>WBMV01003815.1:0-115000 GCA_013396655.1 Campylorhamphus procurvoides | reverse complement strand
ATAAGTGATCTAATAATAATTAGGTGACAGCAAGATGCTAAAATCTGCTTACATAAAAAGGAGAGATATACAACTGAGTAATTTTGAACACCCCTCCCCAGTTCTTTAAAATGATGAAAAACGTGACTGTCTGAAATTAATGTAACAGAAAATACAACTGGTGAAAATAACACCTTAATTAAAAATATAAAAGCCAAGCGTAATACTTTTATAAAACATTTTACCTCTGACTAAGGCTTTTGGATAATAGAATAACCTAAATACAGTTACTTTTACAAAAAAAAAAAAGCCTTCAAAAACAACCATTCCAGCATATATACCTCTTCACAGGGAGCGTTTTTTTATGCCAGGTTTAGTCTGCGCTCTTTATACAGTTGATTTTGCATGGTACTAATTTTCTGTAATACTGTGTATGTACATTGGTTACCCCTCTTTCAATTTGTAGCTAGCTCTCTGACTTGGGAAGTATCGAAAAGTGACTATTTATGAATGGACTGTGACTTTAGAGTGTGGGGTGTGTGTTTGTTTTGGGTATACAAAGCTGGGCTTTGACCCACAGCATTTTGTTTCTCCTTGGTTAAATAAGGAAGGAGGATGGTGAAGAGAGGACTGTGACTCACAACCAAGAGTAGATAATTCTCCCCAGCATAATGAGTGCCTTTGTCATAAGGTGCTTACTCAGCAAACCTAACCTCTGCTATTCACTGACTTAAGCAGAACCTGAAGACTCATTCTCCAATTTATTGTATATTTGCTACTTCCCTTTCTGAAACCTGAAATCTCTGTTTGTCTTGTAATTTGAGTAAGCAACAAACAGTTTGCTCTGTGCCTGCTGCCAGCTGAGCTCTGAGTCACTCTGCCCATCACCGAGAGCCAAGAGTCCCTATCCTTCCCTGCTCCTGAGGACACTGCCCTTGGTGGAAACGGAGTCAGGACTGTTCCTGAGAATCAACCTCCTACACCAGTGTGGTGAGTGCCTCATATTCTGATTTTCTTTTTTCCTTATTGCTAAAAGTACAGGATATAAAAGCAGTACTCATACGCTTCAGGTTGGACATTGAAATGTGGGTCTGAACCAAAAAAAAATGAAGAAGAAAGGCCTTTTCCACAGTAGTGTGAGTTCCACTTTCTTTGCTGAGCTTTCAGTTCTAAGGATTTGTAAGACTTTGTTAGCAGGGACAAGGGCACGAGAAGGTGGCAGAGAAGACTAAATACTCTTGGGAGTGTTCCTTAGTGAGGTGGCAAAGGCAGCAGTCAAGACCTTAGCAGGAATTATGCTGGCTCAGCATCAATACCACACATTGGCTCATTGGCAGGTGTTAATGTGCTCAGAGAGAGACTGCTAACAGCCCATGACCTGAAGGAACTCTCTAATCAGGAGGAAGTGAAGCAAGATTGATTCAAAGTAGGACAAAACCTCTTCTCTATCAGAGACCCACAAAATCTGGGAAGCTGAGAGGCTCAGCTCCTTTTCTGCTCAGCACACCCTGAACTGTTCCCATCCAAGGGAGCAACTGCTTTGAAATATTTGAAGGTCAGGTTCATGCATGTGCTTGTCAGTTCTTGTTTCGTGGCTGCACTGCCTCTTCTGGTGGGTTTTCTGCAGGAAGGGAAGCTCCAACACCCAACTGGATTAACCCGTAAGGGATGAGACTCTATTGATTAGCAATATGCTCAAGCTTTACTTTATTGGATTAAACAACCACAGAGTAGCCTAGATAAAAAGCTCTGGGGAAAGGATGATAAATAAAGGACAACTGTCAATGCTGCCAATTTGGAAAAAAAGGAAAAAGAAAACAATTCCAAATGCACTGGGCATCAGAACTAAACAGGAAAAAGTGGGTGGCAGAAAACATTGAGAACCGACAATTTTTCATTTTAAGAAACAGAGGTACTTTGCAACACAAATGCTAATAAATACATCTAAATCCAATAGAATAGTAAATGTTCTTAACATGGTGAAAACAACAGTTTTGGGTGAGTTCCCCTTACGGAAAAATTCTACACCACAACAAGCTAAGTTCAGATATGGCAATGATAATTTAGGAAGAAATATTTAAAGACTTCAGTAGCAGCCATATGAATCTCTTGGAGTAAAAAGAATTTGAGATCTGAGACAATAGAAAACTGGCCAGATTGGATTTAACATCTCTTCATCCTTGCCAAAGATGCTGGTTACTAGACAAGGAAAATCTTGTATAATATGAACAGGATAACACTTACATTTGGATCCCTTACAAATATCTTCAGATGGCATTTAGGCCTCAAGTAAAATAAGTCAGACGGATGTGGTTGTGACCATGGCAAGGGAATATTTAAATGTTAAATGCAGAAATGTCTCCCACTGGCAGAAGAACGAGGATGTGGAAGAATATGGGCAGGATATTAACTAATTCAACTAGAATTGCCAGTATTGTGGGGAAAATTGCATGAGTCTTTTTAAAAGGAGCTTAGTGCCAGGAAAGTAGGTATATTGCTGCTCCAAGTTTGCTGTAATGTGAGTGGGAGTGATTGTTACCACAAGAATACCCTTCCTTTTGTCAGATCTTCTGATCCATACTCAGCAAAGGGCAGGAAAGGCCAATGAAATACCTCAGTGTTACTTATCAATGGCTTAATCCCATGTTCATTTGTGGGATAATGTGTTTCCTATGAGGAAGTTGGCTGACAATTTCATTAGAAGCAAGAACTAGACTTTATTATAGCAACAGAAAACTGGAAAAATCTTGAAAGGATCTCCTGAACTAACTATGCATTTCAGCTGCAAGAATAAATGAAGGAAAGGGTTTTTCTCCATGTACACCTGACAACTGGCGTGTTTTTTGCTTGATTTCTGTGCACACTATTTGTCATGTTTTCTTCAGAGATGTAAAAGAAATCAGTCTTCTGCAGGTTGCTTCCACGAGGCACACTCCACTGCTACTAGTCTAAGCTTCTGCTTTTTATTTCTAATTATCTGTTTCTCCTTATTCTTCACAATAGTTTCTTTAGCTCTAAGACAACACTTTCACTGAGAACACTGATGACATTCCATTCTTTTCACTGTTATGCTAAATTATGTATGCAGTCATTCCACTTCAGAACCTCCCCATTCACTAACCTCTCAGTCCTCCAACACCCCCTTTATAAATGTATTGCTGTTTTATCTCACTTGATGCTACATCCTCCTTAAAATATCCTTCCAGACATAGAAGGAAAACAGCCAACTATTTCTATTCTGCAGCTTCTGTACAGGGGATCTGATGAGGAAGAGAGGATGAAGTATCTGCCATATCCTTATCTATTAGGGGAAAAGAGAAAACCACACCAGTGAAGGACGCATTTGTTTCCTGAGTTCAAAGTCCTAACAGTCCAAGCAATTCCATAAATAATGGAGAGTTTTGAGCACTTTCAGCCTTCCTTCTCCTCTGCTACCTTTCCTCCTTCCATCCCAGGGCCAGGAACAGCCACGATTATTTGGTGAGAAGAGTAAATGGATAGCTAGTCCCATATAGCTGTGGCCATGGTGGACTTGGTGCAGGGTCAGAGATGTACTGGAGTTTCACTCAGTGGTGACTCTGAGGACTCCTGCCCTTGGCTTTAGGCAGCTCCAACCACATGAACATTTTCTAGCACTTGTTATTGCTCAGTGCACCCCACCCCCAGAGCAGTCAGGCTTCTCCTGACCACCACCAGCACCTCTCCAATGTGTCTTACAATGTGTGGTCCACCTCCTGACAGCCTACCTAAAAAGAATATGGCAACACAGGCAAAAAAAATCCCCATTAGAGAGCAGCACTTCAAAAGTGCCTTTGCAGAAGGTACAACATGTTGCACACAAAGCCCGTGAGGTGAAGGCATCTTCACTCATGTAAAAAAAAACAAAAAGCAAATCCACAGCTATAACCTATCACTGAAAGACCACAAAGCACAGTGACAATATATTTCAGCATTAAATACGACTGTTATAGCATGTGTCTTTAAACAGATACCAGGGTAGCTCTTCAACAAATACAAACAAAAAAGGAAAAGACAGTTACAGTCAATGCTTGTTTTTTAAAATTTTACCTAGGGGAGTTCCCACTATTCATGAGCTGAGAAAGCACAGATTTAAGAATCAAGATCTATTATCAAAATCTTTACTTCCGAAGAGGTTGTGTGTTTCTAACTTTATTCCATATGACTGCAATTGTGTACATGCAGGATGAAAAACAGGCGGACTTTAGTATTTTTTCAGAAGGAAAATGTAATTATCTAAAGTATTTTGACATACTCTTAAATCCCAGTATTTTAATTAAAAAAAAATAAGGAAAATGAATGAAAAACTTTTTGATGCCAGTGTGCTATTTAAGTTGGATTTTTAATTACCCCAATTATTTCTAAGAAAGACATCATTACACACTTTTAATTAACTTCTACTTAACAACTTTGGCTGATTAAGTCTTAAGCATATCTCACATCACACGTAGGGGAAAATTTCACTCCGATATGTTACATAATGCCACACAGATGACACGGACTGCTTGCCACTTGAGACTTTTATAATTTTACTTTTTCCTTATCAAAAAATTCCACTGTTCTCGTCAACATATCGCTAACAACAGAAGGAGAATCAAAGTTCGAACCGCTTCCTCTCCAGTGCTCCAGCTGAAGGTGAGGTCTTGCCCAACATCTCCTGACACATCCTGCCTGACAGGACTTGTGTGGGATAACAGCCGCCACGGCAGACAACTTTCCAGGTTGTCAACTTCCAGCGACGGATATTTATTGACTCATTAAACGGCCCTTTCGCATTCCTGTCTAATTGAAACTTAATGTGAACTAACCACAGCACAATTACAGTGCACAATACATTCTGGATGATGCACTCATTTCCTACTTCATAAGCAGAACTGAAATTCTAAAGGTCGGGGTAACCAAATATGCACCAACTCGGTCAGAATTACAGCACACATTTGTATTCTCTTTGCAACCTGGTAATACGAAGATTTAAATTTTCTTTTTTTTAAAGGGAGCTCTGTAAATTCTATGAAGCCATTTATTATTACAAGCCAGATGATTTACTCTGGGAAAATACAACTTGCACCCAAAAGTATTAGCAGGAAAACACCTTTGCTGAAAGGATTGGACTCCATTCAAGAATGTATCAGCTCAAGGATAATATAAACAAAGAGAAGAATATTTTCACGAGTACCACGTAGTTATTGAGAGCATGATTCTGGAGTCTAAACCCATTTTAGTGAAGCAAACAGTTTGTTTATTTTATTTGCATTTACTAGAAGATCCTACTTCTGAAAGAATCATTCCTTTTCTGTTACATGTTCTAGCCTCAGAAACATCACGTAGTTGCCAAAAATCTGCCACTTTAAAAAGAACTGCCAGATAATATACAGAATATCAGGTTAAAAAGTTCACCTTCCAATAAATATTAGCATTAGAAATCCAGCTCATCCCCCATCTTCCTGCTTTGCACTCCAGATCTGAACTTCCTTATAAACCTTGGCACAACCCTTGCTAAATTGTTGAGTCCAGGTAAGAAATGCCAACTTACTAAAATAAGTTGTGCTAGTCAGGGCATAGATGCCACTATTAAGCAGTGCTTTCGTATTAGGAACTGAAAAAAGAAAGAGATGGAGCAATTTCTGGAAAAAGAACATTCTTTTTAATAGAAGTTAAACAAATTGGACATGAAAAAGGAAATAATTTGCTCTAGCTGTGTCACCTGAGGGAAAATACTTTCATTTAGTATACAGGTAAAATTAGTAATCAGAGTAAACAGAACTTTTCACTTAGTATATGAATAAAATTAATGATCAAGTAAACAGAACTAATTATGTAGGACTTTTCCTCCCTCTTGGTATAACATAAATATCTGAAGCTTTGAAAAACTGAGTAGTGAGTCATGAAGAGCCTAAAACAATCTTATCACATACACAGCGAGACATTGCTAGGTAGGGCATGCACTGCCAAATGCTGGAGCTTCTAACCTGAGAAAGTTTTCACATGTTTATCCTGGGTCATTATCTTCCCTCTTCCTCCAGTGTGTTAAGGACAGCAGAACTACAGAGAGCCCAGATAACTCTGAGTTATGGACAACAAATTATGAAACCAGCTGTTTCAAAAAAATACTCAATTATGGCTTAGCTAGACAAAAAACCCCCTCAAATTCTTTTAATTGTAGATTTAGTATAGGTTATATAGTATATTCTGGTTATATATAGTATACAGTATATTTTTGGTTAAACATCCCCATTCCCAAACTACACTTACATGAAAGTCACAAGAAATGGAAGGAAAAAAGAAAAGCACATTAAATATGCTGCAAGAGTTGTGTATTCCTATTAACTTCAATTACACAGTAATTTTCAAATTATGCACTCGTCTTTCTTTGCATTTTCAAAGTCAGTGACTTAGTGATGGCTAAAATTCTTGTTCATTTACCCTTCTACCATTTGTAGTATGTATAATTAATTTAAAAATGAATTATACTGACATTAAACAGAATTAAAAACTTTGGACTCTTAATGAAAATGATCACTGACTTCAGGAGAGAGCCATTGACTAAACTCAAGGAGAACTACAAGATGACAAGCTCTGCTTGGCATTGTCAGTGCCATGTTGGGAGCTCAGGGTTATTTTGACATATCAATAGGTATCTTCAGGAAAGATGAAGTCTGATGGTTCACAGAGAACTGCCTCTTTCTCCAAGAAAATCCACCTTCCCAGAACACTGAAAATAGAAAAATATCTGGAGATACCTAAAAAGGTGAGAAGAGGAAACTACCATGAAGAGGCAAAGAGCACCAAGCACCAATAACAAAAGAAGAGATTGACTTTTATCAATCTTTTTCAAATGGAAAATAAGCTACTAGAATGAAATTAACCATTGCTTTTTAATGATGTTCTTTCATGTAATTTGGGCATGAAACAGAAATGCAAAGCAAACTGAGTGTTCCTACATACAAGTGGAGTTCCTTTGAGCAGCTCATTTCTAGCCCTTAACTCCCTGAAGACTGCTGAAGAATATACCTTGTTTCTTTGGATAGTTCATGCCTTTTCTTCCCTTTTAGATTCTATCAGCTGATTTGAGGTGAGACCAGCACAAAGAACATTATATTTTTTAGGGCAATCAGATACAGAAACAGGTTGAGGGCCTGAAGAGGCTTTATTAGGAAGCTGAACTGACAGCTCAGATTTTCAGGACCAACCTCCTACTAATTTTGTCCACTTTAATATTTTCTATGTGCATGAATTAAAATATGGTGTTTTTTTATAAATACAGGAAATTAATCACAAAATCAAGCTTTCTCTCTTTTTTCCAGGAAGCACCTAAACTGTATGACACAAAGTCAGCCTGTGGCCTTCACCCTGCACAGAAATTTCTGCCAAGCAATTACTTGGAAGTCACTTTAATGGTAGGATGAAGTTATTCATCTCTCATAGTTAGTGACAGACAAGAACAATAATGCTACTTTATGCTCAAGGTAAGGACTTGGTTTCATCTGTTTTTTCTTCAAGTACAACACATGAGAAAAAAAGATGGATATAATTCAAAGAACTAACAGGAAATTTGAAGAACACAGCAGAAAAGCTCATATGGATTATTCTCTGTCCTGTGTATAAAATCAAATAATTACTTTAGTTGTTGCATTTTGACACTCCAAGGTGCAAAAAATGCTTTCTGTGTAAGAAACCAGTTTCAGATACCATTTTTCCAAGGTTACAAACATGACTGGTATTGTTCAAAATTATTTTATTTGTCTGTTAGGATTTAATTCTTGTTACAGAATGTTGTTTTATTTGCAGAATTTTCAGACACTTTTGAGAGGACTTCAACTAGATGAAAGCTCTGCGAGAAGAGGATTTTGTTATTGTATAGGTAGGAGTTCAATTTACAGTATGCTTTCTCTTTGTTTACAAATTGTTACTGCAAAAATAAAATACAAACTATTTGAAAATACTTGCAATTCTGACTACACTTATAAATAAATACACTTAAAAACCAACACGCAGCCCTTTATGCTTAACACATCTTTGACTAAATCGACATATTATAAATTGTAGGTCGCCAAACAAAATGGGAAGAAGTTGTTGAACCCTTGTACAAGTGGGCAGCTCTTGGCAAAACCTCGGGAACTGGGAGGAGAGGAGGCTCCTGGTTCTCCTGCCCGCAGTCACTGCCTGCCCTGGGACCCACCTCGTGTGCACGATGCCAAGGGAAGTGTCACCAAGGCCAAATTCTTCCCGTGGCAGAAGGACTCACACTGAGAGACTCATATGCTTGTGGCAAGGAGCGAGGGAGAAACCCTGAGGCCATGAATCCCAAACCAGCTAGGAGAGGGAGGGGGAGCTGCTGCAGGCACCAGGGAAAACCTAAGTCTGACTTGCAGGAATCTGAATGGAAGAACCATTGAGATGGGATGAAACAGGTCCTGCAGCTGCACCGGTTTGACTCAAAAGCTAAAGAAGACTAAATTTTATTTCTCTGCAGTTTCTGGGAGGTAAGGACACAATCCTTAACTCCAGCACAGCAGAGGTTTTGTTGTCTGTTTCTTGGATCAACTCTGTTGAATAAAGCATTCATGAAATGGTCATTAGATAACATTTCCCTTTACCGCGTAAGCAAGTAGATATATGAGTGCTCTTGATGTGCTGACCCAAGAGGTAAAGAGCAAAGAATTCAGGTGTACCTTTGATGCAAACCAAACCCAATGTATTTATAAAGAAGTCTGCTTCTTTTTTTTTCCCCCCTCTGAAAAGCAGAATTAAAGAAGATATTGTGCCATTTTGTAATCAATTAAACAAGATTACTGAGAATCTCCTGACCTCATCACTGACTTCTCTTTGCTGGAATGATCCTGTCCAACTGCTGTGGTTACTAATGGGGAAAGTAAAAACTTTAAACAATTGGAAGAATTTGATTCCTAGGGTAGTAATAGATTTTCTTTGATGCATGTAAAATGAAAAAAACCTTATATGAAATTATGGGCAAGTATAACACCGAAATATGTATTTCTTCGGGTCCTTGGTGTTATACAATGGAAAATCAAAGGCAGAACTTCATCTGTGGCAAAAAGGAATTGCTCTTCACTGACCTTCAAACTCAGTGTTACTACTACCTGTCTGAAAGCTATCAAGTAGCTCTACTACTTATGAAGCTTGTTAGACACTTAATAAATCAAACATTGATTTTTAATATGTTCAATAAATGTCTATTCTCTGTATAGGATGAGACAAATGAATCACAAAGGATGTTTAACTTATTAGTGCTAACATACTACTTACTGGTGGAAATAAATTAAGAAATACATGGAAATCATTGCCTACTTGATTTTTGTTATTTCCCTTTTTCTTCTTTCTCTTGAGCATATTGTCCACTTCAGTTCCAATTATTTCACAAGAAGGACTTTGTCTTAAAAGTCTGTGCTAAATGTCTCACATTTGTTAAGGAAATGGATAAATAAGCAGCAAAAGACCTAAAGCTGAATTATTTAACATAGCTAATATTTTTTTTCCTGAACATTATAAGAAGAGTGTATATGTATGTATATATGTATATATACATATGCACAGACACATATATACATGTATCTGTTTGCATTATGTAGGTGCAGCACTGCAGTGGTGTGAATGCATCCAGCTAAACATAGCTGAGCTAAGCCCTCTTGGTCTCTGAGAAAAAAGAATAATTTTTCAAAAGAGGTTACTTTCAGTCTATTTTCCTAACTTTGAAATACATTTTTTTTAGGTCTATTAATAATTTAGACATTATTAATGGTCCTGGGCACCCAAAAGAAGCAGCATTTTTATGGTCCCATGAACATACGCTTTATGTCAAGAAAACTATATTTTTATACATAATATAGCCCCATAAAAAGATTACGCTGAAAATAGCCCTAAGATAGAACAAATCATAAGGAAGTTAGTGCATGTGTTAAGGCTGTAGAGACAAAGCATAAAAATAATATTCTTCTGACATTGTGAATGAATGTCACTTTCATATTTTTGTGGGAAAATTTACATGGACACTTTGAAGGCAATTTGTGTCTCATGTATGTGGTTACTATTCTTCTATATTTTAGTATATTTATAGAACTTGATGAAGATAGTTTTGGCTATTCAAATGGAATTTGTTCAAATGGCATTACCTTGGCATATTGATTTAATATTGAAAGAATTTTTCTGTTCAGTTTGAGAAAATCTGCTCCATATTTTGCTATTAAAACTATTATATTTAGATACTCCGTGGCTAAGTCAGAGAAGAATTTTGAGAAATATTTCCTATAATATGATGGTTTGGCTTTTTTAAGGAGCACTTTGACTCTCAGAGCCAATTCTTGTGCATTGTAAGCACATAGAAAGCTGCCTATGAGTGCTAACCAAAGTTGCATCAGATCTTGCTACCACTGAAAACAAATAATTGATAAGAAGGTAATTTGCTTTTCTTAAAAAAATATCTATCAAGTGTCAACTGAAAGAACTGAAAATTACACCAACTTTGATACTTTTTGTATTATTTGTCATAGTAAACGTAAAAGATTTTGTCCTTAAAACATATTAGATATTTGTATCAAATTGATTTTATTTAAAATATTAATTCCAGCCTCTTCCAACCAGAAGGAAGGCTTTTACAGTTTTATTTCCCCTCAAAAGCACCAAGGATTCTATCTAAATTACAGCCACCACTGTATTTTATGAGTAGCTAAATCATTAACCAAGGTAAGCATGGGAAAGCCAAGGGCTCTGAGTTTACTTGGTGGCATTGCCCAGCAACCATTCCCTGGAATTGTTTTTAGCACAGTGTTCCTGGAGACCCTGGGCTCTCACAGCCAGTGGGGCAGGGGAAAACTACAGAATCCAGCCCAAACACAACCAGATTTCTGAGATGTCCACGCTCAGTTTCACCCTCTGCAGCTTCATCACACTCATGAGCAACGCAAGGTGAGGGGTGTTCACAACCCAAGCCTGCTCGCAAGTGGTGACCCCTATTTTACATCTCATCTTTGGACTGGAGAAAGTGGATCTATTTGATGATCAAATGCTAAAAATAAATTTAAAACCAATAATTACTGTTATTTATGAAATTATTTTGCATGATTTAACCTTGTAAAGTAGTCAGAGAAACCTTCCAAACCAAGGAAATATAACAGTTTATTCCTAATGTAATTCCTGCTGTATGTAATCTACCTTTCCACTGCAAAAACTATAACTTCTGAAGATTCTTTTTTTTTTCTACATTTACTATTTAATGCTTCTGGCTCATCACAGACACCTTAATTTATGTAATTTAGTTCCTTATTTGGACTCTTGTCATTATCACCCTATTCACTTTTGACATACCTACATTGCTCCCTGATAAATCTCTCCACTGAATTATTCCAAGAGAATGGCCCAATAACTAAGGTACTCAGTCAGGATTTAGAAACTCCATTTTCCCTAGTGCTGCAATAGAGATCTCTTGTATGATCCCATCAAGGCATTGGCAGAAACCCACAGAACACCAGACTTCTGCCCAATCCTGTTTTTTGGCAAAATGGATGGTAAAGCTAAGATCATATTACTTTTTAACTACTGGTAGCATGCTTGAGTTCCGTTGCATAAAAGCTGTAGGTCTGAAGTTGCCTTCTACAGTTCAATATACATTTTAAGCAGAAGTTGTTAGAAGCAAAGATCCCAAACAAAGCTGGCTACAGAGGAAGGGTGGCTGAACATTTATGATTCCTTTCTGTCACAAAGAAAATTGCATGCAAAAATTTACCAGGTTAAATGGAAAAGCTACTTTAACATGTTACTAACAGCATGAAAGATCCCTGACTTACAGGGCCAAACGAAGTTGAAGGAATTTGGTTCATGCCACATCTGCCTTACCATTATATTTTCAGCAGTTTGCTGCAAGAACAGAAAGTTAGGGAAAGCCTTGATCAAAGATTCAACCATAATTTTAATACAGCAGTAAAGAAATGATTTACTACAAAATAAAACCTCAGGGTAACAAACCCAATCCATGATGCATTTGCTATTCTTCTATTTTATTTTTGCTAGACACCAGAGACATATTTTTGGGTACACAGCCCGAAGTGAATTCTTTGGAATACTGAGAGCTCTAGTGACTGCAAACCAAGCAGAGATGAGGTAATGCTTCCTACCCCCACCCACCAATACATTTATTCAGAGTTGCAAAGCCTTTATCAAAATTAGCAGCCTGGATTTTAGCCAAAGCAGCCAAACCAGAGGCTGATTTTGCTAGAGCCATGTACATTCCACTGCAGGTGCACCCCCACCCGAGGGAGCAAAAGGGAATAAATAAATAAGCCACACTTCACTAGACGTTGGCAGAAGTAGCCAAAGTGGGGAGATTCAAACAAGAGGAAAACCTCCTATGAATTTGGCCAGGACTTCTTTGCTTTGTGCAGTTTGCTCCAACCTTTTCCCCTTCTTAGTATCTACTTCATTTGCACTTCACCCCTATGTTATCCTCCCATTGCCCCACTTCCATCATCTTGTGTCGGATGCTTTTCTTCCTGCTTTTATCTTAATTTAGTTATCTTTTAAGTTCCTCCAAATAAACCAAGCAAAATATGAATGGCAACATTTGGTGGTGTCAACTCTATTTTTTCTGAGCTTGTGTTTATTCTCTGCCAGGTGCCTGTCGGGATGGAGCAAAGATCATTTGCTTGCTGTATTTGTATACCTGTGGGTCCCTATGGCACATCAGTCCCTACCTGACCACACCAATATAACTACCACTACAAACATAAAAATATTATTATGGTGAAATATTGCAGTGGAGTGATATTGCACATTGTTTCCTATAAAACTATAGCATTGCATTGTTACTGGAGAGATCAGATTTAGGACATGGTATTTTTCATTTAAGGTATAGACATTTGCCCCATTGCTAAATCCATCTGTTTGTCTCTACAGACACCAGAACTTCAACAGTGCCAACACCTTGACATTAAATGAAATCAGGTGACCAATTTACCACAGGAAAGAAAACTGAATGCAAAATGGAATATTGTTATTTGGCTACTTTTAGTAGTGAGGTGTCAGATTATCTGTCCCACTGTGGGATCTTTTAGATGAGATACAAAAGATTTAGAGTTCAACTATCACGGGGTATTAGAGTCCATTTCTGAAGAGGACAGTTATAAACCCTGGTCTGGCAAAATCCAACTCCTGATAAATAAATAATAAATAATTAATCTTTGCTTAATTTAAAGATAACAGATATCCTATTCAGATAAAATAATTCTTATATTTTTCCAAAACCAACTCTAAGTTTGGAGTGCTTGGACAACTATTGTGTTTTATCCCTGAGAGAATGCTGCAATTAAATAAAACATGGATGATCTCCTGTATAAACAGAGTTGTTAGAGTTCTTTGGGATCTCTTATGCACAAAGGTAGCCCAGCCCATACATGCACAGCACTGTGTAATGCAGCATGGTTAAGATTTTAGAATGAGAACTCAAACCCCAACACTGAAGGAGCAAATGTCTTTAAACATCAGTGTGGGTTTACTGTAATTTTAAGTAATTCTTAAACCTGACAAAATTAACTTACTATAATTATGATTAGATTTTTCAGCCTAAAATCATCACTGGTTAGTGACTCAGCTAATGAGTCTTTTTATGATTTATTAGTTAAACTAAAAGATTATGAGTTTAAATTTTATTCCTGATTAACTATATTGGAAATGATATACATGACTTGTCATTTTAAAATAATGGTGTCTTAAAGTTTAATTAAGGCGTGCAAGCTGTTTTGAGTAACTTCAGGTGAAAGGTTCAACATTATTATTATAAATTATATGGAAAATACCACCCAGTATTGCTATTATTAATATTACTAATATGAAATTTAGGATAAGGTGGCAGCTTAAGCCAATCAAACTCAGCACAAATGAAGAATTTGTCTGTCCTGATGCAGGAATTACTGTGCAAAGCACTATGACCTGTGTTACAGAAGAGGTCAGATTAAGTAATCACAATGGCCTCTGTGCACCCTAAAATCCTGTAATATTTCAAACTGAAAAGAAGTTAAATACAAAGCTCTACTTGCTTCTTTCTTCTGAGTATAAACTATATGAGTGCCATTCAACTATATAAACACATTCATTAGGTTTTCAGTAGGCCTCCTTTCTGAGGAAAGAAATTACATACTTTTGAGCTCTTGAGTGAACTACAGTGTTTTATGCCTTTAATTCAACACTCTTAGGGCTTACAGTTCATTGAAATTCAAAATCATGGGTACAAACTGTGTTCACAAAGAAAATGTTGACCTTCCTATATAGCAAGTGCCTTTTCGTTCTCCTTTTTTTTTCTATTTTAATAAAGAAACACTAATGAAGCTGAAGGAGGTAAAAGATTTGACCTTCCTATTAAAATAACAAATGTAATATAATTCATATATTACAGCATGTTGGCTACTGCTCATGAAATAAAATACTGCAACAGAAAGAGCATATTGTTTCTACACATCGAAAATATGCAAATTAGACAAGTATTCAATATTCACTTGAAAGCGAGAAAATGTACCAGACTACCAATGGTATTTAGGAAAGCAAACTGGTTGAACATGATTACTTGAATTTAAAAAATGGGTATGGGATTCCCCTCTCTTTGCTTCTTGCCATATATGGTATCTGTGGAATATCCACAGGGCAAATTATTCACTACCTTTTTCAAGATGAAAAGCTACTGATTGGCATCAGACATCAAGAGGGATTTTGGCATTAGAATAGATTTACACTTGATGACATGTCAAAGGCTTGAAACAAAAACTACAGAATTTACTCATGAATGCCGAAGGCAAGCCACTTATTCAATACCAGCTCAATGCACATCTTTCCAAGGATGGCATTCAACCACACCACGAACAAAATACAGCAAACAAAACATGGTTATACTTGGAAATGAATGTGCTTGACTAGACTGAACAAAATAACAGCCAGCATTACCTGTTGCCAGCTGTCAGTGAAGAATAAAGAACTGTAACATCCTTGTAAGAAAGAGGGAAACAGAATCCAAGCTTATAATGAAAATACAGCAGTCAGTGGGATGAAGTAGGATCAGCAGCAGTATGTGTGGGCATGATAACTCCCTCTCCCAGCCTACTGGCCCTTTAAGTGATGTGTCCTCGCTTCTCTTTTCACTCAAACACTTGAAAATAAAGAAAAACTAATTAGGAGAGCAAGCACAAGGTGTAGTGCACATAGGTGTAAGAACATATGGCATAATGCCAAATTTTGCCATTTCTCCTTAAAAAAAATTTCATTATTTGCATTTACAGTGCTTGTAAAAAATGATTACAAGTGTTGACAAGATCACAATTATTTTGGCACAGCCAGTTCAGCGACCACTGAACATTTTTCTGCTGGGTTTATTTTAGCTGAATAAAACCACAGGCATCTCATTTCTGTACTGGATGTGTGGGAGAGACCATCTAAATAGGTTTGGTGTGAATAACCTGTGAGCAATGACAAGCAGAAGTCATAACCACCAGGAAACATGGGAAGCACGAGGGAACACCCACTCACCCATATCACACCCATGGATATAGGTGCACTATTTTGTACCTTTGTCCTTACAGGGATCTGCTCATGTCACATCTCACATGCAAAATGAAAAGACTGTTTTGTGCAGATATGATATCAAAAGTCAGGAGTACAGTTTGCCTGAAGTACCTGCAAGTAAGTAAATGCCAGGAGTAACTTGCATAAAATCAGACAAGGATAAGGAAAGTTTGTATTTGGTTTTTCCTTGACACAATGGATTCAAAGTAGAAGTGAACATATTACTTTTAAGAATCCTACAATTATATTTCAACTCCACCTTAGAGACAATGCAAACTCATTGAGAGTTTGCCACCCTAAAATAATATAAGAGCATAATTTGGTCTTTATGTTGATAAGCTGTATGCTTATGTTAAGGACACTTACATTGTCCCAAATGGATTTTCAAATATATGGTTACTGTTTATTCAGAGCATCTTCAATGGCTGAACATACTGTAAATGATGTAAAAAACCCTAAAGTTGACTGTTAATCAGAACCTGTTAGGATGACAGGAGATAATTATTCAACTTTCTAATAAAGATATTGAAAAAAGGCAATATGAAGTAGTCATCATATTTAATAATTGCTTTTTAGAGTTACTGAGCACTTGTAAATAGAGCCAGTTCCTTTAGATCTGTACACATGACAGAGGAACTCCTTGAAAATTTGGTACAACTTGTAGATGCAAATCACTTCAAGAAAACTGCTTCCAAATATCCCACCTCCTCCTCCTGGGGCTTCTTCCAAAAAACAGCGAAAGAAATATTTTATCTTCACAATGTATCACCCATTCCACATCAGATGCTGATCCCAGAATAGTCAGGACATCAAAAAGTTGACAGAATAAAGATCCATGAAGGGTGTCTGTGGCATCTGTGACAAATACTCTGGATCAGCATTTTGGTTCAGGTGGCTTTGCCTAAAGTGCCTGCCATCACCAGCCTCAATTTTTTGAGGGAGAAATAAAGCTTCCATGAATGGAAAAGGCTTCATTTTCAAGAACAATTAACTTTAATGCTCACTCTAACAGACATCCACAGCGAGGTAACAACTGAAATTTAATGCATGTGGGAAGGTGAGAAAATATTTAACCGACTGCTAAAAACATTCCTTTTAGCACTTCTCAGATTACTGTTACTCAGGTCCAAAAATGGCATCTCCCTTTTCCTGCCTAGTGGGATGCTCTCAGCTGGACTTCTGGACTATAATTAATGCCTTCTATATGTTAAATAAATTCTAAGAACAAAGACAGCCACAGTGCAAAATATATAACAACATATCTCTTTAGTGCTGCAATGGACAGAAAGGACAAGCTCTAAGTGAATAAATGAAGGGATGAACTTTCCTGCTTTTCCCAAAGTTTTTTATTAAATTATCTTAAATTCTTTGTCACTGAATATATGTTTTTGGCTTAGATCTGGGAAAATGCTGCTCCACAGTACTATGAGGTTGCTACAGTAGCAATTTATTAAGGAACAGCACCATTTTTACAGATCAGTAATTCAACTTATATAGGTGGGCCATAAAAATAGAGTTACATAGAGAATTTTACACTGTATTGTAACTTATACATGCATGAATTATTCTGTCAACTTTCAAAATCTGATTATGTATATCTACATGATAATCTCTATTTGTGTGAGGATTCACCAGGTTCAAAACACAAAACATTTATGGGAAAGAAGTTATAATTTTATTTTGAATATAAAATTAATAGCATAACTCTTTCAGCAGAATATATGCATATATATATTTATACCATATTTCACATACAAAGGGGTACAACATACTGTTGGCGATTAAATATCTCCCCAGTATGCACATTCACAGGGATGTAGCTACTTATTTATCTGAATTTATAACAAATAATTGTGGAAGAGGTATTTCACTGACCCCATTCTCTTTTGAACTACTAAAAAAGACCTTTTATTCTGCTTTTCTTCTATGTAAGATTATAGACAAATGGTCTTGGACTGTTCAAAGGGTGGACCCCAATATCACAATCCAAATAAAGCAATTAAAAAATCTCAACACTGCTTTGGAAATGAGTGACTAGGAAGTTTCCTTCTAATTCCATAAACACAACCCAAAATGTACAGAAGAACTGTTTACATAGCATTGGACCAGGAATCATTATTTAGATATTGGGTTGGGCTTTTGCCAAGTTTTTATTAATTTCTTGTACACACTGATGCAAGTTTTTTAAGAAAAATATGGGGAAGACATGCTGACAGAAATGCCACTAATGCAGCAAAGAATTAAAAATAAAACAAAGGCAGTCATCTGTAATGCATCGATGGGAATGGCTAAAGATTAATGATTGCTAAAGATTAAAGATTGCTTTTAAGTCATTTTATCATACCATTATTTTATGTTAAAGACAAAACCAGTCGTGAGAGGTGTTTTTAATACATAAAGGTTTATCACCTAGAGCAGTAAAATGGATTTGAATCCTTAAATACAGGACTCTGAAATTTGGTGTGAAGATGTAATATCTAAGAAATGCCTCAGGTCTCATATGTTATAAGGTAGAATTTTAAGGGGACATCTGTATACAAGGACTCATCTCATACTCATCTGAGTAGGAGGACTGGCATCTCTCTCTGACAAGAAAAGTCAAGTGATAACCCCACAGAATGAGGGAGACAGAAAGAGGTGTAAGGAACCACCTTGGAACTGTGATTTTCAGATCAATCTTTAATTTCAAGTAAAGACCACCCATAACCCTCTGGTACAAAATTATTTATTTTGTACCTACTCAAAATACTCAACATCTTTGTACTACTTACACTACTCACACCTCTATCAACTTGATGAGAAAAGCTTTTATCTTCAGGTTTTGGAGACTTTTATTGCATTGAAGTTCACAAAGTAATGTGGACATAGAATTCTTTGACACAGGCCAAAATTCAGTGAGAAAACTGCCTATTTTCAAGGTGTAAAACTGTAACTTCTTTTTTTCTATAGCAAAAATGCAGTCTGATGGGCTCAGTCAGCAGGGGGGAAGTTAGTGATGGATACCCACTTTTGGTAGGAGCTGTAAGTGGCTCCCTTTTAATGGCAAGAGTGAAAAATCACCAACAAAAGGAAAAACAAAGCATCTGCCTGTTTTACTGCTTTATCCCGAATATTGTTATACACGGTTTTGAAGCCATCTCTCAGCTTTTAAAAACGAATAAAGCAAATGAAATTCATAGACACATAGGAAGTGTTTTGTTGTCATTTCTCCTCTGCACACTTTTAAAAGCATATTATAAAATACACTAGGTCCTTGCATCCATAATTTAAGCAAGTTTATTCAAAAGAAGGCTTTCTGACGACATATTCACAGCATAATATACACGCAACAGCCATACCTAATGTACATATTAGGCAAAATAATGCCATGTACGTCCAAAATAAGTGTCTGAACCATTTTTACCGTGACTTATTCATACACTTAGTGCTGCTTTCATTTCCTCTGATGAAAACATCTATTCAAAATATTTGTTTCTCGTTCCATCACCTCTCCACTGCTAAGTAAAATGAATAACACGATTATCATAAACATGCATTTAATTCATTTTGTCTTGCATAATACAGCATGTGAGAGAAAAGGTTTTCCTCTTGTGACTGTGGAGGAAGAAAAGGTATTACTTCATCATCCTGTAATGGGAATCCTGCTCATAGTAAGATCATAGTAAAAGCTTTTTTTTGTTTAATTTTGTGTATTTCAGATTTCCTACTGAGAGTTTAAACTTCAATTCTTATCTATGCCTACATTTTGGCCAAAACTGGTCAGACTAATAAAAGAGACCAAAAATGTCACTGAAACCCCACACCTGACTATAATTTCCCAGTAATTATTCCCCACTCTTTCTCCACACTGACAATATAAGTTATACTGACAATATAAGTTATTCTCTTTTATTTAATCAGACTTCTCTCTTTGGAAGGGCAGATGTTTCCCCATTAATATGGCAGAATGTCTTTGTTTCCTCCCCAACTGTAGAGACAAATGATAGTACAATAAACTCTGGCAGTTTGCCTCGCTGTTACTTGGTGGAGACAAGTCAAACTGTTTCATGGAGTATTTAAATATTTCAAAATTCAGAACAATCCCCTTGAAACTATCACACTATCTGCAGACAGACTGACATTCACCCCAAAGTTTAGCTTCTGTTCTAAAAATTGACTGCAATAACACTTCTGCTCTACACAGTTCTCTTACCAATTTAAGTAGCAGCAAAATAGCACCAGGAGGCAAAACAAATCTAATTTGATTTACATATAAAATTGAAATAGCTTGCTGGACTTTTGTAGCAATACAGAGAAAATGCTAAAACATGAAGAAGTTGACCTTGATGTTGCTGAGTCATGTAAAAGACATTTTTGCCTTTGGAACAGAGCCCTCAACATGGCCCTGTGAATGCAATATATTAATAATTAATAATAATAAATAAGACAGGGTAGAAGAGAGACTTTCCCTTGGCAAGGGGACTTATTGAAGGCTGTAACTATAGCTGATACTTGATTTACCAGAAAATTCAACATATCAGCATATAGAGACTATGGGTTAGCCACAGAAGGCAGATCAATTCTGGAACTTACTGAAGGTGAAACCTAAATTAGTTAATGGCAAACTTATTAAGCTCACACTTTAAACAGTATTTTTGATACAGCAGCAGACTCTCTCAGGGAACAGGAGGGTCTTGGATTCCCTTCACAAACAAGGAATGAATAGAGACTTGGACTGCAAAGAAAGGTCTGGAGATGAGATTTACAATGTCTGTGATGAATGAGAAATTGTCAAATTGTTCAGACTGATGAACAGAATTGAACTGTGAATGGAAGACAGTACCTTTTTTTTTTTTTTGCTAGAGAAAAATAATATCTGAGTGAAATGTAGAATGAAGTAAAAGACCACAAAGGCCCTAAATATAAATTCAGATAAGAAGATACACAGGACAAATCACTGTGTTTCAAAAAAGGAAGTTTACAACCCTCACCTTATTGGTTATTCCAAACCAAAGGCATTAAGGAGGTTGGGAAAGATCAAGTGGTTAAAGAAAATCTTAATTTGAAGAATTTGATTGTTTATTTGACGTAGTTTTTACTGGCAACTCCTCTCATTCAGAAATATAATAATATTAAAAAGGCAAGCATGTATATATATGTACACACATGGAGAAATACAACCACCCTAAAAACCAGAACAACTGCAACACAGTAAATACAGGTTAATTTCTTCATCCTTAGCTGGTACTGATTAGCCCCAACTGAAATAATTGAGTGTCTTCAGGATCATGGCATGTTCTTCCCTTTAACAAAATGCATCAGCTTTTAGTACAAGTAAATTTTTTAAAGGAATATAAAAAGACAAAAAAAGCTTCATAACAGTAGAGGTTCATGTTCATGGCAATTGTCTTCTCAGGTAGATATGGGGAGGACACAGTCCTCCAGAATTTCACAGTGAGCTCTTCATGTAAAATACTTCTGTAGTTCACCAGTTTCCTCTTACATGACAGAGCTGAGACTGACACTGGACAGTACATTATGCAGCCTATTTTGATATTAGTTATAAACTCTATTTTTTAATATTTCTTTTGCTGGAACTGGCAGAATCACCTGCAACACCCAAAGTTATTAATATTATACTTTAGAATACTCGACCAGCTAATGTTACGCATAAGATATCCTAACTCTTATGAATCATAAAGGTTATATACATAAGTAACAAGGCCTCATCCTACAAATAATTTAATGCAAATGATTTAATTCTCACAAAGCCATTTGTGTGCAAATTGATCAATCTTTACATGACTGGAGCTTCCGTAGGAATAGTCACTTTTTGTGCTTATTTTGCAGTTCTAAGGGGTATAACCTATAATTTGAAGTTATAATAATATTAATAATAATATTTATATATAATATGTATTATTATCAATAATATTTTATAGCTCCTAACTGAGCAAAAGGATTTGAAAGACTGTATTTAACTTCTTGTTTTGATCAGATTGCTGTAGGTTATACAACAAATACAGATCTAAATATGGTAGATAAAAACCCCTTTTGCCATTTATATTAAGATTTGTGTTATTTTACCAAAATGGTGTTACTACCTACGACCACGTCTGATATGCAGAGAATCTTCCTGGCATGAAATATTCCCTAAATAATATGCACTAAAAAGTAACACAGCTCATAAATGGGGAAAAGAAGCATGATTTGGAGTAGAAACAGAAGGCACATGTTTGTAAGAAGAATCAGATACCTAGACATAGGTGTTTGATCAAAACCAAACTTCCAACAAAAACTATATCTGGTTCTCAGACAAGAAGATTTAGTATTATGGTCTGGCTCAATCAAACAGTGAAATTAAACACTTTAAAATCAGCTGGTAGACACATATTGCCTTAACTCTGCAAAACAGCTTTACATGGAAAAATAATTAATGGGTCAATTCTTAAACTATCTGTATCCTGTAATTTTCTATTTTAAAATGTTATGAATTTACAATGCCTTCCATGACACTGAATTTAGGTTAATATACTAATATATATTAACAAGATAATTATGTCAAAGGTTATCATCAACAGTTCATAATAAAAAGTTATGCTCAAAAATGAAACTTATTATTTAAGTTTGGACTGCATAATAAAGTATTAGCAACAAAAAATATTAATTAATTTCCAATTCTCTATTCTTTTATTTAGATTTCATGAAGGTTGATTGGACTTGATCCATCATTTTACGGAAAATTAATTATTTCAAATACATGCGCCACTTTATGCAACCTGCCTGATTTGCATTGAGGAAAATTCAGCAGAAGTAATTGAGGCACAAGCAAATACTGGCACTGACTGAACTCAATTTTCATTCCAAATTTCTGCAAAATCCCAAGACACAACAATATCAGATGCAGGGGGAAAACAAACAAAAGCAATGTGTAAAGGGAACATGAAGAGAGAATATTACAAGAATCAGAGAACAAAGGGATTGCAAAACTATTTTAGTGCCATAGATGAACAGTGAGGGCTTCATTCAGGCAAGGTGGAATAAGATATCATATGGCATCCTGACAATTGATGTCTTCATTTAAATGTAAGAATTTACATTCTAATTAGAAAGAATTTACATCTTAATCAGAGGCAGCTGTATTATCTTGTTACTGTTTTTTTCAAAGGTAATGAACTAAAGTACTGCTGTGCTTTTTCAACCAGAAACTAAATAGACAGCATACAGTGTTATTTTATAGCCTACCTGCTGTAAGCTGTTATTAATATTTTCAAAGACTAAATTCCAACAAAATCTTTTAAAATAAAAATTGTACTTGACATTGCTCGAACGATATTATAAAGACTTGTTTAAAATATTTAACCAATACCCTTTCTAACTCATATTTTTAAGTACATGTAGTCATAAAGGTATCATTAATATGGCACCTGCGAAGCACACATCCATTTTAGGCTTCAACTAATACAGTATAACATTGGGAGGAAAAACATATTTGGAAATCTTTTTACTAAAGAAAGAGTTCCACATATATTTCTTCATGTTGGTCATACAATGTATAAGGAAAAATCAACTAAAGAATCACTTTTGTAGCTGATGTGTAAGTGCACTTTTAACTGAGGCCAAATCAAAGTGTTTTAGATGCTTTTTCTAAAGGATGAGTTCCACCAAGGAATACAGAGCTGCTTTCAGGGGCATTTTTAGACTTAGGAAATCACAGCTTAGTAGTTCAGCCTAATTACAAATTTTTGGGCTCTTGCACAGTTTCAAGAGTTCTGATAACAATACACAATATGCAATTGCTGTTGAGAAACTCTAAGTATAGAAGAGTGCAGTAGAAACTAAAGATCTTTTTCTTTCCTATGAAGAAATTAGACATGGCCTGAGAAGCTCCTGCTTGAGTTCCCAGCTCTGCAAAAACTAACTCTAGAAAAGCTTTTTTTCACTGCTATTTTGTGTCTCCACAATTGTAAGATCTCTCTCTCTGCTCTATGTGTGTTCAGAACGGAAATATTTTTGGGGCAAGATCATTTTATTGCTACACACTATGCAATGTTTAACTGAATTGGATACATCCCTAAAGAGTATTGATTTAGGATGCACAGTCTTCCATCATACTGCCTCTTCCTTTGAACTCCAGAAACATTTTGTGTATTTTCATGTATCTTCTATTAATAAATAATAAAAAATCCAACTGGGAATCTTCCACCAACTTAGAAAACTAGGTGGAAATTAGTGAAAAAAACCTATTTAATTTGCCACCTCATGGGTTAAATTAATTGGCACAGGCCAAAAAGACTCACAGACATGATTAAGAAAACAAGGACAGTAGAACACAAATTATTCATCCTCCTATACAATAAGGAACACAATAAATATATCTCAAAGATACACTAAAAAATTTGCTTTTTCTTCGTCTGTCTAGAATCATGGAAACATTATGGTTTGAAAAGACCTTTACCACCTCACCGAGTCCACCCACTAACCCAGCACTGCCAAGGGCACAGGGACCATGTCCCTCAGTGCCACATCTACATGTGTTTTAACCACTCCAGGGATGCTGATTCAATCACTTCCTTGGGCAGCCCTTCCAGTGCTTGGTAACTTTTTGGGTGCAGAATATTTCCCGGCTATCCAGTCTAATTCCCCCACTGCAGCTTGAGGCCATTTCCTCTCATCCTGTCACCTGTTACTTGGGAGAAGAGACCAAGAGCCACACTCTTACAGGTAAGAGAGGAAAAGAGACCCCAGAAAACATGCGTAACTTTTGAGGATGAGCCTGAAGAAAAATTTCACACCGTGTATCTTGAGAGATAAAGCAGATCAGACTTTTAATCTCCCTGGCAAGGTTTTCAGAAAGCTACAGCTAAATGAAGCCAAAGGACTAATGTCAAATTTCTACTGGACCCCCTCACTGGTCTGTGAAGAAATTCTTGACTGCTCTTTTTAACTCTTGAGAATTACAAACCTTTACACAAGTGACCAAAATAACCTCTTTCTCCAATATTTTTAATATTGCCAAGTAATATCACATAACACTATTAGGAATGGAAAGCTTTCTGACAAAATTATCAGCATTATCTTCTGGTATAAATTAGAACCCTATTTTCATTTATGTAAATCCTTCACTTGCATAACTCTAATTTGTTTTCAACACCTTGTTTTAAATTAAAGGCTCATTTTTTCCCCAAAACCATCAGTTTTCAGTAACATACACATACCTTATTTATGGTATTTCATTCACTTTCAAACTGTATTATCCCTTCCTAAAAATGACACGATGCTCCATTTAAATCTTGAAACTATGGTAAAGTTGTTTTTACTGACACTGTATGGTAGCAATGCTTCACTGATCCTGAAATTAGCTTATTTTAATAGTTCCTTTTCTGAAATGAAACAGAATATGAAGCCCTTACTGAACTCAGTTCTGTTCCTTACCCATCTTTTAAAATTTCATCCTATGCATATTTTGTAATTTCACGATTCATCACTACCAGCCTTTTCTTCTTAGCAGTATTAAACCAAGCAGACTTTGCCCTGTTCCTGTCTATGGTTATCACTAGGATACCCAATTTTTAAAATATGGACTTTTACTACCATATATGTGAGCTGATTAATGATCTGAGTATGCAAGACAGTGTTTTAAAGTAAAATAAAGGTTAAAATCCAACAAAGGTAGCTAGTGAAATACAACATTCCACAACATTACTATCTTACTTTTGTGAAGTAATCACAAAATTAAAAAGGTACTGAGTGTCACAATCTCATTTATTTTATGCTTTGGAAAGCATCTAACCACCCGCTTTTAAATATATTTTAATCAGTGTACTGTGATAATTTTTTTAGATAACTGGAAGATTGTCTTGAAGACACATTAACATCCCTAAGCATCAGAAAACAGACTAATTGCAGAAAATGCAGTGTACATTTTTTCAACTAGAAAGACTAAGGACTTCCACATTATATTAAATCTATTAATATTTTACAGTCATCTCTATGCTATTAATACACATGTAAACATAACCTATTATTGCAGCCCTGGTTCAGAAAGCAATCATTTAATACAGACATCATTTTTGTCACTATGTAATCACATTTCAAAGGTTTCAAAGCAGTATCATAAAGGCTAAAATACACCCAGAAGTTCAGACTCATCATTCCATATGTTCCTTTCTGAAATGATATTTTAATTCCATGTTTTCTTCTTTGGAGTGTTTACTGTTACCATATTGGGACTTTTGCCTTAATGTTTTGTTGAGAATATCTCAGTTAGTTATTGGGTCAGCCTGCCCTGCAGCTGGAGCTGGAGAGGATGGAGCAGCCACCCCTTGGAACTGCAAGGGCAGCATCAGTTCCTTCAAGTTTCTAACACAGTGCAAGTTTCCAGTGTTTCTCAGCTCTGCTCTGCAAATGCCTCTTGACAAGGTCCCAAATGGAAAATGTTTTGCAGGGATTTTCTGGGGAGTGATTCAGAGTCCAGCCTAATGGACTTCGGATTTTAAATCCAAATGGAGATCAGTACAAGCAAAATATTTATTTATATTACAGATATCTAGAGGAAAAGAACTAGTAATATGAATCCTCCATAAAGACTGGGAGAGAGATTGCACGTAAGTTTTTTAGATCCACAAACACATTAGGAAGTTTACTCCCTCACCAGTGAATGTGCATGCCACCTACCTTAAATCGTGATCCCTGAATTTATTGATTATATATTTGTGCATTTTGGCAGGGATACAGTACAAGAGATGAGAAGGGAGTAAAAGCACACAGTAGTTGATGTAAGACATTGAAAAACAGTGGAATGAAGTAGATACTAGTGAAGAAGTGGAAGAACCTGAGAGAAGTGGCTTTTTCCATTATTTCACACTATTCAGTGTATTTGATATTTGCACACGCTCACACTAAGTATATAACTACTTAATAGTTCAGATTTGTAGCTTTATCCAGTGTCTCCAACAATTTTTCAATTTATTCTACTTGGTAAGTTGGGGTTTTTTCCTATCTCTGCTTCTTCCTGCTCTGTTTACAGTCTTCTAAAAAAATTGGCTTTGGATTTGAATATATTCAAATGTTCATTTAGTTCTTATGAATGATTTAAACTCATTTTGACACACTATTGATAACACATTTGCTGCAGCTATACTTTAATTTAATTCCTCTCTTCATGTTTGTTAACACAATAAAACAATGTTTGACAGAGAAGAATATGATTTAATTTACATTTACCGCTGATATCTTCCTAATAACCACACTGCTAAGGTCCCACTTACCGTTTAATTACTTAACCTCGTTTCAAGAAATGTCATGGTCCAAAGGGTGGTTTTTCTAATAAAGTGAAATTTTTCAGTGTATCTGATATCCAGGTTGAGTCTAATATAAGTCTGTATCCAAAAATTCAAAGTGTAAATCAAACACAATTTGTTGTTCTCATATGAGGCTAAATATTTTTGAAAAGTGAGACATATTAAAATAGTAAAAAAAAAAACCCAAGTGGCCATTTAAAATAAATTTCAAAAATGCCAATTTTAAAAGCAGTCACACTTTAGTTTCTGTTGTTATCACATGGATAAAGAGTAGCATATTCCTTGGCTGAGCACTCATATTCCCCCTGTCCTTGAAAAGGGCAGCAAACAGTGTGCCAAAAACCTCTGGAATCAACACTATGAAATGTGGAAATATTTCTTTTCTCCACACTGAAGAGCACTGGGATCTCTACTAAATAGCAGGACATTTGTACCCAGTCCAGTCAGGGAATGAGCTATCTTAAAAATGAATTTATGGCAAGAGTAGGGCTGCTTTCTTCTGCATCAGGCCCCTCATTCTTCTCTTTGGTTGACGCAAGGAGAATCACGATCAGCTGATTAATTTCTGCTACATCAATTAATTTAATATCTCCCAGGCTTTCTAAAGAACAATTGGCTTTGTCCTCCCTCCTCTCAGTTTAGCCTGAGGTCTGTGGGCTTTATTCTGTTCGAAATCACACAGTGGATATGAGCAATCCCTGTGTTATTGACAGGTTTATTTCTGCCAAGCCAAACTGAAGAGAGTTCTATTAAAAGTCAACGTTTCCTGACCCCCCCACGGTATTACAGACACAGAGGCAGGCTGAGAACAGGATGGATTGACACTCCTGCCATGAGGAAGGGAAGATGTAGCTGTCTCAAATCCTGTTCAACACAGACACAGGCTAAAATCTTCACTTTTCCAAGGGAATTAGAAGTCTGAAGCCTTTGAAGACTCTGTCACCTCCACTCATATCTCAGAAGACTAAACACTAGTTCCAAACCTGAGCTGAGACCTAAGGAACATCCATCCTAACAACTATTATGGGTTTAGTTATTCAGGAGAGCTCGACAGAATATACTAGAACCAACCAAAACATTGGCTGTAGGAGTGGAAGTTGATGCTTCCTGCCTGAATTGATCCATGGACATGCACTGATCATGTGCAGGTCAGCCACAGTGTTGGATGGTAAATATGGCACACTGAGCTCATGTGTGACCATGCTACACCTTCCTTTCCTATATCAGTACACATACAAATGAGGGTTTGTTCGGGCTGTTTCCTAAATTACACCCAAGTGCCCAAAACCAACTATGATGGGTGTATAAGCACCACCATATGATTGAATTCCTATAGAATTAGTCACAAGAGGAGGTCAAAATATAACTAATTTTCTAAAAGGTACTGCTGTGCATTTGAGTTTTAAAATTTCCTGACTGAAACGGAACTGTTTCATCCTTCAGAGCAGATTCGTTCTTGATGTCACTGCTGAATCAGCAGAAAAAATTGAATCACATCAAGGTCAGGAACCCAAACTGCTCCCCAAACACACAACATCAGTGCCAGCCCCTTTGGACCTGAGTCATTAAGCACATGGTGAAACACTTTCTGTACATGCTCATTGTACATAAAAACTACCAAAATTAATCAGGTACTTTGGAGTAGATTGTATTGTAGAGCACAGACTAAGGAAAGAGTAGACAGTGACTAACTTTACTCATTTCAGCCCCAATGATATTAATTAGAGTAAGAGTATGCAAAGATTATATTTTAAAATTGGTTTATATGTCCAGAATTAGGAAGGAAAATTTGATTAAAAAGTTTTTAAAAACACACATAACCGAAGACAAGCTTTTAAAAAATCATTACACCCCTTCGTATTAAAATGCTTATTTAAGCTTTCCTCTGCCAGTGACTATTGTCAAAATATACTGCAGTAGTTAATAAGACAAGACTAGACTTAACTATTGCCTTTCATAATAAAACATGAAGATAAAAATGAGGCTTGGTGTAATTTATAAGAGAGAAAATGATGTACTAAAAGCAAGACACTAAATCAATTTTAAACACCAAACACAATTTATGTCTGACTTTAAAACTCATCCTCCAAACATTAGTCTAGACAAAGGCCAGAAACTGAATGAGGCATAATTTGTGAAACTGATACCTTTCATCATAACCTTTAGCTGAAAAGGTCATTAGATATATTATATCTAAGTGAGCAGCTTATCCCTGCTTCATTACTGATAATTAAGGCAAGTAATATTTTCTTGACAGTAATGTGTCCAGTAAGAGATATCGTCTAGTTTGCATAAACCAGACAGTAATTACCAGAGTAGTATCAGAGATAAAAAAAATTAAGTACCTGTGTAACATAATTTCATTATTTTTTCTTCATTTCCTTAAAGAATTAGCAGGCTCAGAAACATAATGAGCATATTAAGAAATCCATTTTCAAGCATTTATTAAAATCCTTATTACACATTGCCCAAATATATTTTTGCACATATATAAACCAGAAATGAAGGCATCTTGAAAGACACACATAATTTAGATCTTTTGTCATCTTGCTCTACACAGCAGCATTCGATGGTGAAGTACAGTCATCAAATAACAGGTTCATATTTGGACTTCATTTCAAATGTTAAGGCTTTCATATAGATGCAATCACAAATGAGACCAAGACCTCTGATCTGCAGCTTCAACTCATGTAAAGGCTGTTTCACCTTATTTGCATAAATGGTAGTTTTGCTGTTACACAGAACAGATATGGATCAAATATCCCTGTGAGGACGACACCTTTGCCACTCCAATCATAATCTGAGAGTTCTCCTTTCTCAGCAGGAACAACTCTCAGTGTTTTTAAAAGCTGTATTGCATAGTGTTTAACAAAGAGAAGAAAAAAGATCATGGTTTACTCTCCAAGGTATGTTATCTACCATACTTCACTCTATGATAACCCTGACAAATGTTATCTAGAGAGATTTTACCCCTTAGTCATAACCCAATACATAAATGCTGCTGTCACTACATGCCTTGCAGAAGCCACAGAAGTGGTGCCTTATCCTTGTCTCCCCATGAACATCTGCATTATGGGGGCTTCAAGCAGAATTTCTCACAAACCCATCATTAATTTAGAGGAGGATCCAAGAGTTCCTTGTTGGACAGAATTGGCTTCATTGTTATCATAAAGCCTCCTCCCTACCAGGTGGAACACAGCTATGTCATGGTCTCAAGAGAGGATTCCCTGGACTTTCCAGGGAAAAAACACCCAGTGATCAAAGTTAAGGTAGAAAAAAGATGGATGGGAAGGAACAGAAGGAAGACTGTCACACATCCCTGTGGTAATGAAAAAAGCTGTCACTAAAAAGCAGTTTAAGGTGGAAGAGATTTACAGAAAAAGTTGTCTCTCTGTCTCTGCTATGAGAGATATAGAAAGGATGGAAAGGATTGATATATCCCCTTCTAGGAAAGCAGACACAGCTTTTGGAGAAGGCAGAGCTCACAGGGGCATTCCTGAGCTCTGCTACAAACACCCTGAAGATACCAACTCTCAACCACAGGGCTCGAATGGACATGAGTCAAAACCAGCCACAGGAGCACTTCTACTCGTGTTAGTTGGGCACATTATTCTGAAACAGTTAATGTATTAAGTTGACTGACAATGTGTTATCACCATGGTCATTTGTCAGAAACAGATCTTAAATACCAGAAAGTTAATTGAAAGATCTGTTTTGTGATGACCACCTAAGGATAAAACAGCATGGAAGCTAAATTAAGGCAAAACAGAGAGGAGGATCTGGAAAAGACAATGAAGAAATCTTTCAGCAGTAACTGACATTAAAATTCTGATCTAGTCTATTATTGAAATTTGCATTATACAAAATGATCATTTTGCATCAGAACACAAAATCATTACTTGGGTTAAAGGAAAAGTAAGGAAAGAGAGGGTAAGACAATGCCCATGCCTGGATGTGCTGTCCCCCTTACCCTTGAGGTGAGGCCATCTGCAGCTGTAAGGAATGTTTCTTCCTCCTCTCCAAGGGCAAAGACCAAACAATGACAGTGAGCTCAGGAGATAAAAGTTCTGGGAGCTTGTTTGGCATTTGGGATAGTACATGGACTTGCAAATTCATGTTGCATCTCTGCATTTAGGTGAGACCACACGACATAATGCAGAGAGAGCCATAAATCCCAGTCTCTGTGAGTACCAGTCAGTCTCTCACATGGTCCAGATTCTGGGTACAGGCTAATTAAAAGTCCAACAGAAAAGCAGCCAAAGTGATTCTATTTAAAGAGGAAATTCACTTAAACTGGAAAATGTTGCCACTTCAACCCCAAACACAGGTATCAATACTCTACCTGAAAATTGGCTACATTCATCTATGCAATCCTGTGACAGCAGTATCCAAAATCACATTTTCCATGGCAGATGGCCAGGATATTTCTGCCTTTCCTTTGGCCTTGCCAAGGCCTGGTTACCTGTAAGCTGAAACACCACAGGCAATGGCCATCCAACAGCATGGACTGAAACAACACTTGCACCACTGTTTGCTTTACCTCTCATGCCACAAGACACTTTTGCTTCACCACTTCGTACCTTTTTTAAATCCCAGGAAAACTTCAGTCGTGTATATTCTCATTAAAATTTACCTCTAACATCCCCAGGACTGGAAAATGAAATAGAAGTGATCCCAAATGTTAATATGCCATTTTAACATCTCCTGTGATGGAAAATGTCCTTATTCTTTCTGGTTTCTTGGGTAATACAAGTGACAGCAATCATTGGCACCTGGCAGATAAAACAACTGTTACTTTTACTCTAAATATCCTGACTTCAGTCCTGGAGAAGTTGTTGATTGGCATCCAAAAGGTTTCTAAATGAGAACTATTGTTCTTTAACATGAGAAGAGTACTGCTGAGTTAGTGACATGTAAAACATTGCTCATTGGTGTCAGTATTTGTAGGATTATGGCATATGATACTGCAGATGGCTATTTATTTATAAAGAATAGCACTATTCCAGTAATGAATTATTCATATGTGGGATAATATTGACAAAAATCACTTGCGTGTATATCCTGAAACATTTGCTGTTTTCAGTGCTGTTACAAATAAGGACTTCATCCATCTGCTTTTACGCTGTATTTTGGTTATAAAATGATCTGAGTGAAAACATAAAGCAATCTTTTGCAGCCTGTTCTTAGGATCAGTATGTGTTAATGGATAATCACATAGGAAACAATTTATTAACAACTCCTATATGCCAACAAAGGAACTTGTTTTCTTAACAAGTTATTTCCCAGTTTGCAATACATGAATTTCCTGAGAGTGAACTCAGAGGCTTTGAATTTATGGGTTAGGGCTGCAATTTGATTGTGGGATCTGTTGAGTTTTTTTTTTTTTGATAGAAGAGTGAAACTGAGACCCAAATTACTAAACTGAAATAATTCTAATTATAAACAAAGCTACTTAAATTTTTTCAAAAGACAGAAAACTTCAAAAACCCAGAAAGTCTACATTTTCTGTCCCATTGAATTGAATATACAGTTATTCTTGATGTTGTAATACATTGTTTTTAAAAGTTTTGTCTTCAGTTTTGTACTTTCTTTAAAGTAAGGAACATTTTTTTTTCAGGCAATCCAGTTGTACATATTAATTCTATTTTTTCTACATATTCTCACTTAAGAGAAAATTTGAGAACAAAAAGTTCATAAGGACAGGAGAGAAGGTGTAGAAAAATGGGAATGCAAGACAAAGGATTGCAAAGGCGATCAGGAAAACAGTCTAGGAGGAAAATGGGGAGCCAACTCTATATTTTTTCCAATGTTTAAGTTTGTATCTCTGCAATAAGAGAATGCAGGCCTTATTATGTACATTCTAGAAATGCATTTTGGTATGAATTTGTGAACACTGCTTAACATAGCCTAAGTAAATTTTACCACTGTCACTGAGATAATAACACAAATAAAGCAATTTTCATTTAAATAACAAGTCCACCGTCTAACAGTAAACAGAATCTGGAAAAGTTCTGAATCTGGAGTGCTTAAGAAGATTAATAAATTTTCTATGATGTTTACAGATTGCTCATTTTTTATCCCGACAATTTGCTTAATGTGATAATTTCATATCATTCCAGCAGACGCAGTAACTTGTTCTTCTTACTAATATTTTATTGTTCTTACTTTCCATTTATTTCTTTTTGATTTGGCAGTTACCATGACATGTTATTTTTCTACGACTGTTAGTAATAGATATAATGGAATATTTTTTCAGATAAGAAATGTAATGCCAGAAGCCTCGAGAGCCTCACTGCAGATCAAAGGTGCAAACTTATGCTGACAACTCCTCCTAATAAGTCTTTGCTTTTCACAGCTTGCCCCAGATTAGGAGGCAAAAATTACCATTTTCTGCTTAAAATGCTACCACTACATCTTCAGCTTCTCAAATCTTAATTCGAATTTAATTTTTTAGCAAACTGGGGAAAAAAAATCTCCCATATCCAGCCACTGTTGTCAGTTATAAAACTAAACCTGCAGTTGCATAATTACTTCAGTGTTAATTTGACTGGAAAATAGATTGAACTGTTCTGGATGACTGTACAGAGAGATGGAACCAGATTTTATTTTTAAAAGTATTCTAAGGCAGACACATTTTTCTCTCTCTGTTGCTTAGTTAAAACCTTAGGCTTAAGATGTGTTTTGAGCACTGGGGAATGATGCCCAGGCTCCTGAAGGATGTTTGGGGTGGGATTCTCCTGACAGTACGAGCATGACCATGTAGTCCTCGTGTTCCACACTTTCCCCTGTGGCAGAAACGGAGCAGGGAAGGGACCACTACAAGCCAGACAGCTTTGCAGCAGTTTGAGGCCATGTACTTGAAAACTGCATTTTTATTTTAGGCTTTGACAAATGGAAAAATCGTGTTTAAAATTCTGACATCAAAACCTGCAATTTCATGCTTCATCTCTACAACACCCCTTTGGATGTAAATACACAGGAAAGTAAATACCATTTACATTTTTTCTGCTTAAGTTCAGTACGAAGCATTTTCTCATATTAATTATCTAGGGAAAAAATATCTAGGCAAAAATTGCAATAGCTCTTTAAAAGTGAAGGACTTTGGCCCTACATTCTGTTTTCAGAGTGTTCATTACATACTTGCAGCTTTGGCATCTACATTACCTTAGTACATATTTATTCTTCTGTCCTGTGGAACACAGAAAATTTGAACAAAAATTAGCAATATTACATTAAAACCTTGAAGCAGCTAAACTTCTGCTTCATTTACAACAGTGACTGATACCAGCCTGGAATACATCTGACCTGTGAAATTAATTTCTGTGGTTCAGAATTCAAAAATTAATTTGTGTCAAACAAAAAAAGTGAAGCTATTCCTAAGTAATACAAAATTTATTATATTCCAGCATCTTTAACAGTTTCTGAAACACTGCTCTTTTTAACTACAGTAGCAAGTACAGCCTATAAAAATACTTCAAATAAATAAAGTTTGGAGATCTGACTCAGTGAAGATCTTGCACACAAGACTTTGTGAATATCAGGAATATTTTCCTGTATGAATTTCTCACATGACTTCTTTAAACTCTTCAAATTTTGCATTTCAATGCCAGGTTACAAAGTTCTAACTACCACCATTTTTACTCATGCCCATACAATCAGAATCTTATTTTAAGAGAGTCAGTAATCTCTCTTAATTATAGAAGAAAATTCAAAGAAGAAAAAAAAGCTAGACAAAACCTAAACCAAATCTCTGACACTTCTGAGATCAATCCAACTTCATCCATGGATCTGATCATGTGAGGTAGCAAATTTGCTTTACTTAGAAAACTATTCAAAAAATTGGATTATTTACGTGATAATTTATTCCTGGCCTACTGTTGGGGCAGACAATTCTCAACGGGAGAATTTCTGTGAGTTTTGTTATTTACTGCCTTGACTGCAGACAAAAAAGTGGGAAGGATTCAGCACAGAATTCAATACGGGAATATCTTGCTGACTCGATCTGTAATTGAAAAATGGGAATTTTTACAAACACAATCTCAAAACTCAACCAGTTTACTATGAGCATTAATGCCGAAATTTCTTATTTTGGGAAAATCTTTTAAAGGTCCACTGTTTGAATGCAAACCCATGGCTATTACACAAGCTTTGTCAACTACTTTTGTCCAACATTGTGTAAGGCTGTGTGATAACAACGCTCCTGTGGAACAGCTGCACTGACACAATGGGCTGCAGACGTTTTTACTGTCCTAATAATCCACATATTAAAGAGTCCCTAAATACTCATTGATGCGACAGACCATAACAACTCCCTTGGAGCTGTTTCAGTTTATCAGGTCAGTGATCTGCATACTGAGGATTCCCCAAGTACTCATTGACAGGTAGCATCTCATATACACTTGTACTAAAATAATAATTGCTTCAAAGGAACTGTTAAATCCCAGTTGCAAGAACAAATTAATTTAAAACCACCGAGACAGCATTTTGTTTTTTCTAGAAATCTGACAAATCTAGACAAATTTACCAGACAAACCGAGACATCTGAGCAGAACAACCGTTCTCAAATGTTATGGCTGTTTTGCACTGTGGTTAAAAATACCACCCACCTTGCAGTCAGTGAATTAAAATCACTCCCTTTCTGCCAGGCAAGGGTGATCTAAAACCTGTCCTCAACACTGTTATAAAAGCATGAATTTAAAACCCATTACAGAGTTAGTAATCTTAAGTCATTTTTCCCTATGTCCTCACTTTTTTCCTGCATAGTGTTTTCTTCTGTCCTCACCTCTTAACTACAATTCACTGAACCCCTTACTTTTTTCTTCCTCTTCTCTTCCACGACCCNTATATATATATATATATATGTGCGATTCTTCAGGGCTAAGTCTGATATTCCTGCTAACTCTTACATCATTTCTCCACAGGGCTCTGAAATCATACACTCCAAGTATTATTTATAGGCCAATCAAGACGCAAATCAACTACATTGCTTGTTTATGTCACTTGCTTTTTATGACTCATTTATGTTACGGCTACCAGGACACAGATCTAGCTGACATTGGTTGTTGTGTGTTTGCGAAAACATTCTTCATGAAAACTGTACTTCTAAATCAGATGAGGCCTCAATCAAATGCACATTAATAGTCAGGGTAGAGGCAGTGTTCTTGCACAGAGCTCAGCAGCTAAAAGCTGGTAAGTCAAACCAAGGAACCAAAACAAGAAGTGGAAGTATCAAAAGCCCCTCAACAGATCCGTGACTTACATAATACTGGCAATGATAGTGGATACAAAGAGATTTCATTAAAGTGATAATATGATAGCTCATAATGTAACACTAACACTGAGACACTGCAAACTCAGAGCATGGCGGTTCATTTCTCAAAAGTTAAATAGCTCATAAAAATGAAGAAGAAAGCAATACTTCCTCCCTTAGAACACTTCTAAGAGGTAACCTTTCTCCTTGGTCTGTATACTTTATGTTTCCCTTGCAAAGACCTAAATTATTTCTCCGCAGTCTTTTTCTTTATCATCTTGATAAATCCAGACATATTCTCAACATTACTGCAAAGACTCTTTCTAGTCCAGTGCTTTTGGTTAGGAACACCAATGTAGTTCTGCCCTTCCATTATCCAATTTTCTACTGCTGAAGCAAGCACAAACCACATATCTTAATTTTCAATGTCCTTGCAATTTAACATCACTTTAAATATCACCTCTTAAACAGCAGCATACTTACTCCATACCTGTGAAATCTATCTCTTGTTTTCTCTTCCTAGATTTGGGATGCTTGGCATATGAAAATTGACAAAATGTCTCCTCACACTCTTTCAACAATTCCTCAAAAGTTTCCTCTTCTATCCAAACCTCTTCTCTCACAGAATATACGTGCTGAACTAATTTAAGACTTGGGCCATTTTGATGAAATCCCAACACAGCAAATTGCTGACTTTTGTCTCTCCCTAAGAAGATAAGGACTGGCAGTGTGAGCCTGAACACCTCTTCCAGACTCATCCTAATCAAGCTGTAAACCATTATTGTTGCTGCAGCCACAGGATTGGAGACAAGGTCAAGGTGTGTGTGTGTACGTGTAGGTCTCTCCACAAAATTAATTTTCTTTGCACAGTCTTACCTGTAGTAGCAAACAGAGTCAAAAGACACAACTTGTAGAAATCTTCTCCAGCTTTCTCTCCTGACACTAACTTTATTTTCCTTCTTATCTTCTCTTTGCAAAAGAAAATGCAAGGGTTTTCCTTTTCCTGTACATCTCAGTTGCACAAGAATTTTTTTGACTGCTGCAGGACTTGGCAAAGATGAAGAAGGATCAGCACTTCACTGGCAGTGTCCCAGTGCAAGGGCCAACTGCTTCACATAAGATAGAAACACACAGTGTATTGTGTGTGTGTGTGACACCTATTGCTGTCTGAACAACAGAGCTCACAAGCACCAGGAACTGCTTTTAGAATGGAAGTGTCTGAGCACATCAGCTGAGGTCAGGTTTGCACACCTTGCACCTGTTGTTACTTACAGGACGTTGCATAAATATATTGCCTGGGATGTTTGATAGAACGGTGACAGAATGAAAACCCAGTCCCTTAACTGCCCCTGCACCCAATCTGAAATCTATCTTGGTTTTACAGGACTACTGTATCCACCTCTGCCCTAATAAATTTGAGAGCCTAAGCATCAGGGAGAGCACACCTTGACTGTTTACCCTGAGGTCTAAACTCCACTGCACAGTCCAGGCTGCACCATGACAGGCAGTATCTTGTCAATTCCTTGTCAATCAGCCTTCTATGTCCTGAGAAGGAAGTATGGTAATTCAAATAAAAAATTGTCAGCAGCTAGTACATTGGTAAAAACTTCTGGAATTATGACAAGTCCAATAACAAGAGTCTTTACTCACTATACAATGGATGTATTTCTGATGACACAGTAAGAAGCAAACAGAAGCAGATGCTGTGTGTATCAAAATACAGCAAAAAAACCTCTTTAAAAATGAGGATATAGTTGCTATAATCATTATCCTAGATCGGAACTAGGAAATGAAGCCTAAATTCCAGGTGGGCCAACATACTTCTTTCTGCTGTGCACAGAGAAGTCCTTACAGTAAGAATCTTTGTCTTGTTGGGTGTTTCCTGACTTCCACTGCCAGTGGGTTTGTGTTCTTTGGAAGTAGATTTATGGAATCAGGGCCCCTAAACATGACAGGACATGAAATTATGTAACAGCAAAAACACAAAATGAACTGAATAGGCCATGGTGACAATGTCCATAAATCATCAGTTTTATATGATCTGCAAAAAGATTTGATGGCACTAAGTAGACCTATCTCCAAAATAAGTGATGGAGCAGCAGAAGACCCAGGGTGAAAAATCCAAAATTGGGAAATTGTTCATAGATTCGAAGGAAAGGCGGCGTGATGAAACACCTGAATCAGTGGCCTTGTATCAATAAAAGTGGTTGGATTGATAGGTTTTCTTGCCTTTGTGATTGAAGCCAGTCTTTGAATATTTATGAGGAACATGTTTCTGTCTGTGCAAAAAGCTTCTTTGTGTCTTTGTCTTCATGGGCTCTGTGAAGAAGCAAAGACACCTAAGGGTAAGCCTAGAATTTTTATGTTATGTAGAACTTTCATCAGCTGTGGAGCTGAATGAAACAATTCATCAAGCAGCAGTTTTCCGACCAGTGATTACATTTCTGTTGGCAAATCAACACCATTAAGTCACAAGGACTCTCTGCTGCCAAAGAACTCAGCAAACAGTCCGTGGCAGCGCCCACAGCATCTGAAGCAGCTTGATTTGAAGTTCGGATTGTCAGCTGAACTTCCATCCCAGGGGACAGAGATTCCTCCTTTGAATGTCCAGGACATAAGACTGACTATTTGGCTTTCTTTTGTTAATGAGTTCATATTCAGAGCAAGCCAAGAGTTTGGTTACTAATCAAGTGCAGCAGTAAAGATGTTAAGGCACTAATCTAGCTACTGAAAGCATTCCAGTATTTGGGGTCTTTGTCTGAATCACAGAATCATAGAATGGTTTGGGTTGGAAGGAACCTTTAAAGGTGATCTAGAGCAAGATCACTCCTATCATGCTTCTTAAAACAAACATGAGGAAGGTGGGCAGATGAAGAGGAATACAGGGTGAATGGGAGCATCAGTCAAAAAGCAGTGATCACAGCTCAAAGACATAAAGAGCATTATATAACACATTCACATCACAACCACTGTTCATGGGGACTGATTTAGCACTTTATATCTAATTATATTGACTCCAGTTTTACAAAGTACACAACTTTGTAGAAAGTACATCCCAATGTTAAAACTTATCATATGAATGTTGCTAATTAAATATTTTCCAATAGCTCTCTTGATGAAGACATAAGATCTTTAGTAAATTGAAAGTAGAAATTGACACTTTTCCTAACATCTCTCATATCTCAGGAATTGCAATTATATGTGGTCCATGAAGTGTTTCTCAAAGGACTGATAATGTGTAAAGTCTTATCAACAGGACAGAATGGCATGTTCTCTTTTATTAAAAATACTCTTTTTTTGAAGTAGCAATTAAAAAACCTATTCTAGTTTCAGTCTTTGAAACCAATAACTTAATTTCAAGCGGATTTTAAAATCATGCTTCTGTAATACAAAGGCATTGTAATGATCTCTTATTATTTCTATAACAGAGCTGTTCCAAACCACCACAGTGTGTGCAGATACAGAAACTGATGGGGAACCCTTGAACTACAGACTAGATTTGCATCAATTATGAGGTTTCAATGTCTTGAAGACTTCATGTCAGTATCTTCATTGCTGTCACAAATGAGGTAGTTATTAGGATGCATGAATCCCCACGGGACCTAGCAGTCCCAAATCCATCAAGCATGATAGGAGCTCGATTTCAATAAGTAAATTTACTATTCAATCTCCCAGTTTATAAGAACACAGGCATTTAAATATACACAAAAACTGCTCACTAATCTGAACTAATCTGAACTTGAGAAACTTTCATATATTCATCTTCCAAGAGACAATCTCATCCTAATTGAAATTGATACTTTAGAAGGCTACCATAATAGTTATTTATCCTGTGCATTTATTTATGTAGATAACAAGGTATCTTGATCACAGGTTTAATTAAAAAAAATAAAAAGCTTCATTTTAAGGCTGATTATTAAGAATTAGGAAGAGGCCAACAAACATAGTTCCAAAAGTGCAGTTGGTAGTTACCATGTATTTAAAACATTACTAGTCTGATGTTTTTGTTGAAGTCTTTAGGCACAAACCATTCTTGGGTAATTAATATGAGTGAATACACCAGAACTCAAAAACTGCATGTTATAAACCCAGCAATGTGACTTTTCAGTCACTGCCACTCAGTACCTCCAGAAAGAATCTGTCCCATATGCTGCTAGACAGACAAGGAACTGTTGCACAGAAACTATCTAAGGAATCCAAACTGGAATATTAAAGGAAAAAAGAAAACTTAACCACTGAGAAGTCACTAAGGGTGTCACACCAACACAAAGGAAATGATCAAGACAAGAGATACATATCTGTAAGTCACCACAAACAAAATAATCTTTTTTTTTAATAGACAATGTTTTTAATATTCAGCAGTTTACCCGTGTTTCAAGATTCAGATTTAAGTATATTGTAAAAATATCCCAGTCTGCAAGGCTTTTTGTTTTACAATTATTTTTAAACCTGCTATCACCTCTCTTGTCTCTTGTAAGTTTTTGCATAAAAATTAAAAATGTCTAACTCACTGAAATTTATACTTCATAGTTCATACTTAATTTTAGGAATCTACTGACAACTCAGCATCAAATTCCTTTCATTCAAGATTAAAGGAAACTCTCTAACAGCATCAATCATTACTTTAATAGGAAGAGCAGGATGTGACCTTTTAATTTTTTAAACTCTTGATGAATATGCAGACCTCCTCAATACAAATCCCTTTCCCTTAATTTCTTTGGCACTGCAGTGGTAACAGGGTGGAACTCCTCTGCCACCTCCAAGTCTCTTTAATGTTGCTTTACAGACCACAGAACTAGCACAGGTATTTAGTATGTTGCAGCAGAGGCCTGACAAAGATCTCATTTTTGTATGACAAATGTTATTTCTGACGTGGACAAGAACACAAGGAAGGTCATTATATGAAGCAATAGCCTAAAGCTTTGATGTCACACAGGAAAGAATATACCAGACAAACTCAAATCCAGACTAAAACTTTAAGAAGTTTTTTTTTAAGAAATATGGTTAATACCAAGGGGAACCAAAAAAGCCCAAAACCCAAAAAGTTCTGGAACCATCTAGAAACCAAATAGTTACTACAAAGAACAGGGACATGGCCAAGTGGGTTGAGCCAAGGTCTTGGTAGGCCAAAGTCTGCTGGGTCTGAGATGCTGATCCTGCTTTTGGTACCTCTGAGAGCTGGTTTAGAGTGAGCAGCATCTACACAGGGCACTGTGTTGTGCTATAGAGATACATTACAAGGCAAAAACATTGAGAACAAAATCAATCAGAACAAATAAATGAATAAATATTAAAAGTAGGAAATTGTGGGTGGATTTCGTACACTGCTAACTGTAACAAGTGAACTGAGCACGGCTGTGTGGATGAGTTATTCTTTCCTGCCTTCAGAACAGCTGGTTACCAAGACTAATGATTTATATATTCAGAAGAGTCCTGATTCTTCTGGACTTGCTGGCTGGAAATGCTGCAAAAAGCATGATACCCATATTACTGAGCTTCCTCCCTACAACTAAAATAGATACATGTACAACATTCAGCTGTCAAGCATTTAAAAGAGATTATCAATTCAGCTCGAACTTAATCTGCTGAATGAAAGTGCTTTAAAAATGTATTTCAGTTTTAAGGAGAAAAGTACAACTTGTGTCAGACAGAAAATTAGGCTGATAGTGAGGCCTTTATGAGTGTTCTACTGAAACTCCCCTTTTCAGCAACAAGACTGAACTGCAGTTATTTGAAAGGACAACTTGATTTGGGTTCTTTCTGCTTCTGTTGAAATACAAAAATATCAACAAAAACACACTGTTACACAAAACAGTGAGAAATCAAAACTTATTCCAGAATGCAATTCTTCAGTGTGTTCCATCTGCATTATCACAGAATCATAGAATGTCTTTAACTGGAAGGGACCCATATACCCAAACAGTGTAGCTTTAAATCAATATATTGAAACTGTATCAGAAAACTATGAAGAAATTATCTACCTAGAAACAGAACTTTATTACTTAATTATTCAGAAACTTTGCATTTGAAAAATTAATTATATTTGATGAAGCTAACCATACACACCACTGGTGAAATGCAGCACTCTTAATGACATAGGCTGTTATTTAAAATATTATGATAAAAGTTACTTCATATAAAAAAGACAATACTTAGCAAAAACAAATCCCAGAAAGCTTTTTACCCTGAAGATTATTCGAGTGATCTTACCCAGAAATAAAGGATCTGCTTTGTCAGATCATATTTGTGCAAACAGCTCTTTAAACCACTGAGTAAGCACAATATGAATAAATTTACAATTTGGAAAAGAACTAAAAGATTTCTTAGATGATTTTACTTTGTCATTCTTTCTTCAGTTCTGTAGTACCAAGATGCTCCAAGCAGGTGTAAGCTTTGGCAATGGCGAACAGGTACTTGGTCTGATGTCTGACCAGCACTACTGGTCTACTGACAACGTAACAAAGTCCTACCAAACAGTAAGTTATGTTTCAAATACCTCTGGAATTCTTAGTTCCCATACATCCAATATTGCAACGCTTTATGTGAAAGAAAGAGCTTCAATGAAATAAAGATCATGAAATGCTTCACGCCACCAAAATGCTGTGGCTGGGGGAAAGCAGCAGCCATGCATCTGCAAACGAGGAAGTCTAAGGCAAAAAACAAGCTCTGCCCATACATGCTTCGCTAAAAGTCTCCTGACACAAATAAAAGGATCCTCCGCAACATATGGAGGAGCTGCTGTGCCCTTCCGGGGATGGTCTGTAGCTATGTTCACCTCAGGCACGCCAAGGAGAGGTGAATTGTCAGCTGCAATTTCAATCATGGGGTGGGTTGGTTGAGGCAGATTAGTTGTACGCAACGATGATAGATAGTTTATCCCAGCCCCAAACTGCCGCTTGGGAAATCTTGCACGCAAACGAACAGAAACTCAGTCATTATTAGTGTCAAGGAGGTACACAGAGGCAAAATTTGGTTGGCAGCCAGGCAAGATGAATCAAGGCGAAAAAGTGACCAATTGCATGTTCAAAATGGAAATTGATAGGCGTGTTGTAGTTTGGAAGGATTTTAAACACCAGAAAGAGTCATACATTATTAATTATTCAGGGATAAATATTTAAAAAGTCTTGCTCTATGGAGAGATACAATTTTTAAGTCAATGTAAATTACATGTATAGTGTCCTAATTTTAAGCTTCTTTATCCCAGAAGCTTCACTATGACAGTTCAGAGCATTTCTTATTATATAACTTTAAATACTCCCGTTCAGTAAAAATATTGCAAATTAAAAATTATGCCCACCAAATAAGCATTTTAAGATCAAATAAAAGGTCTATTAGTTTTGCTGAATTATTTGTAAGCAATGCACCCATTGGCACCCCTTAGCGTGGAGTACAATGCTCATACTTATCACCCTCACCTTTTCAAAGGTACCTAAATATTTAATGAACTAACAGTAAAATCCACCTGTGTGAGCAATCACAATCCTTGGTTCTCTAAATAAATAGCAAAAAATTGCTAAAAGAGAATGTCCTCAAGTTTCATTGCCTGAAGTGATACGCTCTGACAAATCTAACAGCTCTTTCTGTGTCATTCCTAATGCACTTGTCACTCAGTATTATCCATCCTCATTAATGACAATGGGAAAGTTTATCTTGGGAACACGTTTTAAATCATCCACTCTTTACAATAGGACCATGAAATCTCTTACAAAACATGAGGCGGGAACTACTCTGACAACAAAACCCCTTCCTGGCAGCTTTACCCTTAATTCCTGTTCAAGGAATAATGTGTTTATCATACAACCAATACAGAACAATGTATTAGATGAAACTTGAAACAAGAATAGCTGGTTGGATTTTTTCAAGATAGAAAATAATTTTACAATTTTTTTTTTTATGTCGAGGACAGTAAATCTCTTAGGAATGTAATTTTGTATAGAACCATACAATATTTATAAGGAAAAGGAAAAAGGTTATAAAGCCCTCATAAAATAGTTTGAATCCTAAACACTTCATATAAACACTGATTGTTCTCTCCACAAAAATGATTTCTAAGGGAATATTCCTGGCTTTGTACAAATTCTGCTTTATTCACAGATGTATTTACCAAATGTCTAGATTGTACATATAACAATACTACAGGTATGCCTAAATTTCACTAGTAAATATTGTTTTCATTATGAGTTCTGAAAAGTGATTACCCCCATCCCAGTGCTATGCACTTGGAACAGATGGAATACAACTATTCACTTTACTTTGGATGCTCTTATGGAAAAACATCCATTGCTTCTCTGGTTTGTAACACCACCACCAACCTTCCATAAAAGCAGCATCGCTTACTTTCAGACACTTCTCTGACTGCACCTTCAACAAATTTTTTGGATCAATTCCTGAAGTAACAACATAATTTTGGGATGAAAACTGGATAAACAAAAAATAATGAAAAGGAAGGAAGCTGCAAGAAAGTATTCCTAATATTCCTATTTGTGTGAGCACAGACAACTCCACTGAATGTGCAGGATAACATTGTCCTAAAGGATGCAAATTCACACCATGGCGTGGATCAACAAAACTGGAGAAGCTAAAGTAGAAAGACCACGGTACACACAGAATTTTTAGTTCAGACAAAGGAAGAAGTGTTTCTTATCTAAGATTATAAGTAAACCATTGATGAGATTCTCTCACTGTAACCTTTCTACCTTAGAGCCTTACTCTACTAACACAGCAAAAATTCTCCTCGAGAGGTTTAGGGGCGTTTCAGTGAATTTTCAAAGTGAAAATACCCTTTTCCAGATCAGTAAAAAACCAAGAGAGATACACTTCCACCTCAGAATTGTCACTTTTCTATACTGTAACTGTGATCTTGAAAGTTTCTAAAGTAGCCTGTGTTTTTGTAGGGCAGACAGAACACAAAAAAGCCAGTTCTCCTTTCATTGTTTCCGTGGGTTTTCAAAAAACGTAACAAATCAGAAAACTTTAGCAGGCTGCAGCAATTTGTCTTCTCAGTTTGCAGAAACTCACTTTACTAATAGAAAAATTAGAAATAATGTGACTTTTCATTTAACTGATGAGTAATGAAATATCTCACCAGTAATTGCTTATCAAAATGTAACGGAAACCTAAGAACAAAATCTAAGCAGGATGGGACGCTAATAAATAAAGATATGTTAATGCCTACCTATTTTAAAGTAGCTACTTTAATGATACAAACACAAAAATCCCACCTAACCCAATGCATTTAAAGATTATATTAATTTAAAAAAGCCTCTTAAACAAAATATAAATTCCATTTAATTATACAACTCTGCAATGCATCAGGAATTTTCTTTTAGCTACGTACTGGAATATCTGCACACATTCAATATTTATGGTATCTTTCTCTCTATCCATTTTTAAACAGAATTAAAGGAGTAGCTAAAAGTCTGCCAATAAAATGACAGGAAGGCTATTTTTAGTCTAGATGATGTAGACCAAGCATAAACAGCCCATGGCTATGCTACTATTGAGGATCAGATCTAAATACAAATACTAGATCTCCTTCTTACTAAGTCCTATTTTTAAGAGCAACAAGAATTACAATTTATATACTCGTTTGTATCTCTTAATAAACACTCATCCTATGAATGACAACCATTTCCCCCTATATTATAGCAAAAATAAAGCCCGTGGAACTCCTGCCACACTATTGTGGTAGCAAAAGGCTTTGGAAGTGCATTCAAGGCAGCACAGGAAACATGTAAGGTGCCCAGAATTACAAAGCCTTATAGCAAAGGGTGACAAGTGCTGATTAAGATCTATATGGTGTTGCTTTAGGTTGCAGAGCCGAGCAGGACTGAATGGAGAGACTACAGTGTTTATTGATTAAGCCACACATTACTAAGGCCCTGATAAATCAATGAGAGAAGGGATGCAACTGATGGATAACATCACATAATAAAGTGCACACAAATAAGATGCTGCTCAGTTAGTGACATATGGCTCCTCAGGTGGCCAAGGGACATATTTAGCCTATACATCACAAGCTGCATACCAAGATGGGTACAAGTTGTGGCTCCATCTACAAGCAGACTTTCCTCAGTCAGCATGGAGAGCGCAGCTTCACCACACCCCACTCGATTCCTCCTCTCAACCTGCAAGTGAGCGTGACCAATCCAGGGCAGCCATATCTTTAAATTAAAAATCCAAACACAACAAGGTCTTCCTCAGACCACACAAGCGTTAGGCTGAACGTAGGAGCCCTCCAAAGCAAGGAGTGCCAGTAAGACTCAGTACACAAAGCAGAGCTTTCCCTCTTGTTCAACACTTGTGTGTTGGCTCATAAATAAAAGCAACTGAGGGCGCGTGTCCAGAAACTATCCTGGAGCAGTGTGAGCCTTGACTGACTGAGAACACTGGAATGCAACTGCCATTGGTGAAGTTCTTCTGCCACTCACAGACCCCAAGAGTATCTGCAAACTGCACAGCTCTTCGCTCCTACAGCTGGAGAGCCTGGAGCCAACCCAGGCAGGGCAGGTCTCACCAAACATGTGGAATGCTGTGCTTACAAATGCACCATTATTCAAACATCCCGTAGATATTCTGGGTATATCACAGAGGCTTCAGAAATGCCCTCAAGACTTGGACACCATGGACAAGTCCTCCACCTCAAACATTCACATGTCTTTTTTCAGAACAGCCCCTTAGCAAAGATCACTAAAGATCTTAAAACTTGGAATACTAAGCAATCAGGTAACGTTAAGAATAGCAAGCACTGTTTTGGATGCAAGGTGAAATGGATTTCTTCCACACATGGTTGGTCACATGACACTCTATCTTCTGTTTTTTGTTTTCTTCTGTTACTTTCAAACGTGACTCAAGCAGACACACTACTCAGAGGTTACTGGTTTAGTATGAGAAAAAAAAGTAAGTCTGCTCTTATTATTTCTTTTAAACATGAATTTTAGGAATGCTAGAGTGAATTCTTGATATAGCAATTTTGCTACAGCAGACTTGAAGCAGGATAAAAGTAGATGAAGAGCCCATAGACAATATTTTCACGAGCTAAAACCCACAGGTTTCTCAAACCTCAAATACCTTAAATGGGACATTTAAAGTGAACTGTTTTCAGCAAGTGCTACCAGCTGTTTTATGAGAGTCAAGCACCTATGGCTGGTATAAGTTGGCACTCAAATTCACTTTATTGATGCATTTATGGACATCAATAAGAAGCTTTAGTTATTGTACACTATACAATTATTGCTCACTTTCTACAGGAGGAAGGTATGAGGAAAGAGGGAGCTGAACTATTTGGTAATGTCATTCAAGTTCTTATTCTGAATTTCTTACTAATATGGTGCTAATATGGTTAAGGTGGCCAGAAGCACCACTTCAACTGTAATAAACAATGTTTTTCTTCTTGGAGATGGTCTCACTTGCTATTTCAACAGCTACTGGTTTTCAACATGCCATGAGAAACTTTAAAGCACATTATGCATGATACAGAGTCCTTTGAAAACCATATGAAATACAACTAAGAAAAAGCAAATTAAAAAAACTCCAAAAAACCCAAACAAACTCATGCAACTAAAACAACTGGGAGAAAGAGAGCAGTAAAGATGGCATGACTAAACTCTAAGTTTACTTATGCCTTGGGCACTGCAGTCCCCAGCCTTTTGCTTATGCCAATCTATTTTCTGCATAATTCTCTTGGCCAGGAAAACAAAAATAAAATGTACTCTGGAATTTAGTTACAAATAATACCCATAATATGGCCAAAATAAAAAGCAGTATTTGCACAACAGTTACAGAACATTTTTTTTTCACCTACAGTACTTTGAAGTGTACGTGTATTTTTTTTCCTCCCGTCTTCTATTGGCACTTCCATTAATTCTTACAGATTAAGAATAAAAATGATCCTAAAAACCCAAGTTCCTGTATGTTAACTGTTCAGTAAAGGGTAATATTTTTTTTTGTTATATAGAAAAATAAATAGACCAGAAAAATGGTATGGAACAATTTTTGTACAGGTGAAAAATTCAAAGAAACCGTAAATTTGTGGTTTCCTCACAGATTTATGTTCACAAAAAATCACTAATATTTTCAAAAGAGTGGCAACATCTCCTCCCATTCTTGTCATTACTAGCCCTGTACTCAACTTCAGTGCAAGTCAATAAAGTTCAGGGATGATGTGCACCTGTGGCTGAGAAATTGTGACTTCCTTTCAGCTTTAATTTTTATTTTCCTGCAATTACAGAGATCTGTAAAATCAGAGACCTGTTTTACTGTGTAACAGCTTGATTGAATTTATTATTCTTTCGAAGATGAGAATGTTACACAACTATGAAATATCATATTTTTATTAAAATGTCTGCTATTTTAAACAGCATTTAATGGAGGTGGCACTCAGTTCCTGCTGAGACCTGCCACAAATATGGTGCTGAACACTTTTTGCTTCTTAAAGACTCACCATCAATATCTTTCTAACCAATGCCCACAGACCTTTGTCTAAAACATAGGACCACATCAGGGAAAAACAATCCTTGCAGACAAAGAGTTTTTTAATCTTTACCAATGAACATTTTTATAATAGATGTCCTTAGTCTACCTGTCTTCTAATAGTCAGAAAGTGGCAATATGCCAGCTGCCTTATTTGTCTGGCAAGTGCAAGGTAAGTTGACCCATTTCTGTACAGACTGAAGAGGCCAATGCATTTCCTGCTGCAACACTGACCCTTAGCACAGATCCTGGGAATGAGCAGCCCATTACAATCTGTACAGTGACCTTTAATTGCATTAGTGACTTTGCTGCATCTCCTTCCATTGCCACAACACAATTATGGGAGAAATATTTCTATACCCTGTAATTATTTGTTTAAATAAAAACACATATGAGTTCTGTTTACTGACAAGAAATTGCAGATACGGTGTGTTACAAGTGTTTAAGTTTTGAAAAACTGAATAGAGCTCTCACATGATACTGTTAAACAAGCCATAAACCAACATTAATGAGGAAATAAATTTTAGGGCAATAGAAATCTTCATATGCAATCTAAAAGTTAATAATATTCGTCTTCTGACAATTTAATAATTTAATTCACATTAGTCATTATTATACAATAAGAAGATGATATTTTCAAATTAAATTTTTCCACATGTTCACAAGATACAAGTGTTCTGAAATTCCATATATGGTATAAAATCCATCACTTGATTTCAGTTCTACATACCATTAGCATTCAGAGGGGTTTTCTTTTCAAATAGTAGCACTGCAAGTATTGTTTCACCTCAAGTTATTATAATTTAAAAATATTCTCCCAAAACTTTCTCTAAATTGTACTGTCACAATTTTAAACATGTATATTTATTCAAAATTGTTTGAAAGAATGTAATACATTTTTGACAGGCAGTCTTTTACAATATTGAAATCAAATCCTTGATTTCATCAAACCCTTCATATTCTGTGCCTTATTCCTGGAAGGCTCATGCCAAAATGATTTAGTTTGATTTTCTTTAACAATGGTAGGTTGGCTTGACAGCATCTGACAAAACAATTCAGTGAAGTACACCATACCAGGTAAAGAGAACCTGAACTGGCTACTAGACGAAATAATGCAAAATGGAGCTTGTTATTATGACAGAATTAGTTTGCAGGAGAATATTTTTTGCAGTATTATAAAATGTCATGGTATTATTGTCTTTTGAACTATGCTTAAATAAGCCAGTGGTAATGTGTTTATTAATATCATAGGAAAAAGGGACAGGAAAAATCAGTGCAAAAGTGGTTTGACTGGCATAAATTTCAGCTGAGTTTTATGACAATGTTTTAGCTGTCTCTGTTAGAAAGTTTAGCTTTACATGCAGAGTTCCTTGCCTTTGAGTCCCCTAGCTCTAGAGTTTCCCAGGATGGAGGGATGGTAGGATGATATCTGCTCAGGGCGGGCCAAGGAGAAAGAGGTTTTCCACGCAAGCCCCAAGGGGAGTTGTGCTCTCAAATACATGGGGATGAGACTTAATTACATTGGGAAATTTAAGGTTCTGTAACACTTCAGAAAAGTTCTGCCTCTCCTCTGAACCAGGAATAGCTGTGAAGTTTCATCCCTGCTGCAGTCACTGGGCAGTCACAAATGTGTCACCCACTGGCTTCGTAGAAGGTTCCATTTTGAAGTTGTAAGGCCCTAATAGAGGGTCAAGTCTTGTACTGGCACCAGTGCACAGTCTTCAAATACAGAGTTGCTCTTATCCATATACCAAGGTAAATAGATCAGTATTACAACAGCTATCATATATTACCTTTGGTGTCTGTTCCTTATTTTACTGAATGATTTCTATAGAACTCTCACTTTACCTAAAGTTCTAACAAACCAGTGCTTTGCCTTTTGTCAGTTCTCAGGCTCACTGGTTCTTTTGGTTAACGTATGGCCAAAAATAGTTCACACTAATTCAAATTTATTCATTTACAAAATAACTCAGCTTTAGAAACATCACTGGAATATAATCAAGATTAGGGTCAGCCACTACAGAAGATTGCTTCAAATTTTCTTCGAAGAAGCTGAAAGAAGTGATGTTATTAGAGGCACTTTTTAATTCTCACTGACCTAGAGGTTGGTATGGCACATTTGTGTATTTTAAATATATAGTGATCCCACATGTACTGGAGAGAGGGTTGACTTTTTCCTCCAGAAGAAATAGCCTAAACCATTATGTCTGTACCTATTCCTGATGTGTTTAATGAATAATTAACTACACAACCCTTCACAGCTCTGGCACTCAGTGACATTGCCATCTCCTGAGTGCCTTAGTACCAAAGCTGTGCTATGTGAATACCACACTGAAGCACTGCAGGCAATTATTTTTGGTAAATAAACTACAGCAGTGGCCATTTGTACTTCCCCTTTGCAAATAAGTTTACCACAGTGTAGTCAGTATAAAATAAGCAATGAAAAGAGACAGTCTTTAAAAAAAAGAAGAAAAAAGGTACTAACACAGAGATTTCAGATGGAAGTTACCTGTTTCCTGGTTTTAATTGATGAAATCACCAGCTTAAAGAGTTTTAAGTCTCCTTCTAAATACCAATGTTGGACACAGACATGAGTATCTGGTGTTGCAATTATTTCTTATTTTGGCAATCATTAATTTTCTTACAGTTCTTTACTGCTAGATGTAGAAGGATATCATTCTAATGCCTTTGGAATCATGTATTTATTTTTAATTCTATACAGACTCCATTGCTGGTTTTTTGTGATTATGATTCATTCCAAAGACATAACCTTTACTCTGGCACTTGCCACTGGGGAAAATGCACTGTAGAGTGCTCCAGAGTACCATACTGTGTCTGCCTGGCCCTGAGAAACCAGACACTTTCCTTCCACAAGTCTCCTCTCATCGGGACTTTCTTTGGTTAGGAAACGCCTCTCAGAAAAGAAACTCCTGAAACTCTGAAACTTTATTTGTTTCTGCTGTGTGGCAATTCTTTATATAGTATATGACACTTGGCTTCAAACTGAGCTGGCTTTTAAAGAGTTTTATTCTGGGTAGCACAGGTGTTACATGGCCATTAGAAAGAAAATATTAGCTGGCTCTGACTTGTGTATTGATAAAAGAATATATATTCACAACTATTTATTAGACAAACTCTGATAGAAAAACTTGTAGGAAAAAGCTTATTCTCTATACTATTAACAATTGACTGCTACCTGAAGACTTACAAAATGAGCAAAACGAGGGAATTAAAAAAAACCAAACAACCTCACAAACTTTCCTCTCTGCAAGCATTTATCTGAATTTATCAAGAGTTTTATCTTTAAATAGATAATTTCAGGGGTTGGTGTTGTCCAGACAATAACAAAGGGAGTTAATCAAATATGAATCTTCTCCAACTGTCTTGTCAAACCAGGTAATGATGTCCTGCCAGCCAAACTCAGAGGGAACATGTGAAACAAATACAAAAGTAAACAGGCCTTAGCTGCCCAAGGGAAAGTCAGCAAGATGGCAATTTCAATCATTTGGAATAATACTAAAGCAGCCTTAGGCTTTTCTCAGAATGGAAACATGTCACTGTTACTGCAATATTTGAACAAATCAGACTGCAAAAGAAAGGAACACTTATGTAATCACAGCCGTGGAACAGCACTTCACTCCATGGTGAGGTGGAAAATAATTAAGGGAAAATGCCCTTTTGGAGAGTAATTGTACATGTACCTAAATAACAAAGATAAACAATGTTTCCTTAGAAATTTGCAAGAGAGGAGAACCCAAATTTAGGCACAGATTCCTTAGTTTTGACACAGGACGCTTCGGAACAACAAAGTTCTATCAAATAAACCCACGAACATAAACGTCCATACAAAATTTATCAGATGTTGATAAAAGTTACATTCAGAAAGCAAAAAGTCCTTGGAGAACAATTCTGCTGAAAAGCTGCATCAAGATGAACATGTTGTCATATCATTTAACTGAGAAATCAAAAAATATTTCAAATATTTGGGGAACTTACCTAATCAGTAAACTTTCAGTATGTGTCTAGTCATGTAGCCATCTTTTAGTCAATCATCAGAAAATCAAAGGCAAATTGGCATGACTCAACCCAAACTTTAATACCGCATGATTGTGTCGTGTAAGCTTGTTTTGTGCGAGGGCTGCTGTGGTTTTAGCAGAGAGATTAACGACCGGACCTAAGCTGGCCTCCAAACCTTGCCCTGCTGATGCCTCAAGCCCTTTGAAGTCTGACCATCATACCTGGCAAAACAACAGTGGGAACTAGGCTGGTGTCAGATCTAATCAAGTTTCCTGCCTCAGCATAGCTAACTATGGGGTACACTAATTGGCCCAATTGCGGATTATACCTTTTGCTACAGATTCAAGACAATAATTTAGTCAAATGATGGTTTTTATCTCCTTCTAATTAAGATTCCAAAGTGGGAAGAAATAGGATTAGACAGGCTAACTTCAAAATTGTGTCCTTTAAAGTGGTATGCACATAAGATAGATCTCTGATAATATTGCATATAATAGTATATTGCTAGTAGCTAACGTGTGAAGATTTGGGAAAACTTGATATAGCTACTGCACCTTTCAGGGCAACCATGTAAGCTTTCCTGAAAAGGTTCTGCACCACAATTTATAAATGGAAAATGAACACTCATAAATATTCATTAAAAAAAGTTTCCATCCTGAATTAAAAACAAAAATAAAAATATCCCCTTTTGAAAACATTTCAGTCAATCTTATTTTGATGAAGATGACAGGAGAAAAACTGAAATGGTTAAATGATGCAGCAGACTATAAAGAGGTGGAGTCCCTACCCCAGAACTGCAATCTAATAAAATGGATTTGACATTTAAAGTTTTTCACCTATGAGGGCCAAACTAAAAAGAGTTATTTAACTGGTGAGTGATCCAGAGATGAGAAAATCCATGTCCCATGCTCTTTTTTTAAACTGCAAAAAAAGAATGGCCTAGTGATGAAAAACCTTCTCGAAGAAATTTTGCCATTAATCACAGGCTGTGTATTTCTAACTTTCCTTATGTAATTTGATTTGAAAGTGGCACTGAAAGTAGAGATCAATATTTTCACCCTGAATTGTGCATATAACCAAGCAGAATCTTTCCAAAAACTGATATACTAAAGAAGTCATAAACTTAGTAGTACTTTGTGCAAAGCACACTGCTGCGTGCAATGCACTGTTGTGCTGCTTTGTTTTTACCCAACAATCAAAACCAACTGCTGATGCACCACACTAACTTCAGAAACCCATTCCAGAAGACTGTATTCACATCCTTTCTTAATTCAGTTTTCCCTTGCTTATTGAACTTATTGCTCTAGCCAGCCTAGCTGTAGTCTGCTTTCCCTAACAGTATGAGGAAGAAAAACATATGTACTATAGATTAGTGAAACGTGTACAGGAAGATCACCATAGGACAGTGATCTAACATGTTCAAAAAGGGCCAGTTTGTGTCAGTTCAGCTTACAGAAAACATATCTCTAACAAAAGCTGTAGTTATTCAAAAGGGACTGCAGCTGAGCAATGAAGGGAGAAATTACACAAGTGTGTCATCTACGCATGTCTAGGGCAACAGGTTGTTTCAAGAGTTCCACCACACTCCTGTTTCCAATGCCCCATGGCTAATTCAATTCTTTTTTACAGAGCCTCCTGCTAAGGGCTTTTTTTCCCCTTCCAAATTACATTACAAAGTAGAATCTTCACCTGACAGAAAAAAAGAGAAGTAATCTGAGTCAGGATTCCTAGCGATGAAACCCCCCCCAAATATTCTAATTCATAGCTGTAATAAATGAGAATTTACTATGCTGTGAAATGAGGGCGCACGCTTCTCTGCACTTCTGAAAACAGTGAGGACATTCGTATTTTAAAACCAAACACAGACTATTAAGGGTTTTGTTCCTACTGTACCGCTCAAAAGCAGCTGTTAAAACGCTTTAATACCTCACAAAGCCTGGTTTCACTAACTGCATTCTCTGGAAAGTGACAAACATTAGAAAGGAATTGTCTTGGGGAAAAAAGCCCTCCTTCATGTACTTGCCTTTAAGTGGCTTCTGAAGAGGGTACCTCTAGTTGAGAAACTTCTAGCACTCATGCAGAGATGACCTGCCTGAAGAACTGGCTGGCTGATTAACTATTAACTACTCTCAATAGGATTAGATAATTAAAGACATTGATGACCATTAATTAGGAGGAGGGCACCTTAATTTGTCACTTGATAGGGCCCTTTCAATGATTTATAGGTTAGGGCTACTTGCAATTGTGAAGGGGAGGGGGCAGTGAAGAGAGAGAACCCTTGAGTTACCTTATCAAGTGGCCAGCTAAAAAGGGCAGAGGGTCAAATAAGGGCCAAAGTGGTCACTTAAGGGTGAAGTCCCAAACACCAAAGCAGTGCCAAGCCACATTGACCAGCATTTGGTGATGGAGTAAAAAATATGCTAATTTATTGGTGGCAATTCTCTCTTTTTATGGTTTCAAGCAGTTAAGACAAGTGGCCTGCTTAAGAGCTTTTCATTTGAAAAGAGATTAAACAAAATGGTTTGTCAGGGATGCTCGGCTGTTTTATGTCTTTGTTAAAAAAAAATAAAAATTGCCCAGACTGTACCAATGACTATCACATCACCCCAAAAGCCATCTTCCATCTCTAAGCATTACTTGGTTAATAAATACATCAGCTCTAATTGCTTAATAGTGCTATGTTCATTTGCTCTTTAGCAAGATTAAACTGAAATACATCTTTTGTATTACTGCCTTCTATCAGGACTGTCTGCATAAAGGTCAGAGAAAAAAGTTTAAATTTAGTAGGAAATTTACTTAAGGACATTAGTGTAAATGATACTGTGTTTAAAATGACATAAAAGAGCGAAAGGTGATTTCAGTAATGCAAAGAAAATGGTTTCTGAATACTGATAAGGACACTTATCCCTCATACCACACACAATTTTAGGCAACATTATACATTAAAATCCCTCTACTGGGGTAATAACATGTAGCTACTTTCCCACCCACTAACACAAGTAAGAGCAAGTCATTAACATTTAATTAAATATGCTCCTGACATCCTTAGAAACATGTCACGCTTTGTTATTGAAGGTTGTGGCCTACTTTCTATGTACATTTTAAACCAAAACAAACTATTTATAACAGCCCGATTTAGTGCAGCAAATGAGACATTTTTAATTAGAAGGCATATTACAGTATTTTATAAACCCGTTCTGAACAGCAAAACCAGAATGAAATGAATTTGCGACGTCTGATGCATATTTTATGTATCTCACAAAACGAAACATAAGAGATGGGATTAGCTCCACCTTTTGGGTTCTAAATAGCGAAACAACATTTCTCTTACCTCAATGGTGAACAGCTTCCTTTTTAATCTAAAAGCAAGGTCCTTCGTGTCTGACACATCACAGATCAAGCTATTAAGCCGAGGAATCTGATGTACATGAACCAAACCTTGTGGAAAGAGTGAGTAAAGGAGGGGAAAAGGGAAAAAAAAATAAGAAAACGCTGTCATCCAGATGCATAAATTAGAGTCTTAGAGCAGAATTCTGTATATTTACACACACTCATCCTCCCCTTTTTAAGCTGGAGCTTACTACCAGGAGCAATGAAGCAAACGGTGCGATTATACTCAAGTAATCAAGCAGAATAAGATAAACAGAAATCCTTGTGCGAGGAAAACTAATTGCACTTTGGTACAGAAGTACAGATGTAAAGAGCGATCTTAATACTTGTCAAAACTACAGCCGGTTTGTGTGTGATTTTCTCTTGTATTTACAGTAAGCAAATATGGCTATCACCTTGCATGCTGCCCACGGCACCACTGAGTGATCTTTATTTTATTAAATGCACCAGTAAGCAGCCAGCAAAACAAGGCTTATGGGTTACTGATAACCACTGAAGCTCTAATGAGAACTCCTTCATTTCATGCCCTGAGAACGGCTGGGAAAAAAGTTTCTGGAAAGCCCCCACTTAGACCATGCTTTTTAATAAATTTTAACCCCTCTGCCATCCTGGGAGAAATGTGTTTTCTTCCTGCAGGAGGCTTGTCTGGCTGTTCAGATGTTTTTAACAGTACTAGGTGCACTGCAAGCTCTGCATTCTGTCAGCTGCAACTCAAGTTGATTTTTTCTGACAAGGACGCTGGATGGTTTTTGTGCAGCCTAATATAGTCTCTGAACAACCTAAGGGGGATTTTCTACATCTGAAAACCAGGAAAATTCTACTGGGCTTCTCAATTACTGGCCTATATTTGCTATTCATAAAGCCAGCGTCTAAATGGAAATACTGAACATTTAGAAAGGGTATCTTACTTGAAAACGGCAGCTCTGGGAAAATCCCCAAACATTAAAACACTTATTTCAAATAAGGCAAGTGTTTTTTCAGGCAGTGATTTGTTGGTTGTTTTTTTTTTTTTTTAAAGATGTTTCCTAAAACTGAAATACATCAAAAAGCATAATTTTATGGGCATCAATTAAAAAAATTCTTAATGATATTAGCAAAGCATTTTTATAGTTTAAAAGCTTCTGTCTCTGCCTCCAGTCCAGTGACTCAGAAGAATTATTTGTTAGGCTTTTGAGTAGAAAAATCTAAATATTATATATATACACAGGGTTGCTTATATACAGTATTCCAGAAATTTTATTTAAGGATCATCTATTTAATTCTTTTGTAATTTTACTGGTTTTTGAACATTAAAATTTGCAGGCAGCTTAATAAAATTATTAATTCAGGATTCATTAAATAATGTAGTCATGTAATCAAACTTCTCCTGAGTTACATCAAAATCTTTCATCATCTGCAGTAAATAAATCATCTTAAAATATATTCTCAAGCAAAAACAATCCACAAAGTTCAAACCATTAGAAATACCCCTAAATTTTAGGCTGTCAAATTGAGGGTGGGTGAACCCCAAAAGCTATGTATATTGGCACAGAATTTTTATTAAATACTACCAAAAATGATTTAGTATATAAGTTTATAGGAAACCAGGAAATAACTGCTAAAACACACATTGTCTTCAGGGATCTCTTCAGCACTGAGAAAAGGAGTATCAAATTGACAAAATGATGTTAGCATAAACAAAGGCCGTATCAACAATTATACAGTCGGAAAAATAATTAGGCAAATTATTCCAGCTTTTGTTCACAGTTTCTTTTTCATTCACCTTTTTTTCAGAGAATGAAATGTGCACTGTTTTCACAGCCAGTAAGATTTTTCTCTGATTTACTAATTACAGCCTGCATGCACACAGTGGTGTCTCAACACCACCTTTGCTTCTTTCCCTAAATATTCTATATGTTCTGCCATGGAAAACACTGCCATATTCTCATATGTTTACAGCAGCTTTCGGATAAGCAGTTTACTTTCAGCTAAAGGTTTCCATGGAACTACAGTAGTATCACAATAATAAGAGCTGTAATTTATGCACACTCCGAGCACTGCTCTGGATTAGCTAAAACTGTTATTCACTGCTTTGGCTGTGCATAACTTCTAATATAATCTTTTAAAATTTAAACAGTTCTGCCGCAACAGCTAACAAGAATCTTTGGGAAAAGGAATGCAAGATTAAACACCATTATACATTTGGAAGATAAAACACTTGAAAGGCTACATCGCTTTTGACCAAAATCAGTTTCATATTTTACATGCCACACATATCCACATTCATTTCTTTGAACGCATCGGTGCTGTAACTTACAGCTGAAAAAACAGAACATTATTTTTAGAGGGAGTTTATACAGCACACAATTTAGCAGTTTATTCACCTTACTATAATCTATGTTTTTGCGTGTTCTCTATTTAAAACTTGGCAGATCAAAAGTATTGATTTCATGACAAGTTCAGCTCGCTGGTCAGATGATTGCCAAGCCTCCTCTGCATGTGAATTCCCCAAAGCCTGCCTGGTGAGATGTACATCTGATTGAGCCATGCCTCAGTAATGCGGCTTGACAACATGCAAGGAGTTGCCATGTTTCCTTTGCAGCCTTAATGCACTTCACTGAAAATGTTCCTAACTCAAGACTGGTTAGGCAAGGAGAAACATTTAAGAGGTATATTCTAAAATGAAATCAAATGCTACTTTATAGCAGATACCCAACTGGAGGGTAAGGCACTAAGTGCCCTAGAAACACTCAGGGCAGACTTTTTGCATTGCTAAAGATGGAGCTTACCGTGGTAATCCTTGTACAATGGATTGGTTTCCCTCTCAGAGCCAATAAATGATTCAAGACCGACTACCATATCTGACAAGTTTGTTACACGTTCCATAATTGCTTTATTCTGTAAGACATGGAAACAAAATACACATCCTATGTGATGAAAAAAGTAATTAATGTTCATAGAGTAAGCCTTGGCCTTCTCAATGACAAACTGGGGGGGAAAAATAGGTCATCAATACTTAGAAATTACATTAGAGGGTCTTTTTCTTAAAAAAAACCCCAACAAACAAAAAAACCCACAAGACTTGAAATTTCTGTTTAAAGAAAACATACATTTGACAAAAGAAACCATAAAAGGGCTAACTTAGCACGAAATTTGTATTTTCCTAAACCTTCATAACAGAAGCATTTGCTCACATCAGTGATATTTATAAGCAATGTGTTAAGCTTCTCCCTCATTGACTTTCGCTATGAGTCAGATGCCCATATTTTGCTTGTTTTCTGAAAACCTTGCTTTTAAATACACTCAGGCATATCATCTCTAATACTCTGAGCAAGCACAACCCACACAACTATTCATTTTGGTCATCAGTCAAACGACATGGAAAACTCAAGCAATTTCTCCAGCATTTTCCTTTCTAAAAGCTCCTCTTAAAATACACATCTAACTCTTCAAGCAGCACTTCCATTTCTCAATATATTTGTGACTTGTAAGTGACGCCTTACTTCTTGTGCAACAATGCATTGTCATGTGCCTTAAATAAGCAGTTTTCTGCAGTTTTCCTTCCTTAATTTTATATAGCAGACAGCGACATTCAAAGGTAACAACAGAGATCTTCAGAAGTAAGTCAGAAAAAATGTTCTTAAATGCATTGATAATGTCAGTATTTAATGAGATTAAAAAAATAGAAAAAAAATCTCTGCAAAAAAGCAGAATATTTGTTTAAGACAAGAAGTAGTTATCTTAAAGCTGCCTGGACAGCTGGTATCCTCGTGTTCTTGGTGGTTGTAGGTGCTACACTCATCATCCGTCAGGGGTATCAAGAATAATCACCTCAAAATACCCATTCCTAGCATGGGGAATTAGCTCTCTACCTCCAAGACCCTGTTTTGCCTTTTTTTTTTAATTTTAAAGTATTTTGTACATTTTACACTTCTATCATAAACTATAGAACTGACACTTTATCTGAAAGGTCAGTGTAAATCCTGGTAAACTATTTGGTACCAACAATTTGTCAGTCAAGAGCAGAGAGACAGAAACACCCCCAGATATGTGAGAACAGTCTCTGCATTGTTCTGACATTCAGGTTTATTCAAAGGGTGATCAATACACCCACTGCTTTCCTGAACCCACATTTCAATATCCATGTATTTTCTAACCACAGTGAAGCTTCCAAAGCAGACGTGAAAGGTGAACATTTCCTACCCCCACCAAAGAACAAACTGCATCCAGTTTTCTGGCCACTAGTGAGGTTGTGGCCTGTCCTGCACACACCAATCTGCTCAGGTTACAAGGCCTAATCCACGGATCCCATGGCCCCTTCCCACCCACCCCCTTCCCCACCTTCTGGGCCAGATGGCAGCAGATCCTGGACAGGGGGCTCTTTGCAAAGATGCCACTTGTGCCCAGGCCAAAAACGTCACTCCCTGTGGAATTGGGGAACTTCTATTTTACCTACAAAGCCCAATGATGAATAAGGATAAAGCAGAGTTATACTACAGTTTCCCTTCTGAGGAGTAACAGAAGTGATCTGAGGGAAAAGAACGCTGCCTACACATCAATCCCTGGACTTTGTTTTTATATCCACCCCTGAAATATTAAAGCTGACTTGCAAATTATTTCCTCTTCTAGGAAGAGAGAGACAATATACTGTATTTTAATGGAAACTTTTGGTCACGTTATTCTACAGAGGCAATCACATAAAGATGGTATAAATATAAATCTGAAGGGGTCAGTGACCTCTATAAATCCACGGACCAGAAATGACCACATTTTGCCCATTCTTCAGCAGGCTGCTGGGTGTTATTCGTACAAGCAAGAAAGGCAAAACTGTTATAAAATAAATAAACACTGATGATTCCTGGAAACCAAGCTGAGCTCTTGAGGAGGAAAAAAATATTCCATTGTTTGAGAAAAAGACATTTGCTGTCCATTAATGTTTTTTCTTGCTGGTTTTGATAACAATGGGTTACAAAAAGTATGGCTAGAAGGATGCTCAACCATCAGCAACGTATCCTCATCATTGACAGTCCTGCAAATCATCAGAATATCATCTCTCCTATTTGATTTTAATTCTGGAAAGACTAAAGTGAGGGACAACAGTTCAATATTTGCCTGACAGTATGTTGGTTTCAGCTCTTCCTCTGAAAGGGTCTTTCTGAAATTGTACTGTCTTTGCTTTCTCAGATTGTACTCTCTTTGCCCATGTTTGTTTTGTTTTTGTTTTTAAAGTGTGTCAAAATATTCCCCTGGCTTAATGCAGTGTATCTTGGGAAATATTTTGCACAGTGAGTCTCCACACCAAAGAGACATTTGCTTATGTGGCATTGTTGCCATAGATCTGTATCTATCATGTATTTTCTAGTTTGCAGCGTTCAGCACATTAATGTCCAATCAAAGCTGACGTCAGCACACAGATAGTTGTGATGTATGGCATACTGACATAAACACACAAATCATGTTGCCCCATCTGGGCTCGAAAATTTAACAGAGCTCCAGATCTTCCTCCAGCCCCATACAAATCTACCTCCTGCTTCTGGCATAAACTTGGCAGCTCTGGAGGTGAGCCAGGACATGGTTAGGAGGGAAGCCAGGAATGGTGAGATTCAGGGAAAGAGTTTGTTGGCAGCTAGAAGAGGTATTGTTTTAAATTACACTAAAAACGAAAAAAAAGAAACAACCCATCCCAGCCTTGGAAAGTTTTCAGTCTTGCTAGATGTACTGCAGTTTTTCTAAATTAGTTAGTTCAGCCAAAATATAATTATTCTAACAACATGGTAGCAACCCTGTTGTGCAGGCTGGGCTGGGCATCCATTCTATATCTTACTTTGTGCTACTGTTTTAGACAGACGTTTTCTTTCAAGTGCAAACTCGCAATATTTGGGCTCAACCAAAGTGTACTTTCAAAACATGTCAAGAAAATGATAAGGATATGCACATGGGGACTATACACACATTTAACCAGCTTTTGGGAAGGGCAATTATGGAAACAAATAGCTTTGTCCTACTAATTCATTTTCAGAATTTACATAGCTTTGAGTATGTTTAAAAATACTTATTTACAAATAAAGCAGATCAAAATGTATCATCTTCTGTGTTTGAGTGTAAAGCATGGTGTTCTACCAACACAAATACATTCACAGCCTGTATGCTCAAACTTATATACTGAAATTAATATTGTGTGTTTCTACTGGATTGAGTTCTTAATGTACCACAATTTTATCATTACTACTATTAATCAAGTCAATCTTGGTTCATCTGGATTCCGTATTAGGAAAAAAATCTGTCTTTTCTACTCTGCTCTAATTTCTAGTTCTCCTCAGACTTCCTGTCAAAATTTTTCTAACACCCAAAGATATATCCTCTCATTCTGTCAGTTTCTACAGAAATTAAAAAACACACAAAATTTGGGTAATAAAAATATTTAAATTCTCAGTCCTTGCACTGCAAGTAAGTAAGGAAAAGTCAGAGAATGGAAATTTTTCTTAGAACAGCCTCAGCTTTTCCACACAGTACATAGAATCAATCTCAAAATTTAAAAGGAAAATAAAAGACTCATGTTAAAGATCTGCAATGAGATCCAACTAGCTTATGTAATTACATAAATATATATATTTTAATGATAAATAATAAACACTAGCATAAATAAATACATTAAGCTCTTGAATGACATGGGTTTTTTACATATATTTGCATTTGTATTCTGAACAATATATTAACATAATTTTAATACTGAATTAAATAATGCATTGAAAACAAGGAATTTTATGACCATGTCTCCTTTCAGAGACATTAGGCACAGTATTTAAAGATGAATACAGATACTTCTCCCAAAATTTTATTTGGAGGCAACAATTTGTGTTGTTACCAACAGGTGAATCCAGAAACCCTGACACCTCATTTAAAAGAAAGCCTCAGTAAGAAACAGAGAGCAAGTTCTAAGTTATAGGAATCTGATGAATTTAAATTTTGATGTGTGAATTTCCAAGAAAAGCTCAAAAATTGGTTGTATTTTTTTTTTTGAAGTCTGCTACATTCTGTCACAAAGCTGAAGTCAGCTTAGTAGCATCATACAGCCAGCCACACTGGTTGGACATCTGATAGATGAAAGAATTAGTGATATTTTTTGAGAGATTATCACACAAGGATGTGGTAATGACTTCACAATATACAAATATTTACCACTTGTCATTACTACTTAATCTCCAAAGGATTTTACATTGAGAAGATAAATTATTAAGAAACATGGCTTAAATATTTATCACCATTTGTTAATAATTACTGCTCAGAAAATCCCAGAACTACCCACACATTTTATTTTGGTAAAAGAAGTTAGGTCTTAGGGCCCCTTGTACTAGTTTTATAGAAAGATGCAGTCTGTGCAGTTTTTGATATTTCACAAGTCCCCTTCCAAAAAAAAAAAAGATTAATAACTGCTCTGACAAAAAGTGTTAATGAATAAGGACTTTAAAATATAAAATTCTACACATCTTTTAACTCCAAGCTGATTATCACTGTTTACAGTGTTTGAACTCAGAAAATCTACTAACTGAACATTGAATTTTGGCTCTCAAATGAATGTACACTCAGACCACTGGAATAGAAGACAACCAAGAGTACATTAACAAATTCTGGTGTATAGAGCCTGGATCAAGATCACAAACTGAATATAAGTGTGAAGTCTTTGCTGGAAAAAGGATATCCTAGAAATAGACTTAAGAGGATTTTCTACAAATTTCATTGTCTTCAGTGATGAGAAATGTACATTTAGGGATTCTGACTAATTAGGCATTTTCTTTTACCTCTGAAGTACCTTACTGGCTAGAATAGAAGTCAGGTATAAGTATCTGTATGGCTGAAACCACAGCAGCACTGATTTTGGGTGACTGATGTAACTCTACCACATTAGCTGATTTCAAGCATTAAAGAGTATCTGTGAATAATTTTATACAAGTTACAGAAGCAAAGAAAGGACATGTAATGAAGACATGGGCAGGCAATTAGATGCAATGTACTCATAAAAAAGGGAGGAGAGTAACAAAGCATCTGTTGGTCAATATGTTACACAACATATTGATTCCAGATCTTGGTTGGTCTCTTAAAGTTGCTTTTAATAACGTTTGTCTATTGGAGCTCTGCAGTGTTTTTGCATATTATAGTATAAAATATCAGATGAAGGTGGATGACATCTTTAGAATCTTTATTAATCTTCATAATCTTCATGAATTTTCAGGGAGAATAATCAGCCAGGAAATAAAAACTAAAATCTTTGCATCTTCACTGAAATGGACTTGTGTATTACTTGAGCTGTGGAAGCCTCTAAGCAAACTGTGGCATCTTACAAAATAAAAGGTATGTCTATTTTGCCATTGAAGGGAAGACCTAAAAGCCAACAGCGAAAGGAGAGATGACTAAAGAGAGAGAAATTAAGCAAGTCAGTTGCTGCTGTAGCCTAAAACAAATGAACAAAGTCAAGGAGTTTAAATCAACCTTTCCATCTGTTGATGTCCAAACACTTCACAAAAGACAGGCAAGTGCTGCTTTCCTCACTCACAAGTCAGTAACAAGCACAAAGGTGGCATGTGAGTTGCCCAAAGCCAAAAGCCGGTCAACAGCGAGCTGGGGTCCCAACTCAGTCTGTTGTTGTAGCCCCATCTACCCCCTTGGATTTGAGGCTTGGTTTAGGAGGCTGCAGCTATGGCTTTGGGGTAGCAGGAAAATATCTGTGGCACCATGAAGGTGATGTGGGAGTGGAAGCCCAGAAAGCTGGGTGCCGAAAATCCTGTTATTCTCTGGCTGAAAGAGGTGACAGATGCACAGCGTGTTAAAGGGTGACACTTTCTGAGCTGAATCCCTGCTCAGGGCTTTTCTCTTCTGTTTCCTTAGCATTCAGCAGCCGAAAGCACAGGCTGCAGGTGATGGGTCTGGGCTGTGGGGCTCTTGCATGAGTCCTGCTGCACTGAGGAAATGAAAGAAATCTGATCAAGCCCTTCTCCAGTGAAGGGTGAATGGCTGGGAAGAAATGAGTACAAGATCTGGGCTGAGAGGAGCCCAGCAGCTCCCCTGAAAACTACCTGGTTCTTACTGATGAGATTGTGTCACTGTTCTAAAAGCACATAAAGGGACATCTGTACATTACTACTTATCTTTAATTGTTACAAAAAAGAACTGACCATTTGAGCAGATTTCTCTAGAAAATTAAACACATAAAACATGCCATGCTACAAGTTGGCCAGAGTGGAGGATAAAATAGAGATGTAGTCTCAAAGACTGAGAGTGATATTACAAAACAGCCATAACAAAACTGCTGAAATTATGCATTTGAGACCAACTGGCTTAACTAAATTCCCATGACTCCATTGGGAAGTAGTCATAATAAGAAAAAGGTTCAGGAGTTCCTTTTGTTGCCATTTTGCCTGAAAAAAAAATGTTTGCATTGCTTTTCCAATTCAGAAAGACAAACTCTTGCTGCAACTTGAATTCTTTGAAGAGTGAATCGCATTTTATTCGCAGGTGACCAAAAAGAACCTGCAGCATTATTTCAATTATTAGGACACAAGTATCACACGGAACATCTAACTCATGTTGGTAATCAAGAGGCAAGACTCTGAAATATAAAATCATTTAAGAAACTAATCCCTTACGCAGTATAAAATTATAGGCTGTCATCAGGAGCAGGCTGGCAAAGCTGGGTCCAGATGGGAAACTGGCTGGGCAATAAGAAGAGGTAGGGTGGAAATGATGGGTAGGCTGGAAACGATGGGAACCTAAGGAAAGACATGACTGCTCCCTCTGCTGGCAAGGTCCTCACCTGCTTTAATTTTTAACTAATGAGTAGGCATTTCTTTAATTATTTAGGACCTAGCTGATAAATAATGCAGGATGTTCCTTCCTCAGTCTGTTGCTGTGTGTTTGCACATTTTTGAACTTATGGTGCCCTATTTCACTAGAATAATTTGCCATAGAATTAAGGCTCAGATGGATATCTAATGGTAGTCACTGGCTTTTTATTTTAATTGTTCATAAAATGAAAAGCATGATTATGGTATTTAACCTTCAAAATATTATATTCTACAATGTATACTCGTTTTATATTTAATTTACGCATTTCATAATATTAAGAGAAATTGTTCATCATTTCTTATTGTAACAAGAACCCCCTTATGCAGCAGTAAGATACCACAAAATTATTCTGCAGCACAAACATACTAAATGACACATCATCCCAAAAAAGTATCATTCTTCCATAAGTAAAATTCATGACTAAGAATTCAGCGATAATGTTTGTCTCAAAACTTAATTAAAAGATGAAGATAAGCCACTCGGTACTTGATTTGTGATATAAATTAATAGCTGCAGTAAGAACATTTAGAAAAAAATCTGTTCTAAGATTTTGGCCTACAACCAGAAGCTCCCAGAACAGGAGGGATCAGCTTTTTTTGCCCACTGTTCTCATCTGAGTCCTGGCTGAAAAGCTACTCCAGCTCCCAGCTTTCCAGAAGGCTCCATCCCAGGAATCCTCGCCTGCCATTTGGTTTGCTGATTTTAATCTCCCAGGACTTTCTTACAGTGGCTCCACTATGCTGAACTGGCACTTGCTCCTAGAAGTGAGTTATTATTAAACTTGTAGGTCAATTGTGGCACTAACAACTCTTTGGAAGCTTTCAGCCACGGTGTACAATTTGCTGGTCTAATTAAATATTAATTCTAAGTGTTACATTCTGTGGCTAAGAGCTTTTATTTTCCATCATCAGTCTGGAAGAGAAAGAGGTTACAAGGCTAATTTAATCTTTTTTTTTTTTTCTTTCCTCTCCCCCCCCAGCATTAAAGCTTAACTACACAGGCACAAAAACATCATTAAAGATGCAGTATTCCTTTTTATTATGATTATATTGTAATTAATAGAAAAGTTCTAAACAAAAAGAGGTAAAATTGGATTCTGAAATTTCAACGTTTTTAAACAATGCCAAAAGTTCACATAAAAATGTTCCTAAATGCATAGTGCACAGAAACTCAATATTTGGTGCTGTGAAAATCTTTTATGGGAAATACGCACACAGGAGTTTAAATATAAAATAATTTTACACAAAACTGTGGTTCTTTGTTCTGAAATACAACAGATAAACCCTGTATTTAACACCAGATTCACAGGGTTGTTTTTTTTTCCCAAGAACCTGTCCTTCTATTTAAGCAAAAAAAAATAAAATAGTATTGCTTCAGAAAAACAATACTAAAAGAATTCCTTGCTTAAGGCAGATATCCACTTTGTCCTGTATTATTTAAAGTCAATCTTCTAATCTTTACTTATCAGTGTCCAAATGGGCTCAGTACAGGAGCCTCTTCCCTTCTGCTTCCATAACAGTTGTGTCCATGTCTGGACACTGGGCATTATATTAACTACTTAGTCCAGTAGCCAAAAGATTCCATATGCTTGAACAGATGACTATCTCCATACTGTGATGGGATAGTTAACTGTTTAGGTCTAATACTGGAGTTCAAAGATTTAGTTCTAAACCTTACCTCATTTTTTCAAGTTTTCACGAGCATGTGTCCAGTTTATATACTTAAATGTAAAATAAAAATTGCAAATTTGCATATACTCATGCACTTCTAAAGTTGAACATACGTATTTTGGAAAAGTGACTTTGTTTTTTATTAAAGAGAGTGTGTTGATGAGATGATGGTAAGGATGTGTGTGTAGTGTTATAAAAAGCACAATTTTAGGCATGTGCCTTTAACGTACAATGGGAGTGTTCATCATAATATGGTTAATTCAGTTAAAACACAACAAACACATAGGTATAAAAACATGCTTCAGATGTATATTTTATTTGTTTTTGAAATGGGTAGTTGTTACTAAATCAGAAGTGGTAGCGTTAGAACATAGCCTGTTGGCAACCAAAACCTTATTTTATGAAACCTAAAAATATGAGTATTTCTTCTACAACTTGATTAGGAAATACAGTCAACAATAAGAGAAATAGAAATAAAAAAGAAAACCAACTTACCGTTCAAAAATTTAAAATTTGAATAGTATATTTCTCTGAGTTTCCTACTCAATCATAATTTTAAAGATGCTTTTACAAATACCTAAAAACCAGAATATTCATACTCAAAAGCTGTGTGGATAACCCAAGAATTCCTGTCATCAGTTTAAGACTCTCAACATTTATTTGTATCATTGTTAAACTATTTCTCACATACAACAAAAAGCAACATACAGCATTAAAAAGCAAATAAAAAACCCCAATGTGGAAAAATACTCTGACTATTTCATCTTCACAGTTTCTCTTTTGCAGGAACTTTGAAAGCTTCCTTAATGATGATAGAGAAGCCACATGACATTTGATCTCAATGCAAAGCTGTGTGCAGCAGCCACCTCATCAAACCCGTTTGAAGGTTATTCAGCATTTTACACCAGTGAACTCTCAGAAGTTCTAAGGTAGGCAACAGCTCTTAGTTCTGCTCATAGAAATAAAGATTTCAAACTGTGAGAAATTCACAAGCTATAGGGAGTTCACATCTTATAATCCTATATTAGCAATGGATTCTAAAGCACTCTATGGCTTGACTTTGAGTTTAGCTGCTAAATTACTCCGTGTGAACACAAAAGCCTTTGGATGTGAAAAGGTTTGTTTCGGAATTTTTCTACACTGAAACGTACAGTAACTTATGCACTTCAGGGAATTCAAAACATCAAAACATTAATATTGTAGGCAATTAATTTTTTAACGTACTGGATGAAATAATGAAAATACCTTGCTAAACAGAACTTCAGACTCTGAGGACAGGTTCTGCAGCAAGACTTATTCATACTGACTTTTCATTAGTCAATTAATTTCCCTTGGTACATGCTGACTAATATAGTTGTTAGTCCTTACCAGTAATATAGTTCAAGTTCAAAATAAAGGATGGCTTTAACAAGTGCTACGCTCCCTCCCAGTGAAAATAATCTACTAAAAAAAAAATTCATTTAAGTGATACAAAATTGGGAAGAACGGGAATAGAATTACAAGCATCATTTAGAATTTTGAGGTAAAGATGTTTTTGAATTTAGCAATATTTTCTAGTAACTGAAGAAAAAATACAATAGGAAAATATTTTAAATTATAATTCAGGGCTTCTGCAATATAAACCTGTGACATTAAAGTCCTTGAAGCCATACAATAGCACAGTAATTCTTCTAAATTCAGGTATTAAAATGGACAGATTTATCAATACCCAGAAAAAGAGTCCTCACTTGCTTTTATCATATTCCTTAAATTTGAAAATTGTAACAACAAATGAAATCCCCCTTCAATCTGCCCTCCTTGATCAATGCTAGATTGTAAAAATGGAAGTAATTTTCCCTTTTCAAATGTACCATATGATTTCACAGGCACAATGCATTTTCAAGAAGCAGTAGGAAGACTTGAAAAATAACCTTCCATCAACTATTTTAATCATACTCGTGAGTAGCTCAATATTTATTACCTGACAGACAATGTAAGATAAGAGTATGTTCAATCGGTAGAAAATATCAATCAAGTAAAACTTGTCACACATCATCTGAATAAAATTCATAATTGGCTAAGTTTTTTTTTTTTGTGTCGTTTTCTTTAAATCCTCTTCCAGAATAATGTACTTCTATTTCTGTGGTTGGGAAAAGAGAATTTCCTCTTTTCTCCACGTGCTGGTTGCATTGGGAGTTTCATCAATTAAACCTCCCAAAATCTGTGTGCTTTAGTGGACTACAGTTTCTTTGAATTACTCTGAAAAAACTCTGCTCACAAACAGATTTTATTTTGGTTTTGCAGATTTGTGTCTTTTACCAAAATACAGCCCTACAGAAGACTGTGAGGGACGTTCAGTGTCCCATCAAGCTGGATGAATGAGCATCATCTTTGGATAAACGCAATTCCAAGTTATTAAATCCAAGACAATGAATTGCTGGAATAATGAAGGAGCCACATTGGTGGATGTGTATCACAGAGGGAAAAACATCAAGAACCAAATCACAATTTAATGTTCAGTAGTCATCAAAGAGTCAAAGCAGACATTAGAATGGAGGGAAGGTGAATGAACAACAATGGCATTACTGGATTATGTTACTGAAACAAGGTAAAGTGACTTGAAAAACAGATGAAGGAGGCAGCATGAGAAAAATTACAAATCAGAATACAGAAAATATAAAATAGGGAGGATCATTTCAATGTCCCATCAGCCAAGAACAAAGATATACTATATGACAAGTAAAGGCAAAATTAAACTTTCTGAAAAGGAATGAAACTGTGAAGATTTAATCTGTGGAAATTCCTGCCACATGGAAAATATTTGGGAAAATACATAAAAGAAAATAATCTCTAACTACACAGATATAAATATATATAAAATACATTTTTAATATACTGCATATAAAAATATAACTACTTTGGGTTGAAAAGACATTGTCCCTGTTGAAAATCAGCACTACCAATTGTGAGTTTTATTCTTTCTTCACTGGACTAAGTACTGGGGGCTGTCAGAGACAAGACATGGTATGAGGCACTACCAAAAGTCTACTTTTCCATGACAAAGCAGGTAAAAACAAAACTGTTTTTCTGTACATGTCATGCAGACAAAACTTGGATTAAATCTGATTCACGGAAATGACACGTAGGAAGAATTTGCTTGTAGACCACTCAATTAATTCAGTTAGGAGCCAAAAGATAATACAGGAAATACAGAAACCTCAGTTCAGGATAAAAACCTGGAATTTACTACATCTTCAGAAAAATGGTGTGTATTTTCTATGGCTTCAGTGCCCTGACTTTAAGATTCAACAGAGAAAGCACATGCAGCAACTTACTCCGACCAAATTAAATGCATATACAGAAATGCACTTGGGGGAAAAAAAATAATAATAAAAAACCCCCCCTCTTTCTTACTCTCCTGGAAAGAAAAGATATTTCCCTCACTTTTTGAATCCAGCAAGAAACCTCAGCAACAGAATGGGGAGTAGCTGGGCTGTGAGAATGTGAGCAGCTGCTGTTATTATAAGCAAGGGTCTGTCTGCGGCATGAGCTGAGCGCTCACATGCTCAGCTGTCCTCTCATCTCGCCATCCTCCCCAATTAAGCAGGCACAGGGAGGGCTGGACACATGGCTCAGGGGCTCCTCAGCAGCCTGCTTGGAGAGGGGAACAACTACACAGCAGGGCTCTGGGAACTCGCTAATGTGGGCTCCAAGGAGCCCTCAGCAGCTTTGCTCCTCCTAATGACACTTTTCTCCACAGTGTAGTGCCTAAAGAGGGATGCAGGAAGTTTCACTGTTGAAAGAAAAAAATTAATGCTCTTGTTTGTTTAGGACTGCCAAGTAAATTCTGTAAATAATTCTGTAAATAATGTGTTGTTTTTATTTTTGGAAAATCAGAATATTCTTACTGTAAAACAATTTTGTTGAAATTAAAAAATCTCACTCCTAACTCCCTGGGAAATGATTTATACGGAATTTATAAAGGCACAAAACAAAAAATCAACTTTTCAGGTGAGTTTGAAACAAACAAAAAATTTCATCCTTCAATTTGTGTCTTAGAGATACTTCTGGACTTCCCTAAAATACGAGCATACCTGTTATTGACATGATATCTAAAGCAGAGTACAATGAAATGGGATGTATGTCCCAATTATGGAGAGGCAATTCCAATGTTCAAAAAGTAGAGTGCTAGTTTTACATTCACAAATTCTATTCATTGCATGAAATTTAGCTGTCAGTCTTTTCGAAGGCAAACTGCCACCCAATACTTAAAAATAACTAAGTAAGGAGGTGGAGGTAAGCACTGCAAGAGGAATATTCATACACTTCAGACTACAATGGTAAAACTACAAAATTGAGTTCCTTTATTTTCACAGCAGTAAGTGCACCACGTATCTGGATAAATAACATTTGCAGGTATTCAAACACCTTTAACAAAATGCAATACATGTGAGTCATGTACTTGCCTAAGACAGGATTTAATCTATTGATAAAGCCACCAACTATGAAAACATTTTGCATAATGTGAGGTTTTATCCAGTACTTTTTTACTATAATCAAATCAAATATCTAAAATTATAGGTTCTCTGTTCATTGTGAATAATAATTTTGCTTTTGTAAGTTACATTACCACTCACAGAACAAAAGACTACCCACATTTTTATCTTTTGCTAAAAAAGTTTGTTTTCAGAAGATTCATTTAAGTCTCCACATACTCTCAGGAAAGGTGCTCTTAGCTGCTTGTGACTGTGTAGCTGGGAAAATTACTGAGCCCATAACTGCTTTGTTCCTGGTCCCAATTTTTGGGGATACTGGAATTATAGAGTAAACCCGTACCTTTCAATTCCTGGCTTTAAACTCAAGATCACATATCAGTGTACTTCAGATTATTTTCTACTTAGGTCTTTGTAGATTTTGCAACATGACTGTCCCACAGAAGTAGAAACGTTACATACAGTTATGTTTTCACTTCACCCTTTGAACAAAACAACTTTTTGAAATGTCCAAAACTGCACCTGTTTTCTTACCATATGCTAAGTGACGTGTCAGCTACGAAAGAGGGCAGAGGCAGAATTCCTACCTGGATAAGGTGAGCGGGCACGGTGATGATGCAGGCTGACAAGGATTTTCGGAGGAGGCCACGGAGAACGTACAGGAATTTGGTAAGGCTGTGAGCATCTTCAGGAGTCTCACTGCAACAAATGTCATCACCCCACAACAGGGAACCCAGGCTCTGAATTCCGATCCGCAAAATGTTCTTTGGCTTTTTCTATTGGGGGAAAAAAAGGTAATTTGCTATTTTTTAAACAATAGGAGGAATACAGTTTTGAGAATGCACACCCATGGTAATTGCATAGTGTCATCAGAGCTTCATCTTAGTCCAGCTTATAAAAATTACAAATGGAATGGCATTTTTTTCACTGACTGGATATCATGCTATGTCAGAGAGGAAAGTACAAATGTAAGAGACAGCACAGAAATACTGAAAACCACTAATTTGCGTTTTCAACCAGCTAAATCTAAGTATATTCTGACACAAAATCCAGTAACCCTATGACTTTTCATATCCTTTCTCTCCTCCATCCCTGCCTCAAAACATGCAGAGGAGTATTTTCTCCCTGTTCTAAACTAGTTTGCTGGAAGTGCCTGAGAGGAATCAAACACAACTTTCCCCTCTCTTTTCACCTTTCCGCTGCGTTACTTTCATAACCTGGCTATGCTGGCTGTTCGCTTCAGTTTCACTTTTCTGCTCCCTCTAAATGAACCAGGTCAGTGTCTCACCTCCCCCGTGCATGGCCCTGTCTTAGAAGTATCCAAGTATCATCTACACTGCTCCTTCCAGCTAAGGAAGGAACTGCACCCATGGCTACAGAGTATGATGGGGACATCAGCAGATTGTCCCTTAAGGACCACACCTTTCTGAAAGCCCTTGACATGGGTGTTTCTGGGGCTGCTTTAGTTGGCTAGTGGGCACTAGAATCTAAGCTGCTGTGACATACAAAATCCTAAACAGCCTTGTGTGTTACCCACCTCAAGGCTGTTGGCTGCCCTGCAGTGCCCTGGCAGAAGAGCATCCAACAGAGGCAGTGGCCAAGATAAAGCTCCTTTTCTGAAGGGACAGATTACAAAGCCAGAGTTGTAATCTGTTTATGCAAAGCAAAACGTTATCTCCCATGATGACAAATTGCACTTCTGCTTATTTGATGTGACCTTTCCTGGTGATCTTTGAGAAGGATTTTAGGTGTATTTGCTATAAACAGCTGAGAGACAGACAACAAGCTCCCTTGTTGAAAGACTTCCTGTACAAGGTGATCAAAGAAACATTTCTAGAGTTCAGGGTTCATACTTCAAGGCCAGCTATTTTACTTACATACACACACAGAGATATAAAAATACTAACTTCAATAAGCAAAAGCTTTCAGGTAATTTTTGTTACAGAAAAGTGATTTGATAAAGTGTGAATATTGACATCCAGCAGCTGGAAGAAAGAGCAAGCATCAAGCACAAAGCGTTGCACAGCTGCTCTGGCAAGCCAGAGGACAGGGTTTGACAAGACAAGAGGCTGCTCTTCCCAACACTTGCATGTCCATATTGGGTAGACAGAGCCCGAGTTGTGAGACACAGTTAATACCACATGGCTCTGCAATTATCCAACTGGTCTGCCTTACACAGGGAGCTGATCTGCCAATTCACTTACAGTCTCTGTGAAAGCAACCTGTGTTTAATTCTGGCAGACTCTTTAGTCTCGGGCTTTGCAGGATTTTAGGCTTTACTCATGGAAAGTTAACTTTTTACACTGCTGTGTGAAGATCAGGACAACAGCACAGGATAATATGACCCAACTTGACTTCTCTGTATGGTATTTTCTAGGCTCAGATGTTCAGAGTTTTAAAAAGAACAGGAAAAATAGAAATTAGTCTAATATTCTTTAATTATGTCTAACCAGAGCAGATTCAGGGACTTCTTGATGTGCAATAGGAAAAAACAGGCATTTAAGAAAACTATTTTATCCAGATATCACAGACAATGACCAGGCAGAGAAAGTGCTACAGTATTTCAAAATTTTAGAGCAAACATACATAAAACTTAGAGAAACTTTCTTAATGAGAAAAATATTTTTAATTATGAAGAACATTCATAACAACATACAAAGAGAGGAAAAACCACTTCTCTAAAGGCATAAAGGATGACAGATGCTTGTTTTCCAACATCAAAGATAAAGTTATTCAAACACCAAATAATATCAAATTTATTTATTTTGACCAGCAATGGAACTCCTATGAGTATAAATCTGTCAGGCCCAAAAGGCCCTGACAAATGGTTTATTCTATAAATATAGGCAAAGAGTAAGTCTAATATTCCATAACAAGCCTCCTGTAAAGAGTAGGATAAGAGTTTCTAGATATGCCACTAGATCTTTTATACTCTCATTAATTTGGAAGTTTGGATCTTTTTTTTATTTTTTTTTAACTTTTGCATGTAGTTTTTGTAACAGTGTTTGATTTGGCAGCAAGAATTCTGATTATGAAGAATTAAAAAAAAACCCAACTCAAAACAAACAAAAAACAAATCCCCCACTTTATGATGCTGAAGGGGGTCATTTTTTGAGCTCCAAAGCATATGAAAGAAATGTTAAGTAAACTAAATACAGTTGCCTATGAAAGCTCGGTTGTCAAATTCAAAATATTCTGAAACAAACAACTACTATTCTTTATAACTTAAAGCCATGCTCAGCTTATAAAGGGTTCAAACTCAATGATCAGCAGCAAAGAGTTCCTAGGAGGTTTCAGAAAGGATGCAAACCTGATGCTTGTATTTGTATGTTGTAGGTTGTTCACACTTTGATTTTCTAAATAGACCCTGGCAACAGTTCCAGGCAGTGTGAACAAACAGGTTATTGCTTTGGTCAGCTTTAATAGAACTTTCTGCATCCTAATACCCAAATAGGAATTATTGTCCTAAGATCCACAAAGGCAGGCAGGACAGTCAAAATATATTAAGCTATGAGGGCCAACTGAGATGGTTCTATAAAATTAATGGTAACTGACCATACTAGGTCCTAAAGATGCCTGACCATTTTATCAGAGATCTACTAAACCTATCATGGTACTTCTAACTAATTTTCCTAACTGTGTCAAATCATCTCTCAGCTGGAGTGAGTCACATTTTCACTTGTCTTCAGATCCCTCTTCAAATAAAGGAGTAGTAAATCTAAATATCATTGCCATATTGATGTGAAAGTAGCCAAAAACATCTGACAAGTTCTACAGTCAGGTAGAGGATTATTTAGGGGCACAGGGAGAAACATGCAGAGACTTCTCAGAAGCCTTTATTATTATTCTATATGGGAAAGGACACAGGTCCAGAAGAATCCAGACTGGTCCTTACACTACAATCTTCATATCTGCCTACTTAAGAGTACTCAGTAAATAGAAGAGACAAGCAGAGAGGCAAATTGCTCAGAGATTCAGCAGATAAAAAGATGCAAGGTGTGTTCAGGGCCATAACTACATTCAACCCTGGATATATTTTCAAGAATGTGTATTAGAGAAGGCTTCTAAATGTACAAAATTTGAGTGTACAATGAAAGATGATGCATAGGGAAATGCGGAATCTTAAAGAAAGCAAGAGAAACTGCTCCAGGAAATCACATGCATTACCTCCCTTGAAATAGAGAGAACTACACCAGTGCTAATGGCTTTCTAGATCAATAAACTGGCCTGCAAAGGGATTTTTCTAACTTTTAAAGCTTTACCTCAGAAACTTATACACATCATTTAGTAAAGATATAGTTTTTTTAATTCATCTAAGTTAAAGTTCTGGTTTTACTTTATTGAAAATAGCAGACATTTTGAAACAGTCAACAACAAGTACAGAAAGTAACGACCTGTGATGTTTAATTTTTCCCTACTTGCAAGCAAAAAACACTTGGATATTGGCTCTGAAGAACCCCCATTTTCTTTAACATGTAAAAAAAAATTAAAAAAATCCAGGAATATAAAAAGAAAACCAAGAAACAGCAGCCTAATCCCTTCAGTAGGAGGCTGTTTGCTGGCTGAAGCTTGGCAGGGTGTTTGTTTCACTCAGGGCTGCTCTTTGCAGCCACCAAGCTCTCGGGCTTGCCCAGGACCTGTCACCGAGCAGGAGGAGCATCCCTTCATACAGGAGGATGACACATATCCTGTTGCCATGGCGACCACAGCGAGTGGGAGAGGGGCCTGTCAGGGACCAATTTCCTTCTCCAGACTGGCACTGCCACCAAAGGGAAGGCAAGCTCTCCCAGAAACCTCAGCAGAGACTGAACACTGAGCACAAATAACCTAAATTTACACACAAGTGGTCTGAGCGGGTAATGTTTTTAAAACATACTGACAGACACAGAAACATCCTTTCCAACATTACCCCCCCTGCACAAATGATTTCTAAGATATTGAACTGCTAATAGTACAGTCTTGTGTTAAATTCTTTCAGGCCTTCCAGCATCTATACCAATCTATATTAATTGACTTCTACTGTAGCAACATTTCTGTTATACAACAATAACTGCCTATCAATTAAGCATGAATACATATCATTTATTATTTTATTTCCATCAACCCCAAAGCACTCACATGCTGCTGAATAAGACAAAGAATAACTGATAGGGCACTGTTCAAATTAGAAAATGGATTTCAGCCTATGTTGTTACATTTAAAATGCTTTTTATTACCCACGATATGATATATGAAGAGTACAGTGATTTTTAGATGTCTGGTAAGCTGCTTTGATTTGTAAGTTGAAATCTCATTCTTATTTCTTTATTTGTGTTTCAATGCTCATAACAGAAAGATGCCACCATTTAATCAATTAAAAAACTCATTCCAGTTAAAACAACAGTGAAAAAATCTGAAAGTTTAAGAATAAATGTTCAACCTCAAGCGTCTTGAACACATTATTGCTAAAGCAATTTGAAAAAAAATACTGTTTTGCTTAATTACATTATATTTGGCCATCTTACTAGTGCTACCTCACATTTCTTTCTCACATGGTCTGCATATCTATAACAAGCAAAAACTCCAAAACCACATTACAATATGAACAACATTATGTATTTTCCTTGTTTCATGTTAATTTGTCCAAGACCTTCTTGTGTCACCCTTGAAAACCCAGAAAACATTAGTTATAGGATTACAGAAGGGTAGGAGAGTCTTCAGTACCTGGGGATCAGTGCCATCAAACCCTCCCTGGGAAATGATCCTCTGAAGGGACTGAAGCAGCCTCATGTAGGCACTGTTCATATTACTGTTGGCAAGAAGAAAGAGTTTAGTTACACATTTTAATACTCTCCTATATGTCTCTAACAGTTGTATAAAAATAAATATAAGCAGCTTTCAGTGGATGTGTCATATAGAAAAAACTTTCAGAGAACAAAATAAGCCCCCAAAGTCTCTGAATAAAGTTGACATTGTAAGCAGGGGTGATTGCTTCATGTTAACTAGTTCAGTGCTCAGACATTCAGTGAAAGCTAAACTCTCTAGGGATTAAGATAACTTAATTATGTCAGGCTCACTTACATCTAGAAGATTAATGATTTAATGTATCAACTTAAAGTTGAAAACATTACAGCACAGTCCTAATCTTCTGTAACTCACAAAGATCTACCCAATTGTTATTCCAAGGATGCCTAATCAATGTCCTGATGAGCAGAGTTGACTTTCTATGAATAGTTTCATGCATTTTCACTGCTTTATTTGCATGACAGCAAAATTGCAAGGTAGCATTTATTTTATGCACTATTTAGAAAACAAAGTTCAAACAAACAAAAGCAAACGGTTGGCTAAAAATGGAGTTAAGCAGACTTAAAACAACATGAAAGTTCAGCAAATCATCTTGTCAAAGACAGAGAAGGTGCCTGCATGCCCAAACACTTCAGCTATCCATCTTGCCTGTGCTGCCCACTCCACAGGGTAACACATTGTCTTTAAGTCTCACTAATTACCATCAAAGGTTGTGGATTCAAACCTTCCTGTGTAGTTCTTGGGAAATATAACAGGTTATTTTGAAAATTTTGCCTCTAAAAATATTCTCATTTGCTTTGATCTTTTATATATCTGGTCTGTTAACAGCCCAGGTTGGAAGGAACTCAGAAAGATCTCTTGGTCCAAATGTTAATGAAACTATTCCCATTACTTTAATAAGAGCCAAGACTATCATCCAAATGCATTTTATTAATGAATACCTAAACAAATCCAAACAAACTTGCTTTCATACTTTAGTGAGGGAGAGGAGACAACTTTTTGCGAAGCATGAAAGAGTTGCAGTGATCAGTCTTACACACCATTGCTTCAACTCAAAATTCTACACTTCCTTCAAGAAAACAGTATCAACTCAAACCCAGACCACCAATGCATTTGAGTTATAAACATCTACAATCATAAAAGTTATAAGGTCATAATAATGTTGAGTTTTGAAATAATGTCAGAAAACATTACGAGATGACCCTTCTCAGACATAACCAAAAAGTTGAGTTTCCAAGTTAAACTCAATTTTATTTTTTTTTTCAGATTTAGTACCCTAGAAGGCAACTGGTTAAACTGACTGGCCATAATAGTTTAATACTCTTCATGAAATTCAGAGCTGAAAATTAACTGGCAATATATAATATCAACATGATATTTAATATGTAAAGTCTAATATTTAATATGTAAAGTCTCTTTACATTTAATATGTTAAAAGCATCTCAAACAGGAAGGTTCAACTTTTGAAATCCATGAGTTTGCTAATGTTAATTGCAAAAGGAATGGTTAATAAATGTTATACCAATACTGCCTGGCAGGTGCCAGTTTATAGGGTAAACTTCAGCCCTCACAGCAGCCAAAAATGTCTTCTCTCTCTTGTGTCTTCATACAATCACAACACACACGCACACACAAGGGTCCCCAAAATTAAAACAAACAAAATAGATCTTCAGTTAATCCATAAGAAAAAGATTTGCAGCAAAGAAAGAATTAAAAAAAAGATAATGAATTGTGTATAGACTTTTTTAAAATGTAAAAACAGATGCTCTTCTACCTCTTGCAAAAATGTTTACTTGAATTTACTTGAACCCTCTTATATAAAAAGAACATGAAAAATATTGTGGAAATACTATTTATAAAACCAAGTTGCATTACCCTTCTGGCAATGCTTGTCATAATATTTAAGAAAGGAAATAAGACATTTCTTATTTTCTAATTTCTACTCTTTTTTTGGCTTTGTTACTAAACACCATTTAATTCTGATAATGAATTTAAACAATTCCTTCTTTACTCTTTTTTTTTGTTTAGTAATTTAGTAATGGATAAAGCAGGAGCTGGCAAGAAGGTATCCTGGTTACAACAAAGCCTCTGACTTCTCTGTTGATAGTTTCCAAGCAGTTAACAAAGGTTAGGTTATCAAGGATATGACAAATAGCCTTATTATGTACAAGGAGACCCCATTAGGCAAGACAGTTAAACCTGTTTTATCTAAATTTATAGGTAAATCTAGACTCTAAATAAATTTATTCTTTTTAAAAAGCACATACATTCTTAAGGTTAAACTTAGCAGTATTACTGACAAACTACAGCTTAATTATTTTAGGTCCTTTGATTATCAAACCTTCTCTTTTGGTAATTACAAAAGAAGAACATGAACAGAAGTAGAGAGATGGAAAGCAGGTCTTGTCTGCGATGCACAGAGTTACCACAGGGGATAGTTCTGTCTTCCTGCTGAGGACCAGCCTTTGCAATGCAACAGAAAGGACACCACGATATCCCAGCAACAGCAATGGGAAAACAGCCACTGTCAGCCACACAACCCTCTTAACCTGGTCCCAGCAGCATCACCAGGACACAACTGTCCTTCCCCAACATAAAAAAGGAGATAAGAAAGAGGAGTTTAATGCCTTCTTTTGGCACCAAACACCCAGCCCCATTTATGACTTCCTTTGCAAGAACCGACTTCACAATCTGTTTTCAATTAATGCTTGTCATGGGGAAATGAACTTCTACCCATCTTGGGTGGTTATCCAAAAGGGGACCCTGTAATCTAATTCAGCCATCAGGTCCCAGAACTACCGAAGGGAAAGCAAACACAGCACTCCTCCCTCTGTCAAAAAACAGGTACACACACGTGTGTGAAAACACAGCAAAGACAGGAAAGGTTGATCCAGCCTTTAAGGTGAACAAATGCTGTCGACATCCTTCAAAACTGCTCTTTAACTGCAAAGCAAAAGGTCAGATTTGTCTAATCAGTCAATCACCTTTCTTTCCAGGTCCATAAAGAAGCCAAGTGCTCCTGTGAATAGGAAGACGGCCATATGTACAAATATGCATGATTTCTCAAAGAGGCCAAGAGTCTCTGGCCCATATAAAGCCTCTCCATTTCTGCTCCCCAAGGGAAGCACTGTAATTATCTCACAATAGGCATTAGCTACAGTTACACAGACAGGTCACTCACTCAGGAACAGTTTAAATAAAATGGCTTTCTTAATGCGATGCTTGAGAATTAGAAGCACAAGGATGATCTGGTCCTTTATTTTTAATACATGGTTCTTATGCACAAAACATGACAAAGGACCTTGCCTACTAAAAGATGTTTTTCCAAAGAGTGTGAAATATATATTCACTGTTTCTGGCAGGAGAGTATAAGCTGTATAAGAAGAGTAGATATAAAGGAAGGTCCACTACTTTTCTTGTATATTTTCTGCTATAACTGCATATTCAGTTGTTACATGAAAGAGTGATCAAAGGAAAGGAGAGCAAAGGATTGTTCTTGGCCCCTACACCTGCCCAAAGAAAAGAAGGGTAAGGCAAGAGAAATATTCCAAATTTCAAAGAGGAAAAATGAAACCTAAGGGAGTCAAAGCTAGTCACCCTCTAACTGCAAAAGTAAGGAAAAGGAAGGCTAGTCAACAAGGTGAACTCAAGGTGCATCTAACACCTATGGATTAAGTACCATCTTTGAGGAACACTAATTATATTTAAAAGTAGCAGGTCTCTATCAGATAAACAGCAAAAGTCCCACCCAAACAAAGCACTACTTAGGGAATGCCTTGCTCACATCAGAAGGTATAATAATTTAATCAAAAAGGTGTAATAAAAACATACTGAGCTTCTAAAATCTTCACAAGTGCTAGCTTGTCATTGCTCATGACCCCAGTGCAGAATGTGTGCATTGGGTTAGGCACATTTTCCATGATGACCACCTAATGTAAGGTGCCTCTTAAATGGCTGTAATTACAGGACTATAACAATTTATTTCAGCCTAATTTTAACTCCTAATTTTTTGCAACTTCTGAGACCATAAAGAGGCATCATTCCTCAACAACAACATCATTTACTTATGGAGAGCTATATACTGGGCAAAATTGTTTCCACTTCCTCCTCAACCTCTGTATCAGCAACAAAAGCAAAACGTTCTTAGATTTTAAAAACCCCAAAACACACCACTGAATTTGGTCTTCACTCCTACACAATTTAAGAGAAGATTTAATTCAAAACATGTTTAGTGATACACATCTTGCAAAGTATACCCTTTAGAAAGTCATGAAATCTTTTGCAAACATCTCATAATATACAGCCTATTACTGTTAATTATTTCAATAATCAACTATCCCCTCTCTTAAAAATATCTCCTTATTTTTTGAAGGATGTGTGAGCTTCCAGTGCTAATAGATTTTCTGTCAATCTTCGTTCGATAAATTAAAAGAAAATCATATTTTTAGAGATTTTCTGAAATTCAAGTAATGTTTGGAACTTTTTTTTTCCTTTCAGGCTGTCAAGTCTTTTTTTGGGGTCCTGTTAACCTAACAGATTACAGAGATTTTATAGTGCTTTAGAGGTAATTCATATTATGTCAATAGGTCTTTTTTTGGCTATATATCTAACCATAGTCTGAGAACTATATGTTTAAGAAATCATAGGCTCTAAATGGAGACAAGCTAACCAGCCATGGCCACACTCCTAGTTCCCTGTAACACAGAGCTGGAGTTCAGACAATCAAAGATGGGATCTAATCAAATTGTTGACTTCTATTGGAAGGATTAAGTGACTGTTGTGCGACTTTCTTTGAAATCATCGTCTAGTCAATCAAGAGAACAGAAATTTTGACTATTCTATGATATTCTGAAGTTAGATTTAAAACCCAGAAGCATTCAATGTAGTTGCTAAATAGTAATCCCTCCCCCTCTTATAAACTTGCTTTCATGAAATCATCCTGAGAGGATTGTGAGCTTGTTGTCATTCCTTGAGAAAAGAATGCTTCCTTCAGAAGTTCATCAGGATATTTGTAAAAAAACCCAGTGCAATCTCCCGAGTTTCTGTAAAAGCACGAACTTTCTGACACCAGTGAAATAACTGATAACATTAATACTTGGTATTGGATTTAATACATTACGACTAATCTGTATTAAAGAATCACAAACAGAGGGATGAGAAGGACCTCAATAGGTCTGACAGATTTTTACCTAACTTGTCCTTAGACATTTTCAGTGATGGAAATTCCACAATACTCCCAACCCAGGTCTGCAAGGCACCTTCTTCTTGTGCAAACCACTAGAAAAACATCGCCTTCCTTCCAGCCTGTATTTCTACTAGCACAGCTGACTGCAGCCCGTGACTGCAGAAAGCAGTTACACCCTTGTATGTCAGTTTTTGACATGCTTCAGAACTCCCAGTCTTTTTTTAAGCTTTATTTTAGAGGCTCTAATTCTGAAAAATTCCTCTTCCCACCTTATCTTAACGTTGACCTAAGTGCAATCTTTTTAATACAGGGAATCCAAACCCAACAGTGGCCAGGAAAGATAATAATCAAAGTTAGAAGACAAAAGATCTACTGTACACAACTCTTTACAGTTCCCACAGACTTCTTCCAATGTGTCCTTTATTCCTCCCTGCCCCTTATCACATTGCCTTGTGGTCTAAAAATGATGTTTAGAATGGTGGCTGTTACTTTGGTTCCTGCCTTTACTCCCAACAATACAATCCCTTCATTTCCTCAGGAGAGGCTTCTTGAAGGAGACACACACTGAGGGTGCAGGGAGAGGAAAAGGGGATAAATCTTCCAAAGTCCAGCTTTATTTAATCACTTTCCTCACCTCATAACTCTGTGCTTTAACCAATCTGCCATGAAAATTAAATAAATCCAATCCTTCTGTTGAAGAACAGAATTCATATAGTAAGAATGATGAACTTTTATCATGCTAGCACACAAGGCCAGTAATCAGCATTAAACAAGGCTTATAAAATCAAATGCATAAAAGTTAAAATCCATTTCTTACACTATACTTATGAGTTAATTTGATTTCAACGTAAAATGCACAAATACTTGACAGCCACACAGTCAGTGGAATTAAGTCCAGAGCCATGAGACATTCTAGTCAGCTAGAGAAAAGACAGAAAGGGAGTTAAATTGCCCAGTAACAATAGCAACACTTGCAACCTGTCAGATATTCTTGTGCCTATCCTCTATGGCTCTGCTACTAAAAAACCCAGTAATTATACATAATGTATAAACAAAGTTGGTTCAAATATTTACTACAGAAAGAATAAAATATAACTTTTCTGCTTTCTCCTAAAAGTGTATTTCTTTTTTTACACCATCACAAGAATTTACTTTACAAAGCAGTGACATTTGATCATGTAACACAGAAACAAATTACAGAGAGACTTGGCTTTTGCTTCTCTACAGCTCTAAGAGAGGTGCCTCATATTGCACTTCTTTTATAAATCTGAGGTTTCATATTTGAGTGCCCTGCAATGAAAACCAATCCCAATGAAGCTTCCAGGGGTTGGCCCTATACACTGAGATCTACAAAACTAGGTATTATTTAAATTAAGTGACTGGGCTGGACAAACAAACTGCCAGCCCATCCTTCATGCTTGACTGTCTCCAAGACAGATACAATGGACACGTGTCTACAGGCTAACACAAGTCTTTGCTACTGTCACTCATTTTCTCTTGGTCTTCCTTAACTCTCTACTGATAAACATAATAAGTTATTCATTTGAGAAGAGTTTGAATAGGAAATGTTTCATAAGACCTAATTAGTGACTGCAATTTTATTCACAGCATTTTCTATTTTCCTTAGGTGAAACTGCAGGATGTAAGAAGTAAAAGCACGTAAACTCATGTGATACAGCATTCTGAGCTATGTAGGTCAAGGATGGCCTGTCTCCTTAGCCCTAAAAGCTGCATGGATACCTTCCTACAACCGACTGCCACCTGACATGCACATCTCCAGAGCTGATGGGCTGCTCAGGGAGCAGCTCTCACAGACAGGAATAGTCCCCAGTGCCCACACTCAGCTGTCAGTAGGGCTGGACTGAACATGCAGCTGTGTCCTACGCTGTCCCAGTAATGTCTGCCTTCATTGTCACCGCAGAGGAGTCGGAACGCGGAGCTGTCTCGGTGCCACGGCAGCTTTGCTGCCAGTTCTGCCATGCAGTGCTGACACCAGACCAAAATGCTTCTGAGCCATGCGTGGCTGCAAGGTCACTGACACCAGAACAGAATGCTTCTGACCCAAGCAAGACCCCTGCAAGACCTTTCATGGCAGGTGTAAATGCAGAAATATCCTTTGCCACAAATAAATATGCAGATCAAGTCTAAACACACAGCAGAAGCACCAGGTATTACAACTTACCATGCTTTCATTTTAGGCTGTGAAGACAACTCCTCATGAAGGTAAAAACTGTGCCATTTTATGGACTGTAACAGTTCTGAAGGCATTTTTTTAGAAACATCATAATAATGGCCAAACTTTGTATACGTTGTTGGGCTGGCCTGTGGAAACAAAGAGACTGATTACAATAACCTTTTAAATTATTACCTGTCCAAAGAAAATAATTAACCAGCAATACACCTGAAAGAAATCTCTGTGTTTTTCCCCACTCAACTGAAGTAAAAGCATTATATTATTAAGTTTTTGTTGTCCTGTTGACATTCTTGAATGTGAATTATCCACATGGTATTCAACCCTTCCTGTTCCAAATTGCATCACCATAGTGCAGTCAGATACTTCAAAGAATGTATTTTTGCACATATTCTAGAGATAGGAACCCAAAATTCAAAAGCCCAGACCTATGAACTGTGTCCCATCACGTGTCCCACCTCTCTGATTTTTCAGTCTCTGGGAATTATATGGTCCTACAGAACTATTGTCAGTTGACTTTGAGAATGTTTCCTCTTACTTGTGACCAGTAAAAGACCCAAACCATTTCATCTTCATAGACTTGATTTTAATAGAAAAATGGGAAATAGTTAAAAACTACTTGTCATTTTTTTAAATCTGAATAAATAGCAGATTGACCATTACATACAATAACCATGGTTTACCATAATAAAGATACATTTTCCTTATTTCTCAATTTTGGGTATATAAAACATGATAAACTCCCTGAATTTAATATACATCTGGACAGGAATCACACATTTTGAATACTTCGTGCTGGTAAATAGAGGAAATTAATGCCTATTTTTTTCCACATTAATGGAGTTCAGCATACAACCTGCACATTATTTGAATTCCACATGTGAAGTTAAAAAAATCCCTACCCTGTTATAATATGCCATAGTCAAGTACACAGTAGCATACCAAAAATACATTAAATGGTTAGGATAAATTAGAATTATTTGATTTAGGGTAAATATTTTGAAATTATTTGACTAACAGATGTTAGGTCTGGTCAGAGCATATAAATAGTAAAAATAATACAGTACCTTTCCTACAGAAACAGTAGAATAACCAACTAAACACAAACTTTTAATTAAAACAAATAATTGGTTCTTAATTAAAAAAACAACCTAAAATTGCTTATGTTTATCTAGTCATAAGAGGCAAATCAGTTTTACTAAAAAAACCATAGAAAAACACATTCTCTAAGTCGGTGTTCCAATTTATTTATTGGTACTTGATTTTTAAAGTCAGCAGTCCATTAAAACATAACATTCTATTAAAATTTAAATATTTTTATTGTAAAATGTAACTTTATTTAAAACAGGGCTTCTGAAAGCAATTTAAACAGGGGCTGTTCTTTGCCCTATAATCTATTCTTTATCCGGATTACAGATCAGAATGTTTTTACTGCAATCTCTGCCAGAGCTCATCTTTTTATTGTGTACTTCCAAGCCCCCTTAATGTTTCAGAAAGGCCTTGACTAACTGAACTTTGATCTGATGTCTTCATTGAGAAAAGCTCCAGGTTGCCCATTTCAGATGCAAATCCTTACTGAGGCCCAATAGAGTTTAGTAAAGACAGCAAAAAAGAAGAAACAAGAAGTTTCCAGGATCCTCTTTGAGAATCCCGAGGCACATTGGTGTCCTTAATCCACCCCGCTGCATGGATTAAGGTAGGTGATAACCTCTCTTGATTCAAAAGAATGAGCACAGTGCCTACAAACTGGGTGGAGACTGGGATTTGGTAGAATAAAACCCCATGCAATAAAAGCCGGGCCCATGTCAGAAGCCTGTGAATAGCGCTCAATGTACGGCATTCCCAGGCTTAGCAGGGAAGCTTGCAAAAAGCCTACCTGAATCAAGTAAGCATGAATAATCTGCCTGAGCAGAATGACCATGGAGAGCGCCAAGCAGGGACTTGCCATTCCTCTCAAGTTTGAGCTGATAAATTTATTAGTGGATTGGAGGCTCAAGCCAGTCCTTTCCTGCATTCCTGGTTTGCACAAGGAGAAATACACTAAATTGTCAGTGAGCAGAGCGTGCTTTTATGCTACCGTCTGCTCTTAATGTTTCTAATTGCAATACTAATGTGCTAGAAATCTCAGATTTAGGATGAATCAAGGCAGAAAATTGATTTCATGCTGTGACAGTTTATATATTGCCCCAAGAACATAAGCAGTTCATTCAAAAAAAAAAGAGAAAAACCCACACTGTCTTGCATTGCAGAACAGGCTCTCCATATACTCCAAAGTTTAAAGGAAATAACCTCTGATACAGATATAAGTAACAAATTGGCAAAGGCACACCAAGAAAACATGGCCTTTGTACTCTGACAGATTTCTTATAAACCACCTCCCTTTTTCTGATGTACAAGGTATGTGCAATATACATCATTATACATAATATACAGAGAAGCTGTGATAGCTGTGAAGAATACTAATATAAACACCCTGCATAAGAACAAAAATTAGTTACCTGGCTAGTGTATATGGGGTCTAATAAACAGAAAGGGAATATCTGAACTAGTAATCAAAACCTGTTATTACTTACAAATAATAACTAAATTAAGCATCAGAGATGCCACAAAGACAGCTTTCTTACTTCATGTGTTGCCAGATAGTGGATGCAAAAGTTTCTGCTACCACGTTTAGAGTTCTAGCTAATAGCAAAGCTATTTTCTCTCTTTCATACTTGAAATTATTTGACAGTTTTTGAAAATACATTAGTTCAATCAATGTGGAAACACATCTTGACATTTTTTCCATCAAAAGAAAATTTAAAGAATAAATCACAACCAAAGTTGTTAACTAAATTATAGCATTAACTGTCCTTGTTGTGTGTAGCAAGGCAATATCTGATTTTTCCTCAATGAAGTATGTTCACCAATCAAATTAATTTAGCACAGCATCAAAATTTAATGACAGCTGCATTATAAAATAATGGAAAATATTAATTGCAAACCATTTTTAATTAGTTGGAATATTCCAAGGAATTTTAGATATACATAGTTTGAAATTTAAACTTTCGTGTGTTTTAATTTTTTAATAACTTTAACATGCACGTAAATGTATTGTATCTCAACTATTCAGAATAAGCAGCATCCAATTCAAAAAGTGACAATAACAAGGGAAACCCCCCACAAACGACTGAGCATCTTATTCTATCCTGCATAATCAATTTTCAAGAATGAAGGGCATGTATATTGCATATTTTCAAGAAATCTTACATTAATGGAAGGAGTGTTTACTTCTATGAAGTCAGAGAAGAAGAGTGCAGACCTAACTGGATTTTTTAATATTTATATCTACTTTGTTGGAATATCAGAACCCTATTTGCTAACAATAGGAGTTGTTTCCGTATCAAGGTATGAGGAATTCTGCTAGATATTAAAGGAAACCAATTATTTTGGGGGTGGTTCAGAGTGGCACAGCAAGCTTCAAAATAATAAAATTGATGAGATTATATGATTACCCTGGAGGCTGTTTGATTTTGCATGTCACCATATATAAGTCTTTTCTGACACAACTATATAGCCATGTCTGTGCAATTTCACAGAAAACCAAACATGCCAAGCCTTGTAAGATCATTTTGTCACATTCCAATTATGTTTTTAAGAATAAGATTGAACTTACTAGGCAGGTATGACCAGATCTAAACCAGAATTTATAAAAGTAGGCTAAAATGCATAGACAAACAGGGGTTTTATTCTGGATAGTAAAAAAGTGCCGTAATTTTGCTAAAGATTGATGGTGCCACTGGATTAAATAAAGTCCCCAGCCATGGGAGATTGAGTATTCACAAGACACTAAGAACTGTAAACTCTGAAAGACTGACCACTGGGTTGTTTCTTCTACTCTCCCTGCACAGTGATTAGTTTCCAGTGACAGTGAAGCCCATATAATCTCAAGTGCTTACTTTAGTTCTTATGCACATGGATAAGCAGGTCAATAGTTTGCTACAATACAGCACTTTCACTACAGACATCCAATAAGTAGTGTTGATTAAACCTACTTAAGTAATTTGTGTACAACTAAATTCCGGCAAAGTTTGTGAGTGCATTATTCAAACTTTCATAAAAAGCTGTCTCAATTTGCTAATACTCCCTGAAAAATCCCATGGAACTTTAATAGTTTTTATTTTAAAATTATTATTGTCCATATTAAGTTTTACAGTCTATACAAATTCTCAAAATACCTTTCTTTTCCTATTTCTAGTAATTAAAAAAAATAGTGGTGTACAATAATTTGCTCTCAGGAAGCAATCCTGTAACAGTGACCATTAGCAGTTCTGTTGCCTACATTCTGCTGAAAAGCATTTGCTTTTCAAATTCATTTTGAGTGCAATAGGAAAAGAGTAGGAAACAGCCATTACCTCAATTTTTGGCAAATTTTGGTAGCGCCAGGCAATTTTCATAGAATCCTGAAAATCCTCAGATTTAACAGCTGCTGCTTCATCTCCCAATTTCTCTCCATGGGTATCATCAAGCAAAGGGGCTGGAAGTTCCTACAGGTACAGAGCAAAGCAATGTGAGCACCTACAGCAGAAATGGCAGTCCAAGGTTTTACCACATCCCCCCCACTCCAAGCCAGACAATACAGTTATCTCAGTATAATGGACAGTTGTAAAATCTGTAACAAAGCCTCATTAAAATAACTTTTCTGAAAGACTCGCTCCTACTGAGCATGGAAAAACCCTCATCATTATTATCAGAAAAATGAATGATACAAATAAAATGAAGAACGGAGAATGCAGAATGGAAGTGCCACATTTTATACTCTACTTGATACAGACAACACATCTTGAGCAGCATCCATATTCATTTTTTTAAAAAAAAATCTTTCTTTAAAGGTTGATCTCCTAAACTACCACATTTCTGAGAGTGGGTAAGTTCCCTGCATAGTGAATTTAAGCCTATTTTAATGTAAGATCTTTGTTAGCTTCTGTAAGTCTTTCAAAAGCATTCAACAGGCCACAATAGCCTCCAGACACCAGACAAAAACCACTGTAAATTTCTACTGACCATGAGGCATGATATTTACTGATGATGGATTCCTCAAGAACACAAACACAGGAGAAAAAGAAAGGAGCAAATATTTAATCTTGTATTTTTTATGAGTTTCTAATGTACAATGTCTACCTTTGGTGCACTGCTGAAAACAAAGTGAACAGCACTGGGTGGATACCAAGCACAGCACTCAGAATTTATGCACTGGGCTTTTACACCTACTAGAGAAATGAAGTGCAATCAGGTTTTCTGACCTGACTTTATCTCACCCTTCTCCATAAGCTGGAGGACACAGATCTCCTTATCTGCTTAGGACAGATCAAGACTTACTTGAAAACTAAGTTTTCATTGAGTAGCAGCTCTTGAGAGAGAACTGAGATGTGTCTCAAGGATTAAAAATACATAGAGCTAGCCAGGATCTCTGTTACCATGTATTGGGTGTGAAGACATAGAAAACCAAATTGGAAAACTTTAGAAGAATCTCAGTCAAGGTATGGGATACACATGAAACTCTGTACATATATGCTGACCATAAACATCCAAATGTCACTCATGGCTTTATAAAGGCAGAAATTATAGAAATAGACACACACACAGAAAGGAAGAAAGGTTAAACTGAACCATTCTGGGTTGAGTGTCATGCTACTTCAGTATTAAAGAACACAAGAGAGAAAACCTGTATATAGTTCTATTCATCATCTTGAGAACAACATGTGCTAATTTGCTTCCTTAGTGTAAATTAACATAATATCTACAATTGCTGAAAAAATAAGAACAAGTGTTTTTAATTTTAGGATAGGTATTTCTGTCTCTTTCAGTGGTTGGTCACTACACCCTCTGAGATATAAGGCAATGGAAGCTCTGGAAACTTCTATAAACTTTATAACTTCAGTAAAGATGCAGAAATAGAACAACTGCATCTATGCATTTCAGCAGCTAAGCAGAAGACAGAAAGCACACCTTTAAGAATAATATTATTTTATTTATTTTCTTTTTGCAAAAGCCTGGTAATGGCTATTCATGAGAATGGTTATGTACAGACTTATATGTTCAGATTTCTTGCTGCTGCTTTAAAAGATACACTTGTATACAATAAACTTGTATTAGTATTGTGGCAAAAATTAAGCTTTATGGATAGGAAAGCTACATGAAGATTAAGACTTTAATTTAGCATTTACAATTTTCATTCAAGTTATGGACTTAAAACAATTGTTTCAGTAAAAAAAACCCCAAACACGCTTTTGTTAAAGTTCCATTACATTGACCCAGTAAGAAAGAAGGGAAGCTTTCAAACCAGAGACAAGGATTTCTGACAGGAGAAAATGAAAACAGAACACTGTACTGAAAGGTGCTGAGAATGCATAAATACAAACATGAGCTGACAAGCACTCCAATGCATTTCACATATATGCAGCTACAAATCATCTACATGATAAAAAGTATTTTTCAAAAAAATAAAAAAATGCTAGTTTGAATTGCTAATTGTGTAACTCAGAAATCCACAACGTAGAGTTAATTAATCTTATTTTCCAACTAAGTTGTTATCTTGAAAACACATTACCAAAGAGTTAAACTGTTGTGCAGATTTAATTTCCTAATATCCACAGATGTAAACTTCCTATCATAAAAAAGTCTTACAGTGAAGGGCTGCTGATACTTGATCATCTCAAACAACATTTCCAGATACCTCTTCCTTTACTTCACCAAGATCCCCTGGCTCCCAGGCACTACCTGTAACATGTTACAGTGGTGAATAACCTCTCTTTTTCTGACAAGTGCCTGCCCGAGATCATAAAATCTTGCCTAAACATTTCATCCATCTCCCTGAGCTTGCCCCTGTTTCAGATCCTACCACTGATAAAGCAAGTTGCTCTGCTGCAGCATCACTAGGCAGCTGTCACATCATCTGCAAAGCCAAAACCCAGGAAATGGCATATTTTACTGCAAACAGGACACCAATATTTTCTTAAAGCTATTTAACACTTTTCTCCTCTAGAATTATTGCAAATGCCTGCCATTTGTACTACTGGTTCATTGTTACTGTATAAGAACTGGCAAAGACAAATTTGAGACAGGGACACCAGCTACATAAATTTGCTAATGTGTATTTTACACATAAAATGTATTTCATGCTAAAAAAGAACAGAGGTCAAGACAACAAGGGGTGAGAGGTTCTCCAAGTAACACTGATAAAGTATAAGCTGCTTAAATAATCTCATGTAACACTGAAAAAAAGTTCCTGCCTTCCAGTCAAGCACAGAACAAAACCTTTTTCCAGGGCACTCTGTGGCAGGGAGACACTCCAAATCCGAGCTGTTGACACCCGAGAAACTCAGTCCAAAACAATCAGAGACAGACACACCATCAGTGCAACCCAATTAGGCACTGTGGTGTGCCCTGACTGCTGCTAAGAACCAAGCAGATTAAGAGATCAAGGAAAAATGCTTTCACCTGAAGCTGATAAAGATTTTGGCTGCCAGAGATGAAAACCTAACTAAATATCCACCCAAAACAGCCTTTTTTTGCCAATGTAGTTTACTTTTAATTTCTGACATAAGCAGGACTTTTTATCTTGACATAATAAAGAACTTCTGCTTTTAGAAAATGACTTAATCATGACTAAATTCACACAAAGCAACACGAGAAAGCCACGACTCCATCCTGTGGCAGTGAGCACATGCCCCAGCTGAGGGCTGGTTTATGCTCTCCTGTCCCTTGCTGCCCCACAAAAGGAAGCAGGAACACTTGAAGAACTCTCTCATACCGAGACCAACTCTTATTTCCTCAGCTGCTTCTCCAAGATGCCTTTACCTAATAACCACCATGCTTAGCTGAAGAGTATGTTTCTTAGATGCACCATGTTCTTGTCCCTATGCAAGAAGCAATTTCACACAATGCACTGAGACCCAAGACATTTCTGGGGCTAGCACGTCTCACAGCCACACCGTGTTCTATCCCAACAAACATATCCCAAACCACACTGCTGTATGTGGTGGCTGTGGACTACATGGCTTCTTAGTAGGCTTTGTACATGATTAGCTGCAATCTGGAAAAGGTGGCCTGCCTTTGGAGCCACCTGGTAGTTTGGAAATCAGTTGCCTGAGCTCAACCTGTTATATTAACATGGCTAAACACATTCCATACTTCAGCACAAATAGGGAAATAAAGATTCCGATCCTATTCAAGGTCGGAGTGTATCTGTAATTTGAACATATTTTATATAAAGAATAAAACTGACCAGAACTAATAAAGACTGTTTACCTCCAGATCTGCATCCCAACATTATTGCTACCACCCCAGCTTCTGCTTACCCTCTTTCCCCTGCCATTTACACTGAACTATATGGGAGAGAGGCAGAACATGCAGGTGCTGTTTGAAGGGATGTCTGCGTTGACTAGAAGCCAACATGCCTCAATTAGCCAGCCCAAAGACTAAACAAACACAACACCCAGGTGGTCACTAATGTGGCTTTTCCTTATGATGTACTGATTCATGTAGCTCAGTCCTTACCTTAAAAAGAAAAATAAATTCAAATTTTAACTAGAACTTTGCATTAACACATTTGGAAATGGGAGAGAGCTTAAAATTGCTTAGTAGGCTTGAGACTGGGGAGAATTACATTGAAAGGTTATATAAACCTCCTTTATGGGCAGTACTGAAATGATCCACACGTTCCTTATATCTTCATGATAACTAGAACTGAAATAAAAGGCTTCCTCTCTTCTGACACTGATAATTAAATGCTATTGTTTGTTTCAAGGAAATAGGTGTTTCCAAACCTGGCCATGCCTTAGTGATGCAGAGACCAAAGTGAGATGAAGTCTCCAGTTGTTGTAACAGGTATATTCTCAAAGATGAAGGCTAGCTGGTTGGATATATACCCTAACCCCATTTCATGACAAACTGAGTAACAATGATGCTATTTTGCAGCAGTCTTATTGAATCATCATTTATGTTTGAGAACATACATGAAAAGCCCTTGAGTTCTGCTGAAATCATCAGAATTTAAAAAGAAATTTGGGATTGTGGTCCTAATTTAGGATTCAATAGATCTGTTTTCTTAGAATCAACATCAGAATACAGTATTATTACAATATATAGAATTTACTTCCAAAATTTCACCCAGAATTTGGAAAGAAAAGTGTTATTTCAACAATGGACTAAGAAAAGGAGAATTCATTTATCAGCCCATAATATCTCTTTTTAATCTATTTTTCCTTAAAAATATCACAGCTCCCACATCATACAGCTTTGAAAAGCTTTGGGACTGACAAATTTGTGGCATCAGTGTGTCAACTTCTGAGAACTGTTACATTCTCCCAGGCTAAAAAAAGACAAATCTTTCAGAAGGTATATAAAAAAACAAAGCATGTAGCAGTGCATTAGTTAAAACAAATAATAAAAAATCCCCCAAAAACATACAGCATTTCTTGGGGTCAACTAAAATACAAGTCTTTGCTATGCAGCATGAACACACAAAAAGGCAGACAAGTGCTAAAGTTATTAAGGGCAGTCTGGCTGGAGAGAAGGAAGCTTGTTGCTGGTTTAAAATATAAAAGTTTGGGAGAAAAAAATGGTTTTCTAAAGTGCCCACAGTAAATGACAACGCAATTAAAATGATTTTGTTTCCTGCAAACCGAGCTATGAAGGTTTTATTGCAAACATGAAAGAATGTATTTCAGTAATAAACCTTTATCTTTGCAATAAACCAGTGTACAACCTGTGTCTGCCAGCAATCCAGGTCTGTCTGTTTGCTGCCACATCCCTTCGCCTGCCTTGTTTTGGCAGATGCACGAAGCAAAATCAGATTCTAACAGTTTGACCTCTCTCACTTCTTATGTTCTCTAGGGGATAATAAAATCCAAGATACAATCCCACAGCAGTTAATGAAGCTTAACCTCACACCCTCTTAATTACCAATGCATTACACCAACTATAGGCATCATACTCCTCTCTAAGCTATTTTACAATTCTAAAGAAGTACTACTGTGCTATTATTTGGCAACATAATCCAAGCTGTATGTGAAATCCCTCTCATATAAAATCCTTTGAGCCTTACGGGTTTCAATAACTGTATAATTAATAGTACTCAAGAATTTAAAACATTATCTATTTATGCATCAATAAGTATGTTGTTCACATGGGTTTACGCAACCATTTTGCAATGCAGTTATTATCACAAGTATGGTGAAAGAAACTTGAAATACTACTAAAGGGAGTAAGATGCACTGTTTTCTAACTGCAACAATGTTTAAATAGTTTAAATTCACATGAATTTAAGGCTCTTTTTCATTATGTTAATTTTTAGTATTTAAAGGATACCAGATGGTAAGTCAGGAAGGGTAAATATTTTCTTTTCAATAATATATTATATAAATGTCAGTTTAAAGGGCCCTACTTCCAAAAGGAGGGAGGATTCTATTTTGATTGTAAATACTTGTGAATACAAGGTCTATTGTTAAAGAACATAAATGACTGGATACAGAATGTTTCTCCTTTCAGTGGCCCTTGCACAACAATTTATTTCCATCTCCAGGTAACGCTCTTCTACGGAAATTTTTCCTTGACATTCAGAAAGACCAAATGGATGTCAACCCAGGAGAAATGAGAATTGGGTGAAAAGTGAGTAAATACTCCTCTGTATTAGGAAATAAAAAAGGTTAATTGCAAGTACTCTAAGGGGTATTTTTTTAACCCATGAGCATATATTGTCTACTTCACAAACACAGAAGCAAACTGTACAGTTAATTCATAAAACTCTTTGTAGTAACTTCCTTGCATTATGCCTCCATTTCACAACACTGAAACCCAGGAATGCATGAGAGACTAGATGATTTTTAAAAAAAAAAAAAAAAAATCTCTTTTCCGAGTCAGTCCATGGATGCTTAAGTATGTAAAAGATAAGCACAGCAGACAATGACATAGCAAAAGAAGTAACGTGAAGAAACTAAATAAAAACGAGAGAGCCCCTGTCCAAACTCCTGTAAACTCTGCTGCAGTGTATAATGCACTAGCTAAAGAGATTTAATAACAGCATTATTCATTAAAACCTTCAGAGCAAGCACTGTAAGCAATAACTCATTAACGGAGCAAACCAACTCTACAAAGTTACCAACTAGAGTTGTAAAATAGATGTTTGTGAACGCTGAAGCCGAAACATTTGGCTTTTATAATTTTTTGTGATATATTTAACAGGTTAAGCAAGATGTGTGCTTAAAAAATCCTGCAATTTCAGAACTAGAATGACGAAAGAAAATATCCTCATGAACAGACAAGGATTGGTAGATAGAAAACTTGAAATTTAACCAAAACATTTATTTCCTCTGGTTCTGGAAAAGCTTTTTATTAGATTGGTCTGAAGTTTAGACAAAGATGAAGATTTACACTTTAGAGAGTTCCCAGAGTGGATACTGTTTTAAAGGATTTAATTCTTTTTAAACACAGTGATTATTTTTTTCCAGTGTCCTCTTTCACACTCTTACGACTTCTCTGTCAAGTTTATAACACAGTTCTTAATGGAGAAAATTATACAATATGATGACAATATTTAATTTTAACAAAGAAAAATGTAAAACATATTCCATTTAGCCAATGTGCAAGCAAGAAAAGCAAACAGATGAGCAAGAGTGACATAATTAAGAAATTGAATTTTTCAGCTCAGTTGCCAGGCTGTGGTTCACCCCCAGTCTTTGTGGGACCACAAGACCTCAGAAAGAGAGATGGATGGCACAAAGTTCACTTCTGCTGTCACTGCCATTGGATTTCTGTGTATTAAGTGAAACCATTTAACAGCATGCAGCAGCTGGATCGCTGCAACAAGTTCATGTATTTTGAAAATATAATTAGAAAAAAATAACGTGAATGTGGTCCTATTTGTACATGTATTTTTACCTTTCAAGTTGTTATGCTTTTAATTTATGTAGCATTTCTTCTAGGTTTGCCTTCTCCCTTTTGCCAAAACAATGTTTTGAAATCATATCCATGAGGGGAAAATGTAAGCATTATGGTTGAATGTACATTACTGGAATAAAAAAGTCCATGTAGACAGCTATGTTTTCTTTCAGGATGTTGTTTGCACACACTCATACAACACTGAAGCTCCGTGGATAGTTTATTGTTGGCTTTTTAAATAACCCTGGAAGTAAAAAAAGTACATTTTGCTGGGTTCGTCCTGCATTCACCTTTTGAGCAGGAAAAGAGGAAAAGTGCACTTTTTGTTCTTCAGGTCTGCCCAAGTACAACCAGCTTGGTGGAAATAGAACTTTTTGAGTCTTTTCAAATTACATACTGAAGAAAAGTGCCTTTTAAAATATACTTTTGTTTCAGGTGTCTTTTCAGCTTGGTAGGAATTTTTGAAAACAACTTGTTTCTTCATGACCTACTAGGGTAAGCCTCAAAGGACTTGATATGGGAGAGAATTTTGGGGAATACATTTCCTTCCAGGAAGGCTATCCTCTCTAGCAGAGGTAGGAAGAGGATGGCCACCACAAGCAGCAGACTCAGAGATGATGTCAAAGTCCACTTTTTTCTTGAAGGATGTGCTCTTCGTTGTCTCTTCTTATAAGAGAACCTCCAAAAGGCAATCTCAGCAGAGTGCAGAAGTAGCCTATAATAAAATTCCAGCTTCAAAACAGAAATACCATTGAAAGGCAATAACTGAACAAAGCTTCCAACTTCTCCACAGGAGAGGAACAGACACAGTTCTAGAAAGCAGTTCTGGACTTCCCACTCTCCCACCTCAGGCTTCCCAAATGGAATGGTCATTGATCTAGCACTGGCCAGCGTCCAACAGGGAAATGGTAGTGCTACAGGGGATGCTGGTTTCTGTTTCTCAGCACAAAGGAAGACCTGTAAGCCTTCATGTCAAAACAAATCACAGAATCACAGAACAGTTTGGGGTGGAAGGGACCCTCAAGACCATCTCATTCCAACCCTCTGCAACATGGGCAGCAACATCTTCCAGTAGACCAGGTTGCCAAAAACCCCATCAAATCTGGCCTTGAATACTTCCAGGGATGGGGCATCCACAAGCTCTCTGGGCAACCTTGTGTCAGTGTTCCACAACCTTCACAGTGAAGAATTTGCTCCTTATAACTAATTTAAACCTACCCTCTTTCAGTTCTAAGCCACTCCCCCTTGCCCTGGTAAAAAGTCCCTCTCCAGCTCTCATGTAATCCCCTTTAAGTGCTGAAAGGCTGTGGGAAGGTTTCCCCAGAGTCTTCTTTCCTCCAGGCTAAACAACCCACACTCTTCCAGCCTGTCTCCACAGCTGAGGTGCTCCAGCCCTCTGATCATCTTTGTGGCCTCCCTTGGACTCGCTCCAGCAGGTCTGTGCCCTTTTTATGTTGAGGGGCCCAGAGCTGGGTGCAGAAATCCAGGTGGGGTCTCACCAGAGCAGAGCAGAGGGGCAGAATCCCCTCCCTCCCCTGCTGCCCACCCTGCTCTGGATGCAGCCCAGGACACGTTTGGCTGTCTGGGCTGTGAGTGCCCATGGCTGGGTCATGTCAAGCTTCTCATCCACCAACACCCCCCAGTCCTTCTCCTCAGGGCTGCTCTCAGTCCATTCTCCACCCAGCCTGTGCTTGTGCTTGGGGTTGCCCCAGCCTACATGCAGGACTCCACTCTTGGTCTGTTGAACTTCAAAAGGTCCATAGGATCCCACCTCTCCAGCCTGTCCCTGTCCCTCTGGATGGCATCCCTTCCCTCCAGTGTGTCAACTGCACCACCCAGCGTGGTGTTCTGGGCCAGCTCACTGAGGGTGCGCTCCATCCCACATTGCACAGGCTCCACAGCAAAAGCAACACAACTGAGAGCAATCCTTATTGTCAAGGTGAGCTTAAGAGGCAAATATAATCCATTTTTTTCTCATTAAAACTTGTGAACATCAGTTCCCCCCTCAAGCCTAAAGAAAATAATTAGGGATAAAGGTAAAGAAATTCTTTTATAGGCAGTTTAGGCAGTTGTGGAATTTTAATGCCAAATCTGGAGTAATTTTATTATTGAATAAATTTTCCATTTACAATGCAAGTAGTTCTATTTTAAGACCAATCACAGAAGTTACCACATAATTTCTTGTATTATACACTATTCCCAGTATTTATGCCCTTACAGTAAAAAGTTGCCTTTTTTTGCAGAATACAGATTGAACAGAAATGCTCTCAAATGTTTAAAATACTTTCTAGAAACCAGCATGTATATAGTTCTGTAGGTTTTACCAGAGGTATATAATTTTTCAGCATTACATCTTAATACCAGTTTCCTGAAGGAGCTTTGACTACAAAAGGCATGAATATGTTTTCAAAGGATGATGGATAAATTGGTGGGTGGTAATATAATATATCTTAGGCAGCTGATCAGGGCTTTTTATCCTCTGCTTGTCTTTTAGTTATACACAATTTCAAGATAATTATGGTCTATAAGAATGTCTTTTCCCCTTCCTACTACCAGCAATATTTGTCTTGGTTATAGGTTCAAGAAACTTCCAATCACATCACAAAATTGGAATAGGGCAATTATGGCGTCTCAGCAGAGAACTGAAGATAAAGAGACTGACCATACAACATGGACATTTAATATGGACAGTTAATGAACTGCCTTTATGTAATACACCAGTTAATTAGAATACTAGCTATGGAATATAATGAATACATTCTATAATTTTTTGAAGTAAACCCCGAGCATAATGTGTAATATAGGTTGATATGTACCATGTCTATGTTAGCTTTCCAGTGAAGAATACAGTCCAACCAGGTAACAAAAATAAAGTAATTACTAATTTCATTAAATAAAATGCCACATTATTCAATGGTCAGAAGCGCTATATTAAAATCCTGACTTGGAGGAGTCATCCAAATCCCAAACAGCTCATTTTTATGACAGGACAGGACTTCTTGAAGCACCAATGAGAGTTACTTCACCGACACAATACAAATCAGAGAAATCTACCGTGTTTTGTCTGCTAAACAAAGGAAGTGTTGAATAGTCAAGGTAAGAGTTAAAAGCACAGACAAGGATACTGTTGGATACACAAATATCCATTTCTTCCTCCACAAATGGAGGAAGAAAACAAAACAAAATTTTGTGTTCCTCAACTTTCCTGCAGAAATATTGTCCTTCCATTTATGGTCTTTTACAGTTCTGTGTAAAAGACTACAGCACCACTGTGGAGTTAAAACAGGAATGCAGTATTATTGTCTTCTGTCTACCCCTGAAAATTAAGAAGGAAAAGTTTTTCCAGATTAGACAAGAGAGCTCAATAAGTCACATCAAACTAACTGACCATAGACTCAAACTGGTACCAGGGCAGATGAGTGGGACAATGTCTGCTAAATAACTTGCAAAAGCATAAGGGAGCTGAGAAAAATATGACAAGCTGTGAACAGTTGAATCAGAGGTGAATGAAAGCTACTCCCATTTTAAGAAAATTTAATGCAGTGTAATAAAAATACTTATTTGAATAATTTAATTCGATGAGAAATACAACTGCAAGAATCATGTACTGTACAGCCAGGGAGTCAATGACTTGAACAGTTATTTAAAACCAATTATTATTAAAAAATATAGCATGTTCTCATCTAATTCATACTTCAAAATCAAATTGCAATGTATCTTTTTAGGCTTCATTCTACACCACAAGAACAAGTGATAAAAATTCCACACCTAAAGGAACCCTCTTTACATTCAAGATCATTAAAAAAACTTAGATTTTTTTCTAATGCAGTCATATAATTTCACTTAGAACATACCTCTTCCAGAATACTGAACACCATATTGAATAGGTAAGGAATAGAATTTCCCATCATTTTATAGGAAAAGAGAAAAGTAATCATTTTGTCCAGAAATAGTCTCTGAAGACACTTCAGGAAATAGCCAGACTTCACTTGATGCAGAAGTAATCAGTAAATTATATGTTGCTTCTGATATTAGAAAAATGTAGCCTTAGAAAGACATAAAATATTTAATGAAATTTCGTAAGATTATCCTCACACTTCAGCATTTTTTGCACTGTTGATCAGGCTTTTCCCCTTATATAATTTTCTTATAACAGAAACTATCACTGTTTGACTAGGAGTCCATTGAAGTCTGAAAGGATCGCTTCTGCATGACCTGACTCAAAGCTGACCACATTCCCTAGTACAAAAAAAGTCAGAATGAAATGGAAGTGTAAAGAAACTTGTAAAGATGATATTTTCACTTCCTACAGGAGACGGCAATAAATATCTACACAAACTGTGCACTGTTGCCACCACAACCTACGGGAAGAACCTTAACTATTCTTCTTGATAGGCTGGTGAAAACCGTGCAGAGTTGGGTTTACTCAAACCTTTTTTACTAATCCAGGAAGTCTGGTTTTCATGCATAACCAAAATAAAGGATAAGCTGGCTCCAAGCCTGTTTTGGCCTTGGGAGGATGTTACTACTGTCTATAGATGGAATCTAGGGAGCTAAATTTGATTCCCAAAACTGCCTAGTGCAAGTACTTCTGTACTTCCCAACACATTCTTATGAACCACCAAGATTAATTAATTTGTTACTCACAATACATACACTTTAAAATGTATTTAAGTTCATCAAGAGATTACAGCTTTACTTGTCAAAAGCAATGAGTGTTCTTTACCTTCAGGATGTTGTCAGGATGCTCTTTAGCAGAAGCAACAAACAGTTCATGTCCACAGACAATTCCCTCTGCGAGAAAATACTTGAACAACAAATTGGAGTAAAGACCGTATTTATCTTCCTCTGTGAAAACAAGAATGGGTGGAATTTTTTTGGTTGTTAGATAAACCACCTGCCTGTACGTTCACAACACTGTAAAAGGCCTCTTTTGCTCTGTCTCCTGGAGTATATAACATGCAGCAGCGATCACAGGTAAAACAAGATTCCAAAACTCTACAAATTATTCTTGATAATACTGTATTTAAAATTTTTCAGGACAGAGAAATAGCTCTCAATCCTGCATTTGATTCTAAGCTAGGGATGGGATACAGCAATTGGTGTTCTCTTCCTTAAAAGGCTTCTCCTAAGTATCAACTAAGATTACTGAATTTGTGGGTTAGTGGGAGGGGGGTTGTTAATTTAGGAGAATTATATTAATATTTATATTATTAGTGTTTAAAATATTACTTAACTTGCTTAAAATATCTATTAATTGATGCTTTTCAAAATTCAGCCATGGCACACAAAAACTATATAGAGGTATCACTTATTACGGAGACATTCTTACATCTGCATTTCTTTCAAGGCTGTGAAAACTACAAAAACAGGCAAATCAAATGGCTATATTGAAAAATACAGACAATTTGCAGCACCATTTTTGAAAACTAACCAGAGCAAAATCAGGAACATGCTCAAAAGACACATGAATTTACAGTTTAAGAAGTGAGACAATACTTGTTAACAGACATGAAATGAAAATACAAACTCCCACTGACTCCAGAAAGGCCAAGATTTCCTTCATCTTCTTTTTTGCAAGTTAAGTATCAGAAATTATCAGAATTACAAAATCTTAATGAATTTCATATAATTAAACTTATCAAAACTTAAAGCTATGGGGAAGTGAATGTGTACAAAACAACTGAAATCTGAACCATCACTGATGTTCTTTATTTTTAGGAAACCCCAACAGCGTTATGCTAGCAAAAAGAGTTCCCAACAATATAACTACGCCATTAATTGTTCCATAAAACTTTAGATCATGCCCTTTGGAACAACATATTCCTGACATTATTTAGAAAGATATCTGAACTGTTTTGTTTGGGAGAAAAGTGAATGTGCAATGTAAGGTTTCACTTTCTCATCTGCTAATCTGGCTGCTGGAAAAAAACATACGGGAATGTTGCCGCACAAAAACACACACACACAGATTTTCTTTATACAGAACCAACAAGACTCAATCCATTCTTTGGGTGACTTGGAAATAATTTCCTCCTTACACATATGAAATAGCTCAAAACTCAAAAAAAAACTCCCCCCACCCCCCAAAAAAAAAACCAGTAACAAAGACAGAAAATTAGAATATTACGAAATATTGTAACTTCTATAGGTATCCAAATACAATGTTTTGGAGCTTAAGAGTCAAAAGGAACCAATGAAGTGGAGTGGAAGAAAGAATGAAAGGAGAATTTATTTCCTGCTTCTTTTTATTTCACTTTTATATTTAGTATTTGGGATACTTTTTTAAGGTAAAAGATACACTTAAAATTTGAAAAATTTGTATCTCTAGTTTCTTTCTTTTTTCTTCATAATAATCCCTAAAGATACAGTGTCAAGATGACATATTTTGTTATAAGGAGAAATATTTATTTAAAAGTTTCCTCTTCACTAAACCCAAGAAATGAACTAGAAGTGACTCTAAAGCAGTATTTCAGGGTAGAGAAAAATCCTTCATAGCACAGTTACCAAGATAGGAAATGAAATAAAACTGAATATCCAAATAAGCCAAAGGGAATACAATAATTACAACACTATCATTACTAGTACTAGCCATTGATATATCCACTTTATTGTAGAGTCTTAGGGTTTTAAGAACTCAGACTGTATTAATATAATTTAACTCTGATACTGTTAATGTGCTTATCTTAAAAAAAACACAACCCCTAAAACCCAAAAATAGTGATATGGACAGATCTGTGTTGTAAAAAGTACAGTTCTGACAAAGCTTACTCGTGCCAGTGCTGGGCCCCTTATTAGAATTTGAGCAGGACTGATTTCCAAAAGCATACAGAATTACAAACTGCAATTTCCTGGGAAGTTGGGAGCACTTAATTAAATATTTGAATGCAGTTTAATCTCTCATTGTTATAAAACCATTAATAGTATCAGTGAAGAACTGACTCCCTCCTAACTCAGCTTCACACACTGAGTGGTGACAGAGGATGTAAATCCATGGATGAGACCAGGATGGAGACAAGAGTCAACCCAGATAAAACTGAAGCACTAAAGTTGCAGAGTACTTTTGTGAGTATGGTGTTTGGAGCCTTCTTAACTGCTTCAATAAGAGGAAAATAAAACCCACACGTAGAGTGTCCCTTTTACCTGAAGTCCAGGAACACCTACGGCTCCTGCCCCTCAAACCTTGGTTCTCTCCAGTTATTTATGCTTTGGTTGCTTCCTGCTGTATCATTGCTAATACATTATTCACAGTATATTGATTTTCATGTGCTAATCTCCATCTATGAAGCTCTAGGCCCTCTAGAAATCAAAGTGACAGCATGATATCTACTATTTTTTTCTAAATTATCTGAGCTACCTGAAAGAAGCCACCCTGTAATCACATCACTGCAGCAGATGTCAATGGAGGGAGACAATTTTGTTAGATATCCCCCTCTTCAAAAAAAAAAAAAAAAAAAAAGAGAGGAAAAGGAACACTCCTTGGGTGCTCTGGAAGGATCCTCAGCTGTAACATTTACATCATCCTTGGTGAAAAAAATAATCTTGGTTTCTTAATTTTTATTGCAGGATAAAGTTCACCCTGTTCACAATTTGAGGCACAGAAACGCTGAGCTGTATTGCACAGAGGCAGGATGTAAGTGATAGTTAATGGAATATAAGCAAATACATCATCCACTCTAAGTATTTTATGGTTTCTGTATGTGCAGCAACGATACAGGCAGTCTTTCTGGATCATCATTTTTGATACTAATTATTCCTTAGAATGTAAACAACATGCTCAATTTTGTGCCAAACATAACATGGAAACTCCATAAACTGTGGATAAATTTAAGAAATCACACTGCGTGTTGATGGTTATTTAACTAAACTAAGATGAAATAAGGCTGAAGTAGTAAAGAAGAATTTTTACTCAAATTTTACTTGTGATGCTGAAATATTAAATGGTAGAAGTAGAGCAACGAGGAATAGGGTTATAAACCCTTTTACTGACTTATCCAAAATGATAATTTTATTGACTCCTTGATTTATTTGTAATACAACAGAATTAGCGATGTTCTTACACTCCCTCCCATACCCTTCCAAAACATATTTTGCAAAACAATAAGGAATTTTCAATTTAGCAAATTAAAGGCATTTACATTCAGTGTAAGGACACATCATTTTTGCATTAGCCTTTCCTTTGGTCTGCTTACCTTGATTTTCCTAAAAGCAAACTTAAAAGTAAAAATAGGAAATTAAGTATTGGATAGTGATCTAAATATAAACCACCTCATAGTCTGCTACAGTACTCTAAGGATTAAGTGTGTCTCAGAAAGCCTTTACAAACAGTGTATCTGGAATTGTTAAAGTCAATGCATCTGTAAGAAACTCTCAGTTCTTCAATTTGTCAGATAGAGGATGGCTTTTTATTGATTCATTTCTAGGTCACTAAACTTTTGTGGTATTCAAAAGATCTAAAGTGCACCCATATGGGGCTTTTCTGATAGCATCCATTGTACCCTGGCTTCAATAGTTACGTTACTATTCAAACCCATAGGAGTACAGCCTGCTTTCTTCTTGTAAATAAACAAACAAATCATTTAGCACAGGTACCTCAGTAGCTCACTGATTATTTTCACAGAACAACAGAATGAAATACTTGTCTGATAATGTTAGGACTTCCTATCTTGATGGCTAGGATAAATTTTCAACTGTTACCTTTATTTTTCCAAACTACACCCACATCCAAAAGAACTCCCTCCACTCTGGATGTGTAGGAACTAACACTTGAGTTCATTTTAGTCAGGCAAACACAAGCCTGGACCAAATCTTTATTCTCAGCCCCCACACCAAAGAGCTGTCCCATCAACAGCCTTCATTGTGAACTTCACTTCTAGCTAACAAGGTACATAAATCAGACTCTTGCAGCTGCAGCCCCTTTTCTGGGTCCAGCCACCACAAGTCACACAGCCCTCCGCTGCTTTCTCCAATTCCTCTTGAACAAAGAGTGTTCCTCAGCTAAGGAGCAGGTGAGTAACTAGTGAAGCGTAAAACTATACAAGGAAAAGAGATCATTTACCTAGAAGTTATGCATATTGTCTCCAGGACAAAACCTCTTCTGATCCTACAGATAAGGCCATAAATTAAATAGTTTATTGTGACCGTTATCCATTGGTCTCCTCGCACAACAGCACGTTTTCGTGGCTGGAAGAGTCATGAAGAAAAAGCAGTTGTGTCAGTATGAGTGGCATGAATTCCAACATATACCCATGTGGAATACTAAGGATGGAGACCAATTCCTGTTTGTGGCTCTTTTCACTACTACACTGTGTAGTCTACCAGATATGGAAGAGATATTCTCAACACCTTTGTGCATAGACTGTAGCTACTACTCAAAGAAATGTGTGAGTCATAGAACTAGGGATAAAATCTTAAGGCCCTGGATTTTATCTAGGGTTCTATTTTATCTAGAAAACAAGGAGCAGATATCAGTGGCACACTGCAAATACATCATTTATATAAAAATTAAGGGAAAAAATCAAATTATAAACATTGGTATGTAACCACTCCCTCTAAACAGAGGTATTGATGTTCCAAGAGAGGGATACAGAATTAGCACTAGAACTTGAAGAGGAACATAAAGTCAGAAATAAAATCCACCATAAGATAACAAATATGTATAGATCATATTTATAGCATCTGATTTTTAAACATCAGTATAATAAACAACATGAAGGTCTTTAAAAAACTCTGGCAGTAATTTGTAATATAATTGCATAAATCAATGAAAGCTGTAAAAGGGAAAAATAGGACTGCAACAATGTAATGTACAGATAGCTTATTTTTTTTTCTCTATACGAAGTCTAGACAGGTTGCCCTAAAGCTGCCAAAAGCCTGTCATAGCCTATCAGTATCGATAATTTTTTCACTATAGTTCTACAGTAGGGTCCTGTGACCTAAGGTGTGTCTTTCTGTAGCTATGAAATGTCTCTCTGAATTGCTGCAGGTTACAAAATGCGATTATTTCAATAATCTGAAATTCCATTTAAAAGATACTTTTCTAATGTCCACATTTACTAAGCTTGAGGGGATATACTTTGTGTCACTTGCATTTAATTAGCACATGCCAAAACTGAGTTGTCAAACATATAAGTTACAATAGTTGGCATTTGGCCACACTTCAGGAAGGTAAATTCTGGTAACTGGTATTTTGTAGAATTATATTTAGCAAATCACTGTTTTGTACCTCTCTGGAGATTATCTTTTTTCAGCTTTAAAAAGAAGATAAATTCAGTTATATTGACAAGTGAAGAGAGCTCTTACCAGTCAGGTTAAATTGCATGTCTAACAAAAATAATAGTAGCTAATTAAAGTAGCTGAAATTGCTTCAAGGCTGAGAATGCACAAGTATAGACCTGCTTTTAACCAGACAACTTCAACTTTTAATAAGTGACCTCAGCTACCAACACAAACCCTCCTACTGATAATCTTTGAAACATTTAGCTGTCAATGACCTTGTCAAAACTAGAGCATCTTAAAGGTAGGTAAGAATATGTTCTTACACGGTACCCAGGACAGATCTATTCGAGCATGCAGAATGTGTCCCATAAACAAGGCTTATATTTGAAAACAAAGCAATATCCTTCTGGAAACTCTTCGGGAGGCTGGCAAAACAGACATACAACAGGTTGAAGGTCATGGGAGAGGAGAAGGGGAAAGGATGTGCTTAATCAACATCCACGCACCTTGTTTTGAAAGGGGAGATTCTTCTGGAAAGCTGATCTTCTGAAGCAGTTTACAATGAAACCACAAACAAGTGGTCTTATATTTATACTGAACAAACTGGTTCTGTAGTGTCCCATCACAGTGCTTGTTATAAACCCATTGCAATAAGATATTTTGAAACTAATGTACTAGTTAATTAAACATTCTTGTTATATGAACAAAACCCAGGAAGTTTCAGGCTCCTCTAGAAACCAGGATCTTGTGTGAGACGACCAGCTCTTAAATTCTCATATAATTAAGACACTGTCAAAAGACTATACTATAGAATTAAGTTCAACTGAAAATCACGATGCACTTTACTATGAATTGAGTTTAAAAAATTGTACACTTAAATTTCATACAATATTTTACAGTCATATCAAGTAACCCGTGCCATTACTGTATCTCAGAATACAACAGATAAAATAAATATTTTAATACCCTGAATCTACTATTATTTGGTTAAATTAACCAAGATAATGTGTCAAATAATGAAGACGAGCATTTAATTTGCAAAGGGAGCTAAGCTAAAAGTAATGCAATTTATTCTTGCCTTAGAGAATGTTGAAGGAAGGGGGAAGAATTTAACCTTTTTATAACACTTGGAGAATGACACAGAAAGATCTTCCTAGGAGGTTTATCACTGACAGCTTCAATCCTGATAATATTAAGCTTGCCTAGACTAATCTCATGACAGAATTTTTGGTATACTGACAGGATATTCTAACAATGTAGTTACAATTCTACCTGCACCAGCTTCAAAAATGAGTCTAAAAATTTTTCGACTAATGAGTCATGAATAAATATAGTTCCCACTTTCAGACTTTTTGTATATAATTATATGTTTCAAAATAACACATCTAAGCCTTATTTGGGAAAAAAAATTAGTTTTAAGATCTGAAAGAGACATTCTCCTTTGTGTTTCTGTAAAACTAAGCTTAGTATCAGATCATAAACACACAATCAACATAAAGATAAGCAAATTAAAACCTACCACTAGTATTGCTAGCCATGTGCTCAGAGGAAAGGAAATAAAAAGACCAGGTAAAAATCCTATCATGTTCAAATCATCTCTTTTATTAGAACACAAAGCTCACTGCCTTTGTAGTCCCTTCCTCTGGTGCTGCTGAGGGCAGGTCCAACGGGCCAACCCTGTGCTCAAGAGGAGCCAAAAGCAGGTCTTAAGGAAGAGGAAGAGAAACTGAGCAAGAAAATGCAATTCTTCACCCAGCACTTGCTCAGATTTCCACCATTTGCAGCCCAAGGACTTTCTCAGCTGGACTTGGTCCCACTAACCAAGGAAAGCAAATGGCTTTTCTCTTCCATCAACCTGCCCAGTGCCCACTGAGCCCATGACTGCTTTTCACAACCCCAGACCCGTGTGGCCAAGTGTTCCACCACTGCTCCAGAACAACTTCCTTCTGTTTAATGACCAATTTCCAGCTAATCTGATGCCACCCAGCTTGTCTACTGGAAGGGGCAGTGAATATTGCAATGGGAAGACAAAACAAAATTAATCTAGTCTCATAATCTCTGACCTATGTAAAATACAACAGGTTCTAACACAGTTTTCTCCTTCTTCCTTTACTGTAGCAAGATTGAAGCTCTTCTCAGACTGAAAATGGATTGAATTAGGTAACGTCAGTTATTTTTTCTGGCAGGCAACTATTCAAATTACTTAATCTGCACCACAGCATATGCTGATTTATATACTTTATGTAAAAATCAACTAAAAGTTCCATCTGCTGTCCCTAGGATCCTAGATTTCTGTTCCAGCAACTTGGTATGAAAAGGTAGTGTTAAATTTGTTATACAACTCAGATTAAATATGCAGATGTTTTCCACACAACTACAGGTATTTCTCTAATAACTATTCTATTTTTTCCCCCTGTAATGTTAGTTCTTTTCGCTAGGAAAGTGACAAGCTTGAAGGTTTTTCATAAGAACCATTAATGTGATAAGCATTTAAAACATGAAAAAAGAAATCCCATTTCTACCATCATTTTGAAGTAGTTTTGTGTCATTAAAAGGTGTGTGATAGATGAGGTGGTACTTCCTTCAATTTCTCCTCTGCAATAATGATCATCTTTCCTCATATGCTGAAACTGTAAGAACGTACAAGGTGAACTTGTGAGAAGCAAAGTCTTCCCTCACAACTGTGGTTTTGGCTGCTGTGCCTAAACTGAGGGGCCTGGGAAATGTTTCTTTGTTCCAAGCCCAGTACATGCCCCAGGGATATCAATGGTCCTCTTGCCCTTTGCTACATTTCAAACACCAGCACCTCAGCTGCAGTGGAGACCTGGTCCCACACAGCTGCAATGTGGGCTGCAAAGGGAACTCTGCTGTATTTAATCAACTCAGTGTGCCTCATGCACATCCTCACAGAAAAGCTTCCTTCATATTTCAGCTAATTCTGGCAACCAAAGATTAAAAGATTCTGCATTACACATCTTTCTCAGACAGCCAAACTTATTAAAACTCCCTTTGTGATGATAAACAGGTTCTGATTTACGTCCAGTAATTCTTGAAACAAACAGTCCACTCAGAAGGCTACACAAAGCGAAGGGACTTGAGACTTTTGCTTTCTTAAAGACTGACTTCAAAACCCAGAAAAGACAGACTATTTGATGAATAAATTAATATATATTCTATACTAACCAATAAGAAGAAGGGTTCCAACAGCTACGCCTCCACCTGGAAACAAAATGAAGAATAAAGTAAGACTTCATTTTAATACTATGTTAGAGAACAATTAACTTTTCTTAGTTTATAAGTCAAAGAAAGGTGATAACGGGGAATTTAAAAATATAAAAGTGAACAACATTTTAATTACCTTTGCAATACTTACTACAATTCTCTATTATGAAATAATTACACATTACATGTAATTATATACTGCACATTACAATTACTTTCACAATATACTGTACTATCATCATTGTGGTAAAAAGATCCTGCAGAGCTCTACAGAACTATGCTCAAGTATCACAGCAGTGATGTATAATCTGAGCCAGCACATTTTTACTTGCATGACTCAAGTGAGTAAACATTCTCCAAATCAAATTTGTATTAATCACTATCAAGTGATATTCCCTTTTACTAAGAAGGACGTAAGCAAAGTGACCCACTGAGGGGCTAGAAAATTCCCACCCAAGGCTTTGAGGCAAAATCCTGGCTCCTCTGCTTTTTATCTTATCACTGAAAACAGACTTGGCAGTGAGACAGGCAGGATTTCACCCAATGAAACCTGGTCTGACAGATCATAAACATCTAACACACATCTGAAATAACATACACTATTAAAGTCTTTCATAGTATGTCTTGAACATAATTCTATGAATTCCTTTATGAAGATAGGGAACAAAGAATTCATATTTTATTTTAGGTGAAGAACAAATGGGTTTATAATCTGAATTCCAAGAATTACAATAGTGGAATAACCTGAAATCAGACTGCTTTGTTTAACAATTGTATCAGACTGTGACAGGAAAGCTAAACATTCCAGGAAGTATCCAGATGGCCATATGTAACCAGCCTATGGCAGTGTTTTGCATGAAGAAAACTGCAATAGGTCATCTCTAAATACACACTGATTTAAAAGTTAGGAGGAAACTGGATCACATTGGCACAACACCCAAAGTTTCAGAAGTCAATTCTAGACTGCATAGATGGACTCTAGTGAGCATGATCATTCACTGTATGCATTTAATAAGAGTTCATTAGACTTCATTTGGAATTGATTCCAATGGGAGTCGGATCAACATCTTAATCTTTAGCTCTGCTGGTGAGACTACAAATATCTGTAGCACCTGTAATGTTGACATATACACAAAAGGATGAGAAAAAGCAAATTTCTCTCCCACAGGCAAAACAGTGGTACTATTGTTGCATAATAGCCCCTGAATTAAACCCACAACAGGATCACTTTGTCATCATGCCACAATGCACCACAATCTGAGCAGTACATTGCAGAGACACTGTTTAGTCAGATATTTTTCAAGCTACACTCCTAAGTCAAGATGCACAAATGCCTCAATATTTACAGCTTGACATAGAAAATATGAAGGCAGCCATAAAGCATGGCAGCAAGGGCTTAAAAACCGTGGTTATAAAAAATTCCCTTGTAGCCACAATAGAAGCAGTCTCTTCTGCTTTTAAATTGCTTGCACGAGAGAGAATTTGTTTGTCAAACACTATGACAGTGCAGCCAAATTCTCACAAGCTCTATTTCCAGATCATCAAAGCTCCTGTTTCTCTCTACAAGCCAGAGTTGTAACATATGTGCACATACCCTGGTTGCTTAAGGCCAGCTCGGGTCAGAGGATTGGCTTTACATTATCAGGTGTAGGGAACAGTTTCAACAAGTATATTCTATTACATGGAATGCAAAACTATTGCAGTTACCATGGTTACATATTCATACTACGATGAGGAACAATAATAGTAAATAAAGTAAAAAGCAGGTAACAGGAAAAAATAACAGGAATGCTGATGGAGTCAAAAGGAAAAGGTAAAGTCTTTGTGTTTCCCAAGGAAGCTGCTGTGAACTTGTTATTTTTTATAATTTTGGTATTTTACTTTTTCTTTGCCAGTATCTAAGGCAGCAGCACACACAAACAACTAAGCAAGACTTGCAACATTACACATTGCTACTTATAGCAAAGAGATTTAAGATCTTATGGACAGAAACACAACACACTTTGCAAGTTGAGAAGTGTCCCTATTGTTTTCAAAGCATATTCCTGACCTTTTTTACAAGCAGTTTGAAACAAAACAACCCATAGAAGGCATGTGGTGGTTATATTACACCATGATACACATGAAAGTTGCAGTTCGTTACAGAGAACTGCTTTGACACAAATCAGGCATATATGGTCTTGAAAGTAAAACCTTCCAAGAAAACGACTATAAAGCCTGAAAATGCAGTGCCTTAATGATAACATGGCATTTGAAATCCAGCATTTACCCACTGCTTCTTTTCCAAAAGAAATGCTTTTTTAAAGAAGGGCAACCAACAGTAACTGCAACAAACAGCCAGCAGCTATAGGGTGAAAGAAATTCCTCCCTGTATCCTCTGCCTTTTCCTCTCTCCAGAAGTTCCTTGTAGACCTGTGTCTGATAACACCATGCCCTCCCTCACTCACACTTCCCCATAAGCTGCATCTTCATGTCTGGCATATAATACTGTATCTGGGTTACAGACTCTGAGCAAGGCAAACTTAAATTCAAGCCCAAAGCAAGAGATCTAGAAGACTGCTTGTTGACTGTTTAAAAATATGTTTATTTTTAATAAAAGTATAAAAAATATATGTTTATAGTATACAAACTATAACATACTATATGTTTATAGTACCTTCCACTGGGAATTTACAAAAAAAATCATTGTGCTCAGTCCTTGGTGACAATAAAAGTTAAATATTTTGTGCAGTCAATTGTTTAACTGCTAGCTAGTGGGCAAGACAAAAGAAGGAACATAACAGCACTCTTTAAGAAAAAAATAAGCAGCATTCTGCAACACATGTATGAAGCATTTCCACAGACACACACAAAAAGAACACGAAGGAAGCCAAGTACAACACTTTACCAGCACAGTGGACTGCATCAACAGTTGGGCAAAGGATGTGATTATCCCCTTTACTCAGCACACATTAGATCACATGCGGAATGCAAGGTCCAGTTTTGAGACCCACATTACAAGAAAGAAGTAAAGATAAACTGAAATGAGTGCAGTGGAGGGCAACCAAGGTGGGGCAAATGACCCAAGGGAAGGGGCTGAAGGAACTGGGCTTGCTTGACCTGGAGAAGTGTAGACAACCCAAAGGCCAAGGCTAAGAAAAGCTACTGAGCAGACAGGTGAGCTCTTTGCTGAGGTGCACAGTGTGAGTGCAACAAACAACAGGCATAAAATGACACAGGAGAAGTTCTCAGTGGATATAAGGAAAAAGAAAATTCCCCCCAAAGATAATTAAGTATTGGACCAGGTTGTCCAGAGATGCTGTGAAATCTCTGCCATTGCAGATTTTCAAGACTCAACAGGACAAAGCCCTGAGCAACCAACTCAGATTTCAGTGCTGAGCCTGCTTGAAGATTGCAGAGGATGAATGAATTCTTGAAGTCCCTTCTCAGTGTCCAAACCCAGTAATTCTGGACAGGTCTGCCTAGCTGAGTGGTCTGTCCCCAACAATGCCTAATACCTGGCACCAAGGGGAATTTTTTTACATAGTCAACATGTTTGTCATGAGTCTTTCCTGGCCTCCCCAGTCAGTCCCCAGAAATCAGCAATTCAAGGGCTAGGAGGTTACCAAGGGTTTACACAAGAATATAGAGTTTTCCAGTTTTTCAAAGATGTACAACCCCCAAACCATCTAAAAGTATATTTCAAAAGTTGCTATTCCTAGTGTTGAAGAACTTCCTTGTCGTTCAAGTATAAAAATTAGGAAGGTCAGAGAATTAGTAAATATTTAAAAGACAAGGAAAACATACTTAGGAAGGGAACCTGGGTTTATTCTAAGTGTCCTCAATTTCCATAACAAACCACTAATTGTGTTTACATGTGCCTGGAAATGGGAACTGTCTACATCTTCTGAGCCATGCTGTGCAAAACCCACTGTTTATAAAAGGAGACATGAAGAACTGGAAATTTCAAAACAAACCTTCTATTTATATAACTAAAGAGTTTCACAAATCACAGCCTCTTAATGAATTACTTCTCTCTTAAGGGGGAAGAACCTTCTCCACAATGATGCTACTCCCTGATCAAAGTGCAGACATGCACACAAACAAATGATACACAAGTTGCAAAAAGTTCTTTATACAATGGATACAACTTTTATACATATCATTATTCATACAGAATATCCTTAGAAAGCAAAGCAGTGTGTTCCTTTACCCCATGCACTCCAGGACTAAATGAACAGAGCTAAAGTCAGGCCATCCTCACCAAAAACAATAAAGACGCACTTCAAGTGTGTGAGCAGTCAGCTAGAGTTCACACACACAAAACACGCTGTTTACACCCGTGAAACGAGTTAGTTCCCGATCCAATAAAGGTGCCAGCTCATGCCACCCATGGCAGCACAGCAATAGCCACAGGACATCGGTCCTCGGGACTTCCCCGACACTGACAACAGGCAAAGGCAGATCCACAGCCAGGACAACTCATAGAAAGGGGCATTTTAATGATGCGGCTGTGCCGAGCCAGGCAGAGATCAGAGCAGGGAAGAGCACACCCCAAGCAGCCCCTCAGCCCCAC
>WBMV01003814.1:0-27656 GCA_013396655.1 Campylorhamphus procurvoides | reverse complement strand
ATGTCCTTGGGCAAGAACCTACACGACCGCAGAACATCGTGCTGTACTGAAGACTTATATTTGGGATGCTGTATTTGGTGCTTCAGTACATTATTTGCTTCTTCCACTCCTCCATCTCTTTCCTTTGCTGTTCTCCCCTTGCCAGACCAATGCAGGGGGACCTGTTGCCCTCCCTTCCTCTCTGCAGTAGCTCCACTGCATCTTAGTGGCTGCTCCTGGGGCCCTTCTCTGAGCCATCTCTTTTTCTTCTTTAGACTCATTAAATTTCTTGTGCATCCAATGCTGGGCCATCGTGTCCTCCTTCATTCTCTCCCAGTTCTTGCAGTCTTCTCATGGTAGAAGTTGTTGAAATCACAGGGTGGGACTCCCTTCTGTGTATTTTACTTTGTACTTTGTATGTTGGACCTGCCAAAAACATCCCTGGCCACTCCACAGAACAATGGGCTTTAGGTAGACCAGGGGTAAAGACTGGCAGTGGTGGGGATGCAAAACAACAATTTCTGGAGACAGCCCACAGTCTCATCTTCTCCTTCTCCTCCCTTCCATTATGCTGTTTAGGGTCCATGAGCACCACGCATTGTCAAAAGCAGGAGGCACCTGTACCTCCCGCAATCCTTCAGAAGTTGGTAGGGCCCAGCTGCTGTCCAGACATCCAGTGCTGAGGTGATTCTCAGTTTGGGATCAGTGTCTGCCATAATTAGTTCACACAGCGCAGTCCCCATTCCTGTGAACCAAACTCCTCCCAGGAGCTACAAGAGACCCAACAGAGTACCCAGTGCCCCAAAACCCACTTTCTGACCACCACACCTCCACTCAGAGGCAGAGAGTGACTGGGCAGATGGTGCACAGAGCATCCCTGCAACAATTTTTGCTCTCCTCACTGACTCCTGATGGATTTTTTTCAGATGTCCATGTTCCCTGAGCTGGTGCAAATGACTTCTGGTTTCATTGTCAATTCACATGTTTGGGTATGGTTTTCAACAGCGCTGCTTTAGACCTTGAACTTCAGCCCTCGGCAAAACACTAAAACCTGGCTTCCCTTGTTTAGCCATGCCTTCCGGGCTGCAGGAACGGAACTGCTTAAGTCACAACTTGGCTAAAACTATTGGCTCAGGCACACCATGTCCCATGGACTATGTGAGGTTCCCCTCATGCCTTTCCAGCCCACAGCTGATGGCACAGACACCACTGTCCGTCTCACTGGGCACTGGGCACTTTCAGCAGTACAGGACAGGCACCAACCCTATCACAGCACAAACACCAAGAATGACCCTGCTCATACTCAGCTTCCCTGGCTCACACAGTGCACTGAGGCAGGGCCAGACCCACCTCTGTTTGCATCCCAGCACATTTTACTCGCAGGTCGGGATCTGTGTGGTCTTGCACCAATCCCTGGCCACTGGAGATCTCTCTTCCAACAGATCCTGGACAACATTGGCAACTACACGGGCACACTGAGGGGCAGGGCTCTGCCCTCAGAGTAGCATTTCTTCTCCTCACAATGGGTTTTGCAGGGAAGAAGGTCAGTCTGGATGGTTACCCTGTGAAGATGAGGACTCATACTAAGCCCAGCAAGGCACAGGCTCACAGGCTATGTATCCAGAGCCCCATTGTCTGCTGGGTCATGGAAATGGACCCCAGGAAGCCCAGGATGGACCACTTCAAAGCACAGCAGAGATGTCCCCTACAAACATTAGATAATCAGTTGTCTTTGTTTAAAGACAAATATTGGGGCAGGAACTCCAATAAAATGAACTCTCTCCCCCACAGCAGAGAGACAAAAATGTGAGGAGTTGTAAGTGGAAAAATTAACAATTTTCTAACAATTGAAATAGCAGCACCAGGAAGATACAGCGGAAACAGCTTACCCACAAAAGAAGGGGAATTCACTGCTGCACATAGTCCCCGATAACAAAGGTGAGATGAAGGAGAATACCAAAGGGTCTTCCCTGTCAATCAGCCCCATCTGCCCAACCAAACAAAAGAAATCACAGGAAATGAGGTCCTGAAATAAAAACCCTAGAAAACCACTGCTCACAAGGAGTTACGCTATGGAACTGACCACTCTACAGCACCTGTTGAGGTTCAGATCTTAATTGCAGTAGCGGTATCAGTTCCGAGTGTCTTTGTTCCCTTCCAAGACGTGCATACGGCACGGTGTGTTGGCCCGCTTTGGCTTGGCTGTGCTGAAGAGCAGCAGCAGGGGCTGTCCTGGCACGGACGAGTGTTGGGGGCAGAGAGTTGGATGCGTGAGCTGAGACAGTTTGGTGGTGGTTGGTCAGTCCGGGCAGGTGGCTGGCTTTCCCCACGTGGGCTGCCATGGTCCCATGCAGGGGCAGAGATCAGTTTCACTTTGGTTCTTTCCTTGGCAATGGTGGAGGGCGATAGGTGGCAGCAGCACTGGCAACCCCCCGGATTGTTCTGACTCCTGCATGGCACGGCAAGGCAGCAGTTCTCGGCTGTGCTGCTGTCCCTGCAACACAGAGACAGTGACTGGATCTGAAGCGAAGGTTCCTGGTTGTGCTGCTGTCTCAACAAGGCAGGGACAGTTATTGGTGGTGAAGCAAGACCCAGAACCAGCTCTGACCTGCAGCAAACCTCTCTCTCAATGTCCCCGTGCTGATGCGTGGAAAAGACCCCACAACTAGGTAGTTGTAGAGAAGGTAGGTTTATTCAGCATGCTGGGTGCATGGGGGATCGGTCCACCAAAGACATGCACACCTGACTGTGCTCACAGGCTTGCTTAAATGCAGGTACAATATGCATATTCATTATATCTTTATACATATACATTATTTTATTAGAATGGGCAGGCTTATTCTAATCAGTTCCGGGAAATAATTTCCATTTTCTCCGCCCTGCGCTCCTCCCATCTGAGTTTGCACACTGGTTTCCAGTTTTTCTGGGCCGGGGTCTTCGGGGGTCTTGGGGATGAAGATCGTGGGTCTTCCTCTATGTGCACTTTTCACCTTGACTCAAAAAGTGGCTCAAACCAGTTTTGTTGGCAACTCGAACTGGTCTAATGAGCAAACTTCTATAGTTATCTTATTTTCTTGACATGTTTCCTGATTTATTCTTCAGTTGCATATGGTGTCCATCTAATTTAGACACCTCAAGGCCGAGTACTGATACTTTTAATTAGGGCCTCAGCCATGCAGTCTTTTATCTTCAGCTGCATATGGTATCCATTCTAAGTTAGATGCATCAAGGCCAGGTACTGATAGTTTTATGTTTGTAGCTAACCAGGGCCTCAGCCATTCAGTCTCTTTGCAAACTTCAACAAAAGTCCCCAGAATAATTTCTGTTAACCCTCTCAGTGTTAGTTCTCTATTGATTCCTTATATTAGTCTCCTCTAGGTGTTAGTTCCGTATATCAGTTATTGATACATTATATCAGTCTCCTCTAAGTGTTAGCTCCTTATATCAGTGCCAGGTGGTTGGAGTTGGCTTTTCAGATGATGAGATGGCATGAATATAATTGGCTGAAGTTCCCTGCCCTGGCTATAACCATAATATCAATATGCTCCTCTGTGAGCCCGTACCTGCCACCTGAGACAAAAGGCTGATTTGGACCTGCTGACTCCCCCTTTCGAAGTTCTCATTTCTCTTGATTCTGACAAAAGCCTTGTAGAGAAGAAGTTCAATGCTCAAGTTTGCTTTTGCTATTCCCTGTCTCCAGTGGACGTGTCTTTAGGTAATCAGTTCCAGGAAATAACTGGGACATCAGCCAAGCAGCACCCCATTTTCTCCCAGGTATGGATATATGTGTTCCCCATTGGAAATCACATGGGCACACTGAAGGGTGGGTCTGTGCAGAAGGGCCCGTATTGCTGGGACAAAGGGGACTGGGCTTAAACTGACAGACAGTAAATTCAGATTAGATATTAGGAAGAAATTCTTCCCTGTGGGGGTGGTGAGGCTGCAGCACAGGTAGCTCAGAGAGGTTATGCCTTTTCTGTCCCTTCAAGTGTTCAGGGCCAGCTTGGATGGGGCTTGGAACATCCATGCCCTTGGCAGTTTCATATGATTAGGTGAGCCATACGCTCCATTCTAACCCAAGCCTTTACATGGTTCTTTGCATCTTTGCTCTGTGGGTTGTTCATAGTAGACAACCTTGGTTCACCATCCATCTTCCTTTGACTGATGCTCTTGGGCACTGCTTGGACCAACAGCTTCAGCCAGGAAGACATTGATCGAAAGACATACATAGGAGTAATGCTTTCAATTAATAGTGCTGGCATATGTTATTTGCACAAACTCAGGCAGAAGTCATTTCCACTCCAGAACCACTGAGTGTGGCTGACACCGATACTTAATTGTTCATTACCTCAGCCCGGCATCTTAGAGTGGAGTGTGGTCCTTCCTGTGTTTGAGGACTGTAGGAGGTATGTATTTCATCTCTGTGTGCTCATGTGTGCAGGCCATGTACCCCAGATCGGATAATGGATGGCAGCAGAAGTTGGAGATGAGCTTGTGGGCTACAACCAGAGAGTGCTGTTTTCCTTCCCCACTCCTGCTATCCTTTGGTGCCACTGTCTCCATAATGGCTTTTGTTTGCTGAGGAGCCAGTGACTTTTTTGACAGCTGTAACAGAAAAGGCCCAAAGAAAAATTCACTACAGGGACTTCCAAGATCTGCCGTCCTGCAACATTTTGCCTGAGCACGCTGGAAGAGTTCCCAAAAAAATAAGGGGGAAGATTCAGAGGACCAGGATTGATTGCACAATATTTTTATTGAGGCTAAAGAAGAAAAGGACGAGGTTCGGAGAGAGAACCAGGAGCAACCACTAAGATGCAGTGGAGCTCATGCAAAGTGTCCATCTGCCTGCCATGCCAGAGGAAGGGAAAGGGATGGGTTCCCCTGGTCTGGCCAGGGAAGACACAGACAGCAAAGGAAAGGGATGGAGGCGTGGAAGAAGCAGATAACACCTGGAAGGTCTAAATATNCCACATGGCACTGCCCAGTTCCAAGGCCAGGAGACACCTCAACCGAGTCCCATCCCGTCTCTGCTCAACACTTTCTCTCCCCTTCCCTCTCCCAGGAGAAGCAGCTTGCAGCCCTGGGCTAGAACTAGCAGTATGAGCTGTGACATCCAGTGGGTAAAGACCTCTTCTGAAAAGCAGCAGGACAGGAGGCCTCTAACTCACCTGAATCTGAAAGAGAAGGAGGTGAGAGGAGTGGATGAGAGAGCAGAGACTTGGGCTGCCTTTTATAGCAGTCCTGCACTGCCTCAGGCCCACAGGCAGCTTGGTGGAAGGCATAATTGTCTGATGGCTCATATCAAATGTGAACCATCCCAGCTAATGGTAGGAGTTGTGTCTTGTTTTCCTGCACTGTTGCTGCCTTTTCATTTCCTGGCCCATGTCTCTTGTTTCCCTGTATTAAGTGTCATTTCTCTAATGCCTTCATGAGAGACCCAAGGCTTTCCGGGGCAGAAAGACATCAACAAGTCAGAAGAGTGAGATTAAGGCCTATTGGCATCCCTTGTAGGCAGGTGCTATTGGTCTTTGTCATTCCCGTGGTTTTGTCTGCGTCAAATTTGTCAGGAAATGGGCATCACTCTTGTTCTTCACCTGTGCATGCCCAAGAACTGTCATGTAAGGGCACATGCTGCATCTCCTTAGCAGAGTCTCCATCTGATGATGTTTCTAGGCCTTATTTTTTTTTAATCTCATGCAGACATGCATGAACACATGTGTCAATCTGGGCTGCTTGTGGAATCCTTCTCATGACAGTATGTGAAAGTCATGTTCAGGGGGATCTCCCCTTGTGTGTCCATGAGCACTGCAGAGTGGCCAATTGCCCTTGCCAGAAGGAGTCCCTCAAACAGTGGTGCTACGCTCAACCAATGGTGTTGCAGAAAAGTGTCCCGAAGAACTGAAAGGCAGCCTCTGTGTCCTGCACCCTCCATTTTTTCGCATTATGCGCAAGGAAAATTTGCCTGCCCCTGCTGGCCTGAATGGATCCCTTTATGCTGGAGTGTTGCTTATGACTGGGGTGGAACACAGGCTACTCATGTCCAGGCCAATGCCAGATGCACTTCTACAGCTCATCCACCTGGTGTTGAGTGGGGTAAAGGCTGAGACCTCTCAGCAAATGGCTACTGGACTGAAGGGACTGATGTTCAGTTGTTGCTCTCCTGTGAGATTGACGTACCCAACAGAGGTAGCACAGCTGAGTGCTGCCCCCTTCCCTTTGGTGGTCTTGCTTAGATCTTTGCCAGGTGATGCTGATGGGAGGCTTCTGCCAGAGCCACATCCCCTTCCCATTGGAGCAGTTTTCCAGCTCATGTTCTAGGGCTTGGCCCCATCTTGAGTCACATCTCCAGCTGTGACATATCTGTGCCCAAAGGCACTTTTGGAGGTGTTGGTTGTGCAGACATGCGGATTACATGGCATAGCCTGAGTGTGGTTGATACCACCCGAAACTTATGAATTACCTCAACCCTGAATATATCAAGAGATCCTAGGGCCTGTCAGGCACTGAAGAGCAGTCTGAGGTGTACATGTCATCTGCCCATGTGTGCTAGTTATAGACCGAGTAATGGAGTAATGGAGTGGAGGAGAATGACGAGATGAAGTTGTGGGCTGTCCCCAGGCCTTGGAGTTTCCCCTCCCTACTGCCAGTACATTTTGGAACTGGCATCTCCCTGATGGCCGTGGTCTATGAAGTAACCAGGGATGCCTTCATCCAGCTCCAAGAGAAAGGGTTCCAAGGAAAATGCACTACTGGAACTCCAACCCACTGCTTCCTCCACCCTTGTCCCACAGCAGACTAGAAGAGCGGCAGCAGAATGAAGAAGGACCAGCATACAATGCACAATAATTTAATCAGCCTAAAGAAGAATGGGTAACAGGTCACCACTAGGGTGGCTGGGAAGACACAAGGCAAAGAAAAGAGTGAATAAAGAGGAAGAAGAAAGCAGCAGCTTGAAGCTCTGTCATGTCTCCACATAATGGCACAATGGAGTCCTTGACTACATAAGCGAGAATCACAAGAGCAATGCCAATTTCCTGAAATGTTTGCTGCAAACAAACCTGCTCACAAGCGATGCCAGACCATAATCTGAGCCTTCTACCCACACTGACGTCTTTCTGCCCCATACATCCATGGGTCTCCAATGCTGACAATTACAGAAGTTTGCATAGAAGAAAGCAATTGGCATGAGAGAGGAAATGAAAAGGCAGCAATGCAGGAAACAAGAACACAGCCCCTACCATTAGCTGGGATGGATTGCATTTGACATTGAGCTGTCAGAAAATTATGCCTTCCACCAAGCTGCCTGTGGGCCTGAGGCAGTGCAGGACTGCTATAAAAGGCAGCCCAAGTCTCTGCTCTCTCATTCACTCTCTCACCTCCTTCCCAGGAATCAGGTGAGTGGGAAGCCTCTTCTCCTGATTTAGCTGATACGGGTTGTGGTAGTTCAGGGCTGAGGGTTGCTCCTTCTGGGAGAGGGAAGAGGAGAGATGGGGAATGCAGAGAGAGGATGGGACTCAGTTGGGGTGTCTCCTGGGCTCTGAGCTGGGCAGTGTCAAGTGGGCCAGGAAGGGCCTTGGCTGAAGGGTGGTTGGCTGCAGTGCTGCTTCTCATGTGTTTGTGCTTTTTGCTTCTCCCTGGCCTCTCTCCCAGGTGCCCCTGTGAGCCAGAGACATGTCCTGCTGCCAGCCCTGCAACCCTTGCTGCCAGCCCTGCGGCCCCACCCCACTGGCCAACAGCTGCAATGAGTGCTGTGTCAGGCAGTGCCAGAGCTCCACTGTTGCCATCCAGCCCTCTGCTGTGGTGGTGACCCTGCCCGGCCCCATCCTCAGCTCCTTCCCACAGAACACCGTGGTGGGATCCTCCACCTCCGCTGCTGTTGGCAGCATCCTCAGCTGTGATGGAGTGCCCATCAACTCTGGGGGCTTTGACCTCTCCTGCATCACCAACTGCTACAGGTGTCGTCCCTGCTAAAGCTGCTGGCAATGTCCTTGGGCAAGAACCTGCAAGACCTCAGAACATGGTGCTGTACAGGAGATAGAGCTTCAGGACATTATATTTAGAGCTTCAAGTCATTGTTCCCTTCATCAACTCTCTTCTCTTTCTCCTTTTTGGCCTGTGCCTCCCCAGGTCAGCCCAGTGGGACTTGTCCTTCCTGCCTCTGCAGGACAGGCACTCTGCATGAGCTCCACTGTATCTTAGTGGCTGCTCCTGGTGCTCTCTATTGGCCAATCCTTTTCTTCCTCACACTCATTAAAGTAGTTATGCATCCAAGCCTGTCCCTCTGAGTGTTTTTGTTCTCTTGCAACTCTTTTGTGTGATAAAGGGCTAAGGTGAAGAAGGAGTGAGTGGGACTTCCTGCAAATGATTTTCCTTTGTGCCCTTTCCTTTGGAGCTCAGAAAGACAGACCTCACTACTCCATAGCCAGTGGTCGTCAGGGAGACCATCGATGCAAAGGGTGACAGCAGTGAATGTGGGGAACAATCTTCATGGTGGGGAGACAGCCTATAACTCAACTCTTCCTTCTCCTCCCCTCCATTGCCCTGTTTAGGGTCCATGAGCAGCACACAGGGAAAAAATGAGATGAAAATTGCACTTCTTACAATGCTTCAGCCTGTGGTAGGGCCCAGCTACTGTTCAGATGTGCAGGGCAGGAGCAATTCTCTGATCATCAGGTTCAGTATCTTCCATAATCAGACTGTACTGTGAAGTTCTCAATTCCTGTGAACCAAACACCTTCAGGGGCTACTGTAGCCCCAACAGAGCACCCAGTGCCCAAAGCCCCACTTTCTGGCCACCACATCTCCAATCACAGGCAGGGGAGAACTAGGCAGGTGGCACAGAGAGCATCCCCTCAGAACCTTGCGCTCTCCGCAGTGACCCCCTGACTCCTCATAGCCTTTTTTCAGGTGTTTATCTTCCCTGAGTTGTTGTATAACATTCATGGTTTCATTCTCAATTCATACCTTTGGGTATGGTTTTCAATAACACCTTTCCCTCATGTTCCTCCTGTCAACAACTGATGGCACAGACACCATCACTGTCCATCTCACTGGGTTATGGGTGAGCTGAGACTGAAGTGCTGATTTCCAGGGCCCAGGTGACCACAATGGTAGAGACAGTCTGGAACCTTCCCGTGGGCAGTGCAAGGATTCTCTCATCTGGAGTGGGGGAGGTTGAAAGGTCCCCCATGGACAGCACAGGTCCCCGATGAATCCAGAGCAAGCTCTGGTGGTGATGGCAGTCCACAGAGAAGACAGCACCAAATGCGCAGGATCAGGGGGCAAGCTGGGACCCTCCTGGAGCTGCTGCAAGCCCCAGCAATGTGGCAGTTGAGTGCCAAAGCTGATGGGATGGGAGATGTGTGGAACTATCAGAGACAAATGCGGAGAACCTCTCTATTGGTCTCCAAGTCAAGGAAGTAAAGGAAATCCTGTTCAGGAGGGTCTACTGCATTATTTAGGCTGTCAAATGATTTTATGCTTTGAAGGAGGAGCAGTTCCTGTCTAGTCCAGCAGCCAAGCAGGGAAAAAAGGAACTACTTTTTGTTTAGGTCTAAACTCCCCTCTCTTGACCACTCCCCTCCCTGGTTTCCCTCCTTGATCCTCCAACTGTGTGTTGGTGTGAAAAATTCACCAGAAAGTTTAAAGCTATACCACAGCAGTAAAGGACAGGCACCTACCCTATCACAGCACAAACACTAAGAGTGACCCTGCTTGTACTCAGCCTCCCCAGCTGCCCTAGTGCTCCAATGTAGGGCCAGCCCCCACTCTTTTCACACTCCAGTGCTTCTCACTTCCTGACCAGGGTCTGCCTGGTCGTCCAATAGTCCCTAGTCCAATAGTCTGTCCTCTAACAGACACACCATTGGGAACTACATGGGCCCACTGAGGAACAGGGCTGTGCCCTCAGAGAAGAATTTCTTGTCCACATGATGGGCTCTGCTTGTAATGCAACCTGTCTAGGCAGTTACACTGGAAGAAAAATACTTGTACAAAATCCAGGAAGGCACAGCCCAGCATGGATTCAAAACCCCATTGTACTCTGGACCCTGAAAATAGACACCAGGTACCCCAGGACAGAGCACATGAAAGCACAGTAGAACTGTCCTTTAAAAGTGTTAGATAACCCATACAGTCCTCTGGGTACCTGGATCTGCCACCTGAGACAGAAGTCTGATTTGGACCTGTTGACTCACTCTTTGAGACTTCTCATTTCTCCTGGTTGTGACAAAAGCCTTATAGAGAAGAAGTTCAATTGCTCAAGTCCCTCTTTCTATTCCCTGTCTCTAGTCTACGTCTCTTTAGGCTATCAGTTCTAGGCAATAAATAGAAAATTAGCCAATCAGCACCGCATTTTGTCCCAGGTATGGACATATGTGTTCACTGCTGGGAACCACAGGGATGCTGTGCTGGTTTTAACACCATCCAGAAATTAAACCCTAAATAAGTAATTCCCCTTTCTCCATCCCTTCTGGTAAAGTGAGGGACAAAAAACAGATACTATGGGTTGAGATTGCAATTTACTAAAAGCGCAGCGCAATGGACTAGACATGCACTGTAACAACAGCAGTATTAATAGCAAAAGTATAGAAAAAGATAAGGCATTTTGCCCACAAATAAAGGTGTTTACCACCAGAAACAAAAACAATATGGTTGCATGTGTGGAGGAAGAGGTTGAAAATGGAATATTAGTGAGGAGGATATTTTTAGAATTGTATTCACTCAAAGGCTGATCTTGCAACTGGGAAATACTGGGAAAGTTTGGGAAGTTTCACATATTTTGTTTGCTGCAGACTGTTTTCTGTCCATTGATAGAAAAGGAACTCTCTCAAAGAAGAGAATGGAATTTTGTTAAAGACTTAAAAGCAATCTTTCCCACAAGCTCAGAGGGAATGGATAAAAGAGAGTTTAGGATTGTAAAATCACAGCCTGGTGATAAATTTGCACGTGTCAGGCTTTTGGTGCATAAAGCAAAGCCCAGACTGGGCTGGTGCTTTTTGCCCCCGCTACGTTTTGACTTAACAACATGCATATGTGTCCCTGCAGCAATGGAATAAATCTATTCTTTACACTTCAGCTGCAAGTTGTGGCTGCCTTGGTTAACCTGGATCTAACAATTTCCTCATGGACACTTCCTGTAGGATGTGTCCATGTAGACAAAAACAACGTGGGTACTGTTCCCATGCACTGCCCTCTGTGACCATTGAAAAACAAAACCATTATGGTGAGAGAACTCCCTTGGCTGAGGTTTCCTACCCCCCAGCCAGAAAAAAACCAATGACAAACAAAACCCCCACAAACAGGGTGTGGTGGTTTGACCCTGGACAAACGCCTGGTGTCCAGCAAAACCCTTTCAAGGCCTAAACTCCCCTCCCTTTTTCACCTTCCAGAGGGAAGATAAAAAAAAAAACCAGCTAGGAATTTATGGCTAGAGATAACAACCAAAAGAGGAGCTTTGATTAATACCACAGGCAAAGCAGAACTTAGAATAATGCTGAAATTTATTACTAACAAACTAAAAACTAAAAACAAGAAAGAGAAACAGGTTAGAAACACCTTTCCACCACCCCCGTTTGGCCTGTCCATGCCCCCTCCTTCCCCTAACGGTGTGGGGGACAGGGAAATGAAAAGTTTACAGTCCATTGTTGTTGGGTCAGCCATTCGCAGATGTAAGCCCAAAATTTAAGCAGCAGTTCTGTCTCAAGGGGCTTTCCTGTGGGCTGCAAAGGGGACAACTTGCTTCACCACAGTTGTCACTACAGTCAGAGGGGAATCACAACTCTGAGTCCCTCCCCTGCGTTCCATGGAGTGCCCACCATGAGAGAGATCCTCTGCTCTCTCGTGGGTCATTCCATGGGGTACAGTCTCTCATGAAAAGCTGGCTGTACCTGTTTAAGCGTGGGTTTCTCCCTTCATGGGTTTCTCCTTTCATGGCTGCAAATCTTTGCCAGACTCTGCTCCACCTTGGGGGCCTCCTGCTAAGCCTGGGCCTCTCCCTCCGCGGGTCTCAGCCACAAATCTTCGCAGGATCTCCGCTCCATCTTGGGGTCCTCCCACGAGGTAACAGCTTCTTTCATGCACCTGACAGGGTGGTCTTTGCACCTCGATGGATCCCATGAGCTTTGAGGGGACAACTCGTAATCACCATGGTCATCACCATGTATTCAGGGAATAACAGTTTTAAGTCCTCTTCCTGATCCGTGGGGTCCCTTCCCCTCCTTCTCCTCTTCTCCTCCTGCACTGACCTTGATGTCTGCGTTGTGATGTTGCTAATCCATGGCTGCCCATTTCTAACTGCTCAACAACTTCTTAAATATGCTTTCACGCAGGGGCATAACTTAATGGTTCAAAAGCAGGAAGTTTTCCTTGGAGCTGCCCCTCATTGACTCTTCTCTATAGGATGGAGGGAAACTTCCAGAGTCAATCTTCCTCTTATAAAAAAGAAAGACTAATCAGAGAAACCCACAACACAGGGTCACCCAAGTAGGGATCACACAGCTGCTCTGCTGGGCTCAGTTACACTCAGATGCCTGTACCAGCTTTTCTACAGTTTCACCACCCTGCAGGTCCATCTTGTGGGTCACTATTGTTTTTTTTCTCCTACTGCTCAGCTGCCCTCCTTTTGGGCTTGGTTCTCCTGGGTTTGGCAGGGATCCTTTCCACAGACAGCTTGGCTGGTTTGGGGTTTCCCTTCCCTGCCAGCAGCTTCCCCACTGGTGCTGTTGTCTTCAGCACTACAGTTGATTAAGTTTTTGCTGCTGTCCTGTTTCAGCACCAACCCCATGAGCTGTGCCATCACTATTCCTTGGCACCCCATCCCACAAAAACATCCTGGAGGAACAGAGGAAGGGGCCTGATCTGCTGGGGTTTATGCCAACAGTCTCTCCACTGGAGAGGAAGCAACGTGAGGTGGTGCACTTCCAGTCCAGCACCTGTGTTTTTTCAATCAAGACCATGACTAGAGATGACATGGGTTGTGTAGAATGACAACCTGGTCACACCCACACAGCACCAAACTTTGCTCTCCTTTCTGCAACCAGGATGGGCACACTGAAGGACAGGGCTGTGCAGAAGGACATGTAATGGTGGGACAAATGGAAATGGCTTTAAACTGGCAAAGAGTAGGTTCAGATTAGATATCAGGAAGAAATTCTTCCCTGTGAGGGTGGTAAGATGCTGGCACAGGATGACTGGAGATGTTATGGATGATCCATGTGTGGAAGTGTTCAAGATCAGGTTGGATGGGGCCTAGAGAAACCTGATCTAGCGGAAAGTGTCCCTGTCCACGGCAGGGGAATTGGATTAGATGATCTACCCCAAACCTTTTTATTATTCTATGACTCTATGATCTGTGGGCTGTCCATGGCAGGAACCATCTTCCTATGACTGCTAGTCTTGGGCACTGGTGTCAAGGGTTTCTCTGATTAGGTTGTTTTTGCTTTATAAGAGGAAGAGTGGCTTTTCTTGGGAGCCTCTGGAAGTTTCCCTCCATCCTATAGAGCAGAGCCCATGAGGGGCAGCTCCGAGGAAAACTTCCTTCTTTCAAACCATTAAGTTACGCCCCTGCGTGAAAACATATTTAAGAAGCTCTTGCGCAGTTGAAAATTGGTAGCCATGGATTAACAACATCACAATGCAGACATGAAGCTCAATGCAGGAGGGAGAAAGAGGGGAGGGACCCCACAGATCAGGGAGCGGACTTAAAGCTGTTATTCCCTGACTACATGGTGATGACCATGGTGGTTACAGCTGTCCCCTTGAAGCCCATGGGATCCTTTGGGGTGCAAAAACCTCCCTGTTGGAGCAGGGGGATGCATGAAAGAGGCTGTGACCTCGTGGGAGGCCCCCAAGATGGAGAGAAGGTCCTGCAAATATTTGTGGCCGAGATCCATGAAGGGAGAAGCCCACACTTAAGCAGGTACAGCTAGCTTTTCATGAGAGACTGTACCCCATGGAATGACACGTGAGAGAGCAGAGGATCTCTCTCATGGGGGGCACTCCATGGAACGCAGGGGAAGGACTCAAAGTTATGATTCCCCTGTGACCGTGGTGATGACTGTGGTGAAGCAAATTGTCCCCTTTGTAGCCCACAGGAAAGCCCCCTGACACAGCACATTTGGAAGAACTGCTGCTTAAGTTTTGGGCATATATGTGAATATATACAGCAATTGACTGTAAACCTTCCATTTCCTGTCCCCCACACCATCAGGGGAAGGAGAGGGCATGGACAGATCAAGGAGTCATGGTGAAAAGGTGTTTCTAACCTGTTTCTCTTTCTTATTTTTAGTTTTTATATTCTTAGTAATAAATTTCAGCATTGTTCTAATTTCTGCTTTGCCTGTGGTATTAATCAAAGCTCCTCTTTCAGTTGTTGTCTCTAGCCATAAATTCCTTGCTGTTTTTTTTCTCTTCCCTCTGGAAGGCAAAAAGGCAGGGGAAGAAAGGCCTTGAAAGAGTTTTGCTGGACCCCAGGCGGTTATCCAGGATCAAGCCACCACAACTGGTTTGGCCAAAGGTTTCAGTCAAGAACAGATTGATGGACAGACATCTTTACATGGCAGAAATTTTTTTGAATAGTGAAGCCATAAGTCAATTGCACACACTCAGCTGAAGGTTATTTATCACTGTTTAGTCTGAGTGTAGCTGATACCAGTCCTAAATTTTGAGTTATCTCCACCCTGCATGTCTGAACAGCAGCTTTTTCTGCCTGCGCTGAGAGACTGTAGGAGGTACATATCTCATCTGCCTGTGCTCCTTTGTGCTGTCCTCCTATGGAGGGGAGGAAGAGATGAGATTATGGGGTGGTCATTGCTGTTTCCCAAGCCATGCCTGCTACCCATTGGAGCCGACATCTCCCTGATGAGCATTGACTGTGTAGTATTCAGGTTTGTTTTCCACGGCTCCAAGGGAAAAGGGAACAAAAAAAAATCCACTGCAGGGAATTCCAACCACTGCTTCTCCATCTTTTTCCCTAATCAGACTGGAAAAGTTGCCACAGAACAAAAGACAACTTGGAACTAAATGCTTGAATGCACAACAACTTTACTGAGTGTAAAGAAGAAAAGGAGTTGGCTCACAGACAGAACCAGGAGCAGCCACTAAGAGCATCCATCTGCCTGCCAGGCAGAGGGAGGGAGACAGGTCAAACTGGGCTGGCCAGGGAGGACACATACAAAAAAGGAAAGAGATGGAAGAGTCGAAGAAGGAAATATCACCCTGAAGCTCTAAATGCAGTGCCTCAAAGCTCTATCTCCTGCACAGCACCATGTTCTGAGGTCTTGCAGGTTCTTGCCCAAGGACATTGCCAGCAGCTTTAGCAGGGACGACACCTGTAGCGGTTGGTGATGCAGGACAGGTCAAAGCCCCCAGAGTTGATGGGCACTCCCTGAGAGCTGAGGATGCTGCCAACGGCAGCGGAGGTGGAGGATCCCACGGCAGTGTTCTGTGGGAAGGAGCTGAGGATGGGGCCGGGCAGGGTCACCACCACAGGGGAGGGCTGGATGACCACGTGGGAATCCTGGCACTGCCTGACACAGCACTCATTGCAGCTGTTGGCCAGCGGGGTGGGGCCGCAGGGCTGGCAGCAAGGGTTGCAGGGCTGGCAGCAGGACATGCCTCTGGCTCACAGGGGCACCTGGGAGAGAGACGAGGGAGAAGCACAAAGCACAAACACATGAGAAGCAGCACTGCAGCCAACCACCCTGCTGCCAAGGCACCTCCTGGCCCACATGGCACTGCCCAGTTCAAAACCCAGGAGACACCTCAACCAAGTCCCATCCTCTCTCTGCAGAACACCATTTCTCCCCTTCTCTCTCCCAAGAGAAGCAGCTCCCAGCCCTGGGCTAGCAAAGTCCAAATCAGCTGAGACATCCATTGAGGAAAGACCTGATCTTAAAAGAGGAGGAGGAGAGGAGGCTTCCCACTCACCTGAGTCCTGAGAAGAAGGAGGCAGGAGAAGTGAATGAGAGAGCAGAGACTTGGGCTGCCTTTTATAGCAGTCCTGCACTGCCTCAGGCCCACAGGCAGCTTGGTGGAAGGCATAATTTTCTGACAGCTCATGTCAAATGCAATCCATCCCAGCTAATGGTAGGGGTGGTGTCCTGGTTTCCTGCACTTCTGCCTTTTCATTTCCTGGCACGTGCCATGTGCTTTCCCACATGAAGGCTTCTGAAAGTGCCAGGAGGAGAAGCCTAAGGCTTTCCGGGATATAAACACGTCAGCGCAGGCAGAATGCTCAGATAAAGGCCTATTGGCATCCCTTGTGGGCAAGTGATGTGAACCTGTGTCATTGCTATGTTTGTTTGTGGTAAAGCTGTAGTGGCAGAGTACAGTTCTCCTGTCTTGGCATGCAGGCAGGAGACCCTTCAGTGCAAGGCTGAGCTCTGGGGGAAGGGGCCTCAGTTCTCCCCTGACAGCCCTAAATTTCCCTATGCACCCAGGCATCTGTGAATGAAGTTTGTCTTCCTGTGAGGGGCTGGCATTTTTCCTCAGGGAGCAGGACAAATTGGTGAGAGAGCCTGAAATGTTCTTCCTCCCTCGACCCCCAGGATGGGGCTGCAGTTACCATGAGCTGCAAAGAGAGAGCAAGGGCTGTTCTGGTCGGTGCACTCTCTGTGCTCTGTCTCTGTGTCCTGTGGCATGAACTGGCAGTTGCTTGTCTGTGTCATCCTGCCAGTCCATATGAATAACCTTTGGTGTCCTGGAAGTACCCTGTGTGATAGGAGTGGGGGATGTGCCCTCTGCAAGGCACCTCAGCCCTGCAAATGTGTGCAGTGACCATCTGGGTCTGCCGGGGCACTGCAAGGCTGTGACAGAAGAGCAAGAGACTTGCTTGAGGTATCCTTGCCCTTGGATCCATGCCATGGCCCCTTCTCCTGGAGATATGTGGAAAGATGAGGAGGAGGCTCTGGGGTCAATTCAAAGTGATTTCTCTCTCATGATTGTCTTCTGTCTCAACCTTCTTTCCCAGCACAACTCCACCCACAGCAAAAGGATCTGCCCTGAGTGCTTGTGGGTTTGCTGACCATCTGTGGCACTGGGGTCCTCCCAGGAGTACAGCGCAACTTGGGATCACCATCTGTAGGGCATTTTCCAAGGTGAAGGGAAGGGAAAAAGCAGAAGAAGGGAATGAGAGACAGAGGCTATAATCTCAGAGAGTCCAGTTCAGACCCTTCCAAAGGGCTTACAACATTTGTAGCAGCGGGATCTGCTCAGCCTCTCTCAGACCAATGGCCATGATCTTGGTCGTTCTGTCTGGCATCATCTTCTGGATTCACAAGGCTCCTTGTCTGGTCTGTCACTGGTGTCTTTAGCAAGCGGGGTGCCTTCAGCTGACACAGTACCTGTTGGTGATGCAGAAGATATCAATGCCCCCAGAACTGATGGGCACTCCATCACAGCTGACGATGCTACCAATGGCAGCAAAGGTGGAGGATCCTAGCTGGGAGACAAGGCATGGAGTAAGTAGAACACAGGGACACCTGAGGAACTGCCTGCATCCCCACTAAAAGGAAGCAGAGGCAACTGCTGGGAGGAGAAGTAGAGACTATGCAGAGGGGAATGAGGGATCCTTTTCCTGGTCACAGAGGGCTCCCTTGGATAGCTATGAGTCCCAAGGACGCTCCTGTTTTCCCGTAGTAGAGAGCCACATCAGCCCAGCCTCATCCTCTCTCTGTGTCAGCCCTCCATCTCTACAGCTTTCAGGGTCACTTTCAGCTGAGGTTGTCACAGCTGACAAGCAGGATGAATCTTTTCTGTAGACATCCAGAGTCCCTGAATAGAAACTCTGAGTAGCTGTGTGGCCTCCTAGAGCCATGCACTGCTCCCTGGAGTTTGGCTGGATGTATGAATTTCGTCCAAGAGGCTGCATCCTGCCCCTCACAAGGCTCATGTCTTCAACAGCTTAGAACAAGTTACCATACCTGTTTGACTTATAGTGAGACATGACATTGACATCACTGGAGTGATGGATCTTTTGAAGGAATTTCCAGTCCAAGTATTTACTCTGTTTCTAGGGCTTCACACCAACAAAAAGTTTCTGTGTTTGGAGGGAAAGTCTGAACTACAAGCTCTTGGTCTCAAAACTACGAATGGTGGAAAATACTTTAAAGGAATCAGAAGGGTCTTCCCAACACAAGCTAGAGTTGAGCTTGAACTCCTAATTTTTAGGGATGAGGACCAAGTACGAACAGGAAAGCCGGGGAAGGAAAACAGAAACTTTCATGATCTATTTCTACATGAGTTTGCTCAGAAATAATCAATTAAACAAATAAAAAACCCCAGGAAGAACCTCAGTTCTGATTACTTTTTTAATCAAAGAGTTATATTAACAAGCTATGTGAGATCTTTTTGTTCCTTCACTTCCCATGGATTGTTGGTCATGTTATTGGGATTCAAAGAGTCCTCCCAGAAAAGCCTTTGCCTGTTCCATGTCAGCAATGCCTTGAGGGCTGTGGGAGGACCTGTTCAGTTGTCCATGAAGAGGAAAGTCTCTTCCACACTTGAGCAGTGTAGAAAGGTGCTGCTCCTTGCCCAGAGTTGCTGCCATGGGGCACCTGGTGCTGCCAAAGCTCATGAAAACTGGCAGCAGAAACAGGTCATGCGCTGCAGTCTGAGGGCACAACACCCCAAAACCACACTGTGTGGCCCATGAAAGGGCAACAGCATCCATGGAAACAATGACTCAGAGCACTGAGTGGGCGGGAGCTGCAGCTCAGCCCCCAGGTCACTGTGATGATGGCAGCAGCAGAGTTGTACGTGGTGACACTGCATGTCCAGAAGTGAGGGCAGGGTATGCCCTTGGCACTGGCACCTCAGGCACAGGGAACATGGAGTCCTGAAAGCAATCAAAGGGAAGGGTGGTGTCACAGATCAAGTTAGGGCAGGAGGTTTGAAAGATTAATTATATTAGGATAAATAAGCTAATGTTTGACTTGTATGTAATTTGGATTTATCCACCTGCACTTGACACATGCAGACTCTGTCCCTCCCTCTGCCCCTGTCCCTCCCTCTGCCCCTGTCACAGCTTTTCCCCTGCCCCTGTTTCTGTCATGTCCTGCTCTTCCCCAGATTTCCAGCCTTCCCAGCAAGGCAGGGGAAAGCAAGGACAGAAAAAGGCTTGGGCAGGCACTATGCCTTTTGATCAGAGGAGCTCAAGCAGCCCTCCTTTTCCCTGCAAGTCTTTCATAGCAGAGGCCAGACAGTGAGGCGTTTCTTCTGGCCATGGCACTATGGTGCCAGATTCCATATGTCTCAGATATATCAGGAGTCTGGGAGCAAGGAAGAGGGTAGATTTGGTTACTGCATGTCTGATTAAAAAGCTGCAGTGCAGACAGAAGTCCCTGCTTCCCTGACCTTCAGAAAATTTCACAAGATTTGGCAGATGGAGGGTTTTTGGACTTCTCCCCCAGAAATGCCAAATCCTCTAGGCTGTCAATCCCATACCTGTCACATGGCATGGAGAAGTCTGACAGGCTTGTGACAAACTCATCTGGATACAGGGAGGTCAGCTGGTGTAGGGCCCCATCCAGGCATTTCTTGACCAGCCCCTTGATGATGTCCATCTGGTTGCATCACCATGACCCTTGACATCTATTGGCAATCCAGCTGAGCGTGGTGCTACCACAGAATGGCAGCATTTTCCCCAGTTACAGCCCAGTTTGACTGGCCTCAAATGTGTCAGATCCTGGAAGCCTTGGACTCTGGTCCACAGAGCCCAGGTCCTGCCAGCAGCTTACTTGTTTCAGCTGGGAGGCAGAGACTTTCATGCCCATGGCCAGGATACAGACAAGGATGGTTGTGTCAGGGTTCCTGGAGCCCCTTATTCCCTGGAAGGTCATGAGGATGGTGTCTGTCCTCTCCGAGAGGGAGAGGTATTTCCTTCCCAGAAAAAAGTAAGGAGAAGAAAAGTTGTGGGTCGGGGTAAAGACAGAGGGATGACTTATTGCTTTACCAACACAGCCAAACCCAGGCTTGACTTGAGGAACATTCATTCTACATTTTACAAGTAAAGCAGAACAAGATTGAGAGAAAATGTAAAAAAAACAAAACTAAAATACATTCACTCCATCCTCAAATCTTTTTCACAAACACAACACCTATTGTTTATTCCTAGTTTTCCTATTTCCTGCATCAGACCAGATCATGCAAAAATAACAGGAATTTGGCAATTTGCCTAAAAATCACACCTTCCTCCCTTTCTGGACACAGCTGATAGACCTGCAGGCTGAGTTCTACGCAGGGGGTGGGTATGGAAGTCCTGGTGCTTGAACATGAAAGCAGCTGGATTCAAAGATATTTGGCTTCTCTTGTGCCACACTAAGAGTCTGTTCTATCCCTCAAAGCAGAGCACAATCCCAGTCCCTTCACTCCAGCACCCATTTGCTGTGAGGCACACCTACTGCCTCACTGAGCACCAGGCTGATGAGTTATATCGGTGCATCCAGCATTGGCCTGAACATGAGCAGCCTGTGTCTCATCCCAGTCACGAGCAACACTCCAGTATAGGGGGATCAATTCAGGATCTTCAATGCAGTGGCCTGCCTGGAACCACTCAAGCCTGTATACTCATGCAAGGACAGGAAAAATTCAGCAACTGGGGCTCTACTGAGATGCTGGGATGCCTCCTCGCATGGGAGTCCTTGGACATGCAGTTGAGAAGCACAACAGTGATGACCATTTTCTGACAATTTTGCCAAAAACAAGACCACAGGAATGACACAGGTGGACATCACATGACTGCAGAGAATGACATCAGCCCTTGAACTGAGCCATCTCCCTATGTTGACATGTTTATGTCCTGATAAATCCTCGAGCTTGCCCCTCTGGCACTTAGAGAACCCCTCAAGTGAGAAGGAGTGTGGTATGTGCCAAGAAATGAAAAGGCAGCAGTGCAGGAAACCAGGACACAGCCCCTACCATTACCTGGGATGGTTTACATTTGACATGAGCTGTTCAGAAAATTATGCCTTCCACCAAGATGCCTGTGTACCTGAGGCAGTGCAGGACTGCTATAAAAGGCAGCCCAGGTCTCTGCTCTCTCATCCACTTCTCTCACTTCCTTCTTCTCAGGACTCAGGTGAGTGGGAAGCCTCCTCTCCTCCTGCTTTACCTGATATGGGCAGTTCTAAACCAGGCCTGCAACCTGCTTCTTCTGGGAGAGGGAAGGGGACAGAAGTTCTGCAGAGAGAGGATGGGACTCTGTTGAGGTGTCTCCTAGGGTTTGAACTGGGCAGTGCCATGTGGGCCAGCAGGTGCCTTGGCAACAGGATGGTTGGCTGCAGTGCTGCTTCTCATGTGTTTGTGCTTTGTGCTTCTCCCTGGCCTCTCTCCCAGGTGCCCCTGTGAGCCAGAGACATGTCCTGCTGCCAGCCCTGCAACCCTTGCTGCCAGCCCTGCGGCCCCACCCCGCTGGCCAACAGCTGCAATGAGTGCTGTGTCAGGCAGTGCCAGGACTCTGTTGTTGCCATCCAGCCCTCCCCCGTGGTGGTGACCCTGCCCGGCCCCATCCTCGCCACCTTCCCACAGAACACTGCCGTGGGATCCTCCACCTCCGCTGCCGTTGGCAGCATCCTCAGCAGTGAAGGAGTGCCCATCAACTCTGGGGGCTTTGACCTGTCCTGCATCACCAACCGCTACAGGTGTCGTCCCTGCTAAAGCTGCTGGCAATGTCCTTGGGCAGGAACTGCAAGACCTCAAAAGATGTTGCTGAGCAGGAGATAGAGCTTCAGTACATTACATTTAGAGCTTCAAGCCATTGTTCCCTTCTTCTAGTCTCTTCTCTTTCTCTTTCCTTTGTTGTCCGTGTCTTCCCAGGACAGCTCAAGGAAACTTGTCACTCTCCCTCCATAGGCAGGCAGATGGACACCCTGCAGGAGCTCCACTGCATCTAATTGGCTGCTCCTGGTGCCCTCTGTGAGCCGCATCCTTTTCTTTGTTAGACTCAATAAAGTTGTTGTGCATCCATGTCTGGGCCTCTGAGTCTTCCTTCAGTGTCTTACATCTTTTCCCATCTGCTCAATGACAAAGGAGGAAAGAGAGGATGGGACTCAATGCAGTGGATTTTGCTTTTTACAGAGAACTATAAAACAACTCTCAGTTCTGCATTTTTTTTTTTAACAGAAGCCATACAAACTCATTATGACTTCTCTGTAAGGACTGCACCATTTTACTGCAGCCAGCCCTCACCCTTTACCTTCTTACCTAGACAAATTAGGGGGTTGTGAATTCATCAGCTGTATGATGTTTAAAAAGGATAAGTTATGGATTCTGTATCTGCAATGGGGCCACCTGCACTGTACGGACAGACTAGGGAGCAAGATTCTGGACAAGAGAACTGCAGAAAGGGATCTGGGTGTCCTGGTTAAGGGCAAGCTGGATATGGGTCAGCAGGGTGTCCTGGCTGCCAAGACAGCCAATTGTGTCTTGGGGGACAACAGGCACAGCCTCACTGGGTGAACTAATGAGAGGATTGCCCCACTGTGCTCTTCACTGGGGTGGCCTCACCTCAAATCCTGGGTGGCAGTTTTGGGCACCACAATATAGGAAGAATATAAAGCTATTAGAGGGCATCCAAAGGAGTGACATGGAGATGGTGAAATTGGAAGGAAAGTCATACAAGGAGTGGCTGAGGTCACTTGGTTTGCTCAGCCTGGAGGAAGCTGAGATCAGGCCTCATTGTGGTCTGCATCTTCCTTGCAAGGGGCAATGGACGGGCAGCACTGATCTCTTCTCTGTGTTGAGCAGTGACAAGATCTGAAGGAAGGGCATGAAGTTGCAGCAGAGGAGGTTTAGGTTGGATGTTAGGGAAAGATTCTTCCCACAAAGGGCGGTCGGGCACTGAACAGTCTCCCCAGGGCAGTGCTCATGTCCCCAACGCTGGCAGAGCTCAAGGAGCATTTGGACAGTGCCCTCAGGGACAGGGTGGGACTGTTGGAGCTCTCCTGTGAAGGAGTTAGACTCGATGAACCTATTCCATGCTTAAATGATTTTAGCCTTTGCAGAACACTCCCCTGATGATCAGTCTCTCCTTTTCTGCCTGAGACCTGCACAGAAGGAACAACCTATCAGTAGCTTTTCCTGCTGATGTGGGATCAGATGTTGGGGAGTAGCTACTCAAACTGAAAAGCTGTGGAAGAATCATGGAAGATGATGTACCTGCACAGTCAGGATCAGATGTATCACAAGGGAAAATGTGCTCTTGGACCAGTTACATTTGCACTTCCACATGCATCACCTGTTCCCACATATTCCAACCTATTTATCATTTAGTCTCAGAAATTTCCTATTTTTCTCTCAAGAGAAAAGCTGAAGCCTCCTTTACACATACGTGTGTGTACAACCAAGCTTGGAGAGAAAATCAAAACTGTTGCCCTATTGGGTTGCAGGCTGCCACATTTTATCCCTCCTCTTTCAGAGGGAAGCTACTCTTTCACCTTCCTGCCTACCATCTAGACATATTCAAACTGTTTTCTCCAGATGCCCCCTACTCTTTGACATCTTCTAGTTCTTTCTGTCCTGTCCCTGATGATCTTCTGCCATCCACTGCTGTGCCAGATGTGTCTGCACCCAGCCCTGTTAAGGAAGGGGGAGGGACTTGACACCAACCTGTGTCTGCCTTGCTCCTGGGTGGAGAATAGAAAAGGAATAGACAGAAAGCCTGAACACCAGTGTCCATCAGTCTCTGCTTACAACTGCATTTTCTCTCCCTTCTCCCCACAGATGGATGAAATTCTTTGAGAGAAAGATCTCTGTAAACAGCACATGCTGTGGAAACCCTCATGCAGAGAGAGACAAAATCCCTCTCTGAAGCAGGAGATGACAATCCACCACAACCCCAGTCTGTACAAACAGCCCTTCTCTGTCCTTTCACATATGCATACACACATCCTCTGGCAGCCTGTGCTGTGCTGATCTCCACACTCCATCTCCTTGGCAAGCCCAAAGAAAAGCCCTTTTTAATCCCTTCCAGTAAATTTCAAGGATATTCAGTTCAGAGCACTCCTAGCACTCCTTTACTACCCTGTTAGGGGCCTCTGCTAGTGAATTGAGTAGGAGCTGCAAAGTTTCAGTTGTCAGCACAGCATCTTTCTGGATCACATTGTTTATCTCAGTCTGCAGCAGGGGAGATGGGAAGCCCAGCTGACACAGGAAACAGGGTTAAAACTTTTGTGTCTACCTCTGGAGTCAGTCACTTTGGATATTGCCTTACATCCACTCAAGAAATTCTCAGTAGTAGCCAGATGGGATAAAATTGTTAACAGAGCATGGAAGGAGGACAAGTGAGAGAGCTGGCTTAGGGATGGACACAGCTGTGGGCAGTGGTGTTCCCAGGAATGTGAGCCTCTGGGGAAAGGAAGTCTGGGAAACACGTATAGTAAGTAACTGAACTTGGCAAGAATCACACAGGAGGAGTCAGAGTAGGCAGCTGCTATTTCTGCAGATGAAAGGCTTCATCTGACAAAGATCAAACCATTTTGGCAGGAAGCTTGCTTTTAAGGAAAATCTTTTAAGGGAAGAGACAGTAGGTGCTTTCTCCTGTGTTGTGATGCCTGCTGATACTGGAGTTCCCTTCTCGTCCTTGAGGCCATGATGACCTGAAGCCAAGGCCAAATGTTTGAAAACCACTGTTTCCAGGCTGGTCCTCATTTGAGACTTGTGGAGAGAAGGGCTTATGCCTTTACTAGATTCCTGTGTTGCTGCTGCTGGTGAGGATTCCTGGCCCTTCCAAAACTGATGCTGTTTTCTGGAGCCAGAAGCAGCTCTGCAAAGCTTAACATCCTGCTTTGCAGAGGCTCCTGAGCTCTTTGGGCTGGAAGTCAGCTTGAAGAAGACAGAAGTTCTCTACTAACTTGCACCTCAGGAAGTCTTCCATCATCCCCACATCACCATAGGCGAATCAGAACTTAAGTCAATCCAGCAGTTCAGCTACCTGGGAAGCATCATTTCTTCAGACGGTAAGATTGACAAAGAGATAGACAACAGGTTAGCAAAGGCATACAGAGCTTTCAGAAAACTCCACAAAAGAGACTGGCACAATAAACACCTGAAGAAAAGCACAAAGATTAGCATCTACTGAGCCATTGTACTGTCCACTCTTCTACATGGATCTGAATCATGGGTCATCTACCACCACCACCTGCAACTCCTCGAGCACTTCCATCAGCGTTGCCTCTGTACAATCCTAAACATCCACTGGTCTGATTACGTGACCAATGTGTCTGTCCTTGAACAGCCAGAGATCACCAGTATCAAGACCATGCTGCTGAAAACGCAGCTGTGCTGGGCAGGGCACGTCTCCAGGATGGGGGACCACTGCCACCCTAAGATTGTGCTCTATGGGGAACTTGCCACCGGCTGCTGCAAGAGAGGAGCCCTGAAGAGGAGATACAAGGACTCCCTGAAGCAATCCCTCAGCCTTGGCCATATTGACCACCATCAATGGTCCACTCTGGCCTCCAATCATGAGAAATGGAGACACACCATCCATAACGCTGCTGCATCCTTTGAGAAGACACACAGAATCAGTCTTGAGGAAAAAAGGCAACACAGGAAGAATCGTACCTCACCAATAGGGCAGATGGAGACTTTCCACTGTGCCTTTTGCAATCGGACTTGCCTATCTCACAATGGCCTTTTTAGCCACCAGCATGCTTGTAGCAAGTGTGGGTAAAGCCCTTCCCAAATCTTCATTCGTGAAGCCTAGCGATGAGTGATGAGGACCCAACCCTGATGTTCACCACCTTCCTTCTCCCAGCCTCTCCCATCCCCATAGAGCTACCATAACCCTGTAACTTCAAAACGTTTAAATGAGACAGGAACAAGGACCCTGGGAAACAGCTCAGTCCCCAGAGGCCACCTGGTGCCAGCATGAAATGTTTGTCCTAGTTTCAGGATTCTCCTCAGTAAGACTTGAGTGCTGTAGTCTTGTCTCTTTTCTGTCAATGCCTGGAACTACTGGGGAGTGCAGGAGGCCAGAAAATAAGAGGCTGATGTGTATGTATCTCAAACAGCAATAGCAGGAAGGGAGTGGAGTCAACCAAGGACTGTTGGTAAGAAGACACTGGGGTAAAAAAAGGGATGTGGTTGGAGAAGGGGCCATACAGAGATAGAGCAGCACTTTTTCTGGGACAGATGTCCTTACTCTAGCTCTTGGAGCACAGCAGAGTACAGAGCAAGCACAGGAGTGAGGGCATGGACTGCTGACTAAAGGCTGACCCAGTAGAGGAGATTGAGACTGCCAAAGAACCCCAAAGCCTTCTGACCCATTTCCAGAGTGGTCCAGGAGAATAGACTGATCATAGAAACTAATTTGTATAGAAAGCAAGAAACTTGGATTGGGGGTGGTGTAAATTTATCTGTAAAATGTGCCCCCACAAAGCCTGGGAAGCAGCCCCAGGACCTTGGACACCCCATCATCTGGATTGATGCTGGAGCCAGAACTGGTGATCAATCTTTCTTTTTTCCTTTCCTTCTTCCTCTTTTCCTCTCTTTAATATCTCTTTCCTCCCTTTTGCTCTACTCCTAATGACAATGCACCATATCTTGATAGTTGAATTTAAGGAACTAATCTATACTAATTTCTGAGTGTACAATTTACTAATAAAACTTTATAAGTTTTTGTGGGCCCTCTGACTTTTGTCCTTTCTTTTTTACCATGAGCATCTGCACACCTGCATGTTCCCTTGTTTCTCAGGGTGAGGTGCACATTTTTTTCATGTCAAGGTCAGGATGTTTTGGTTCAAAGGGTACACATGAGATACCATGACTCTACCCATGAGTTCTGAGAAGAGAGCACTGGGAATTTTTTTTTTGGCTGTTAACAGCTGAGAAGGATCCAAGCAACTTCAAGCCACAACTGTCATGGAAATGACGGTGTTTGACTGCTCCCTCATTTTGGAGGAAATGAGAGAATATAATGTCTGCATGACTCCACTATGCAGGGAATGGTCAAATGGAAATTGGTATAGCTCTGAAGCAGAGATTAACTGGAAAAATGCAGTGTTTGAAAAAAGAAAGGTAGGGAAAGGAAAAGGTGACAATTGTGCAGTTTTAGGAGCCTGTCTAATGTGTAGAATGAAGTGTCAGAATCTCCTTCTTCCAAATGAATATCTGAAGTAAAATATAATGTTTTGAAGTAAGAAAATGAAGTATTAAAGTCATTAATGGATTCTGAGAGGAAGACAGAAATAAAAATGGGAATCCAATTTGTTAAAATTATGACTGAGAATGATCATCTTAGGACAGTACTTGCTTCAGCAGAGTGCAGGGAAAGACAATGATTGTAGAATTTGGATAGGGAAAAGCATACTAGAGAGAAACAAGATCTGAGAGAGGCATTAGAAGGGAGGAAAATAGATGAGTTATTACTGCTGTTGAAAATTAAACAGCTGCAGAAAGAGATACAGGAAGAAAAAGAGAAACAATCAAAAATTGGAAGAAAAGTTAGAGGTGATGTTTCAGAAAGATCCAGTGTACCCACGGTTCTACAGCTTAGAAAACTAACTGCATAACCTGAAGGCCAGGATGGAGTCACAGAGGGTGATGCCTCTGATAACAAACGAGGCTGGTTCTTTATCTCTTTCAATGTTCCCCATGCCTAATACCATATCCACTTCAAAACCCCAAGAAGGAGAGGGAAACCACACATGAAAAATAGCCCATTTGATCAGATTCAGGGG
>WBMV01003813.1:1520-49696 GCA_013396655.1 Campylorhamphus procurvoides | reverse complement strand
CCGGGCAGGGCCGGGCAGGGCCGCGGGGCCTTCCCGCTCCGTGAGGGGAGCCCGCCCGGCATTGCCGCACCCAGCGGGGCTGGCGGCAGCGCACGGCAATGCCGGGAGCGGGGAGCGGGCCCGCAGGAGGGGAGCCGGCATTGCTGTGTGAGTCGGGGGTGTAAAAACATGGCTAATGCCGGCCCGGCTGGGCCTGCAGCACAGGGTCCTTCAGGTTGGAAAGAACCCCTCAGCTGAGGTAACTCCACATCACGACATCCACCACACAGGTAGCAGTTGGTTCCAGATTACAGGTGCCTTTAGTTCACATAAAAGTGCAGGAATGGTTGTAGCACTGAATGCTACATGTTACTCTGCCTACCATGTTCCTTCTGAGGGGCTGAGGGGAGGTGGAATGCCCGCCTTCCCAAAGCTTCAGTGCGTCCTATGGCTGTAGCCACACAGCAGCACTTGGATTGGGGTGACCCTAAAACTCAGTGGGGATTGCTGCCTTCCTCCCCTGTGCAGAAGGCCATGTGATCCTCATGGCTTGCCCTTCGCTGCTGGCCAGTGCAGTGTCTCTTCTGTGCTTGTTTTTATTTCTGGTCGAGGGCAGAATTTTATTTATTTCAGATCTGATTCTTTTCAGCTGGCAGCCTTGCCAGAAAATCCACAGCCTCCAGACAAGAATTTCAAAGCGGAGGAATAGAATAAACCCTTCCTGTAACCTGGCAACATCCTGCTCATTGCTGCGGTAGGCAGGCTGGGAGTGCAGAGCTGTGGGGCAGCAGAGCTGTGGGGCAGGGAGCAGAGCCCCAGAGCCCCAGGGTGGGCTCGGCCATCACGGAGCTCCGTGCTCTCTTCATGGCTCTGTTCATGGAATGGCCGCTGTGCCTCCAGCGCTGCGCTTGGCCCGAGCCCCCCAGGGCCGCACCGGGGAGATCTGCTGCTCTCCTCCCCCTTCTCCCGGGAGCCCCGTGGGCTCCGTGTTCCCAGCAGCGCCCTGGATCGCCACATGCTTGTCGTGCAGGGCTTTGTGTGACAATAGGCGAGCTGCTGATGTGTCATGGCAGCTGCGGTGTTAATAATTTGTCCGTGCCTGTCAGTCACCTGGAGGCTCTACTGGATCCCTCCCAGTGGCAGCAGAGCATGCCGAGGGTGATGAGCAGAGTGGCGCTGGGCGCTGGGCATGGCAGTGCATTGGGAGCTGCGCCGCCATGCTGCCCCCCGCCCCCTCCTCTGCTGCTCCCGCACTCTTTCTTTCCTTTCCCCTCACTCCCACATGCTGTCCTTCCCTGTTCCCAGCTCCTGCCTCCCGCTGCTTCTCTCTCTTGTCCAGAGGGGTTAGTCTCTCATGCTGGAAATGCTGCCAGCGAATGTTTCTGTGTGCTGCCTGCCAGGTCCCTGGGGAAAGGGCCTGGAAATGCAGTGCGGGAGGAGCAGTGGGAGCGAGGGAAAACCATTGTTTCTCACTGCTCTCCTGCTGCATTTTCTAATGGGAAAACATCTCTGTGAGGTGCTGAGCTCTGTCACTGCTAGAGTTGCCCCCTCCCCCTTCCCCTTGCCCCAGAATTTCCCATCGCTGATGCAGAGGAGGAGAGGCTGCAGTAACACCACGGAAAAGCTGAGATGTGTTTTCAATTTGCCTCCTGCTTATCTCTGCTGTTTGGACAGAGAGGTTTAAAAAGCTGGATTTTCTGTCCCTGCAGAGTAAACAGACAGAGCCCGGCAGCACAAACTATTTCTGGCTTATCAGTGGAGGAATGCAGCAGCTGAGACTGAGTGCGAGTGGGCCGTCAGGAAGGCCCTGAAGGGGCCCCCTCCCCACTCCGCGCTATTAGAAGTGTGAGAGCCCAGCAGGACTCAGAGGGGAGAGTTGGAGAAAAAGGCAGAAAAGGGAAAGAAAGAGGAAGAGAGAGAGTGAGAGAGGCTGAGCAGACCCTGATGGCTACAGACGAAGTTACAGGAGGGGCTCGCAAAGCTACGAAAAGCAAACTTTTTGAGTTTCTGGTCCATGGGGTGGTGAGTCGGGAAAGTTAGTGAGCTGGCTGGCTCTGAATAGAGGGATGAGTGGAAACTGGAGGCTCTGTGCTGGGCTGGATCGGCTGCTGCTGTGTGCTCCTGGGGCGCTGGTAGCTGCCTCACCAGGAGAACACCGGGGTCTGTGGAGCCCCCAGCATATGCCCTGATTCATTGATAATATAAGCTTGTGTCTGGGGGGATGTGTGCTGTGCTTTTTTGCTGTGTTTCTTCATGAATGGCGAATAGCATGCTTTTGAGCCTGATCATGGTGCAGAATCTGCACTGGATCTAACCCAAATGGGCTTGTAGGACACTTTGTTCTGTAATCAAACTTGTGTTTTGAAAAACAATTCTGATGGAAGCCTGATGAAGCCTTGTGGTGCTGCCTCTGGTTCTTGTCTCCAGTCTTGGCTGGAATGTATGCTCTGGCTACTTAACAGGTGACTTTCAGGGGCTTGAAGAGATTAGCTCTGCAGATCTGTAATAGTCTATGGGAACTCACCCACGAGAGAATTTCAGGGTGCCATGCTTAATTAAAGCAATCCTCCAGGTCTTTAAAAATGCTCCAGCTTTTGTTTAAGAATCAGGTCTTCGATCTCTATTTAAGGGGAAATGCTAACCCTGTTTTGCTGCCACTGGAAACAATGTTCTTTAAATGACTCTTGTGTTTGAGAGCAGTCATCATTTATAACATTTGGATTTCTAGCATTGATACACATTTAACAAATAAGGCTGTTAAAGAGCCCCAAGGAATGCAGATATTGCTTGGATACTGATAGTCCACAGTGTTTCTCTCTTGAGGATTCTGGCACCTCCTGTGACACCTTTTTGAAGATATCAGGTGAGGGCTCTTGTCCAGAGATCACAGAAGTCTGTGACTCTCACAGCAGGCTCCTGAGTTGTCTCCATGATTCAGGCTTATTCCAGATGTGCAGGATCTTGTGCATGTCCTGTGGATCCTGGATATGGTGGGGCTTTCAAGTCTAAGAACTTTGAGGTGGCATTCTGTGTTGGCAGCAGCCATGGGAAGGTGATGTGGTGCCAGTGCACAGGACAGGCTGGGTGAGCCTGGTGGCTGTTCTGGAGTGACAGAGGGTGGGTGTGCAGGTGGGGGCAGTGCTTTTGCTGTGGACATGTGGGTTCATCAGCGTGATCTGGATCAGGATGGTTGTATCTGTGCAGAACTGTAGGCAAGTTAGGAGTGTGGCAGATGGGATGGTTTTGCCTTTTCCAAAGTTTCTGTTGACGTTTGCATACCAGTAATCTTTCTTTAGTGTCAAGAAGAGCAGCAAAAATAGTTATGTGAATTTGCTTATTCGACATCTGTCTGGACTTCATGTGACAGCAGCACGCAGGTCTCTTAAGCCTGGGAAATCTTAATTCATATCAGAATGAATATAGCAGAACTCATTTCCATTACTAATTTGGGTGCCAGGAAAGTCTGGCTTTTCTGCCCTGGGAGTTTTGTTGCTAGTGGCTTCTTACTTGAATGTATGTGTTAGCCTGGAATAGCTTCGTGTGTTTTGTCATCTTCCCGCTCCTTGTTGCCGAGGCTTTTTGGCTGTTGTTCTGGGGCCTGAACATCTTTTATATCACCCTCTCCTGCATTATCGTCTCACTTAGTTCTGCTTTACTGCCTGGTTTGTTCTTTCATTTAGTTTCGTCCTCATCTCAGGTTCATTTTGGGCATAACACGGGTTGAGGTAGTCACTCTTTCATTACTTAAAAAAGATGCCAAAGTTGTAACCTCATTTTATCTCTTCAGGCCTCGTATCCTACCAAATATGAGAATGTGCCATGCCAGCCATTACCTTGAGTTTACATAGTGCTGGCTCTTGCATTTTATTACCACCCAAAGTGTGTCAACATCTGAATTAATTCCCTGAAAAATCAAGTTACATAGCAAACTTCAGTGGAATTCCTTGGAGTCAGGTTCTGCTCTAATTTCAAGGACCAGTCTTCTCTTCAAATGACTTATTTTTATTTTATCTATGATAACATTAATTTGGTTATTGAAAATTATTGCCTTTACCCCCAAAAAGCAGGGAGAAGCAAATAATACTAGAATGTTGTGAGAAATATGTTTTTCGCTCTGTGAACACTTAAATGAACAAAATAATTTTGCAGTGTTTCCCAAGGGCAATTAGCTTTTGGATTCACTTGATCTTTCTGGAAACACATGTTCCATTGCTAAGGTCACTTTGCCCTTTGCTCCTGTGCACCTGATCCTGCCTTTGTTCTTTTCAATATTGCCAATTTAGAAGATGTCTTCTTCTTTGTTTGTCCCAGGCAAATAGGAACCCCCTGAAAGGTGAAATCTCTTGATGGTTAAAGTGCTGCTTTCTGGTCCTGCTTGAGTCCTTGACAGCTTTTTACACCTCTGGTTAGCATTTTGGCTTTTAAAAGTTTATGAATGTTTTTCAGTTATTTTTGCAATGTTTTACAATGTTTTTACTTCTGTTTCATCAGGGTCTTGCATGTTGTTTTTGTGGGAAGAGATTTTTTTCCCCCAAAGGCTTCATCCTGTATTTTGTCCTTTTTTTTTTTTAACCGCCTCTCTATTTCTAGCATTTTTGTGGATAAATATGGCTTTAATCACCTCATTTATGTTGATTATTCTCTCTATTGATGCATTTTTGCTATCCAGTGGTACTTTTCAGGCATCTCTCTCTAGGTGTCCAGCTGTTGTCTTATATATTGTTGATCAAGTTACGAGTCTTTCTGCAGGCCATTCCTTTCCTGGGTTTCCTCTATCCCCTAGTCCCTACCACAGGTCTTGCTGCTGGCTGGATCCCTTCAAAGGATCCTGCCTTTGTCTCCCTCCACCCCCACTTTTTTTTGTTTGTTTCTTTCTTTCTGTTTTTTGTCTTCCTCAAACAGGTCTCTGCCCATTTAGCCTTGGGAAGGTCCATGGTGCAGGTCTTGTCAAAGCCCTTGTCCAGACATCTGTCCTCTCATGACTGGATTGCAGCCACCTTCCCTTAGTGCCCTGTGCTGGTGACCTTGCCTGTGTCATCTGCACACAAGAACCTGCTGAGAGGTTCGTTTTCTTGTCCTGTTGTTCTGACCTTTTAAAGCTGCTTCTGTGTCCTTTTTCTGTTCCCACTTTATCTGCTTTCCAAAGCCAATCTTGCCTTTTGTCCACCAGATACCCCTCTAAAGGTCTATGTATGTCCCTTTCTTAACTATCAAAATCATAGCTGTATTTACAATGTACTTGCTGTCACTTCATATCACTTTTTTTTTTCCATAGTGATCTTGGTCTTTATCCTCTGTGCTGTGCTTAGGAAGCTCTCCATGGTAATATAAGTCCTTACCCATATTTATTTTCTGCTAATAGGTGTTATTTCATGCTTCCTGCTAATCTCTACAGTTTAATGTTAGTTACACACCAAGATTGCTAATTCATACAAACCTGTGTATCAGTGATGTGACTATTCTGCTTATCCTCAGTGCTCTTTTTGTTTGTTTATCTACCTCTCAAGTCTGGTCACAGAATTTTATGGTAGATACAGAAACTGTCTTATATGAAATGGCATTTAATACAGTGAAAGAAGGTTCTCAGAGCATACCAGCATGTAAACAAATATTAATATAGTGATAAATGACCTGTAGCCAGTGTTAGAACAGACAGAACAACAGGTCTGATGCCCCAAAGATGGGTATGGAGTGTCTAATAGATTTATCAGTGATTTGGAAAAGGGGATGAACAATGAATTTTCTAAACAAATTTTGCATCTCCTGATACATTGCTGGGTTTAAATCAACTGTCACCACTCAGGAGTAAGGCTTGGATGTCCTGTGAGCTGCCTTAGCGTGTAGCTAATAAGAAATCAAGTAAACTGTTAGCCTAATTGGGAAGTGGGGCAGGGAATAATGCAAAAGCAATTGTAAATCCATGGCGTATACTTACAAGAATGTGTTTCTGATTTTGGGAATCTGTATGACTAACAAGCTGTAAGAGTGGGAACTCAGAGGGCAGTAGTAGTGGGAGGCCCCTGAAGACTTCATCAATAAGAGAATAGGGTATTTTTGTTTCATTTGTAGTATCTAAGTATAGAGACTGATTATGAAGGTTTTAAAATCTCTGTCACTGGAGATTCTTATGCTCTGGTTAAAGAAGTAAACATCTGTCAAAGAGGATGGAGATACTGGTGATACTTTTTTGAGATGAGGAAGGACGGAATGACCTCAAGGACTCGTAGTTCAGAGTATTATAAAAAATATGTTTGTTTTATTAGAATGGGAAGAACTAAAGATATTTTCCCCAAATGGAATGGTGATCTGTTTTAAGTGGGTAAAAGTGATTATTTCTTCCAGCCAGTCACAGGTGTGTAGAGATAACTACTGGGAGTAGCAAGGTGAGGAGAGTATGGTGAGGTCTGAAAAAAAGTAGAGCTTTGCCAGTGAAAAATATCTCACTAATTTGTGTTTTGTCATGGATATCCATACTGTCTTGTCAGAGCATAAGTCAGTTGACAGTAGAATGGCTAGAAAAGAGCCTCATGAACTGTTGGTTTTGGACAGTTTGTTCCACTTCCCTACCACAGGGCAGTTCTCTGTGTGAGGGCATCCTCTGGGAATGGGGCCTGGAACTGAGACACTGGTTTGCTGTGTGTGCATTCCCTGTTGTGGTAAACAAGATGTTTAGAGTGGGTAGGGCAGCCTGGAGGACCTTACTGCAGGCAAGGAATTTGATTGGGAAGGTACTTGCAGGGTAGAGACTGAAGGTTTATCCTTTCCCAGCCCTGGACTGATTGCAGGCTGACAAATAGAGAAAAGTTCACACATAATTAAGAAAAGCCTAGCCCAGGCTTTAATAGAGATCAGTGGGATTTCGTGCAATATGGGCTTGTTAAACGAGTTTCAGTTGCTGATTAAGAAGACTTGGATTTGCTGGTGAATGTAGGTGCACAAATGTAATTGATCTGTGGGATGTTTGAATTGCTCTTCTCTTTTTAAAAAATAAATACTGTAGGAATACAAAAACAGTCACACTGGATCATTAGCTCAGTGTCCCTGGTTGCAGGGAGCACAGAAGGCTGCATGGAAGTGCAGGAACAAGGCAAAACCTTAGTGATTCTTCATATAACTACTTTGTGGTTTGCAGCTCAGAAGCTTTCTGACCCAGAGCTGCCCTCTGTGTAGTGCTTCTGTATGGATTTGGGTTATGGACATTAATTCAGTGATGTCTTCCTGAGCCTGTATGAACTTCTAGCATTCAGTGTTTTCTGTCAGGAATTTTTGCAGCTTATATTACCTGATCCTGTCAACTGGTGTCTGATTCTTGTATGGGAAGAGACAATGAGATCTTGACCAGCCTCTTCCCTCTCCATGCTAGTAATGGTGCTGCAGAGCTCTGTTATTCCTCTCCTTCACAAAGCCATCCTTTTCACAGAGCCAAAGGGCTCATTTTAGTAGTTCTTCACACAGAATCCCTTCCATACATTAGATCACAGCAATGGTGTGATCAGATCAATTAAAGCTGGTAGAAATCAAAGCTGGTCTATAGGGTTGGTTGCAAAGAATTTTTTTTCTTTTTTGCATCTGAGTGCTCCATTTGAGGTTGGTGGCTGATTACTCTGAGCTGTGGAGAGACACACATGAAATAGAAGGGTGGTCACTGAACTTCGTCTTGCACTATAATTCACAGTTCTGTAAATGGGATGTTTTCTAAGTTAAAGACTTGGATTGTCATGAACATTATACGAAAAGGGGTGGAAACTGGAAGACTTGGACTTCTAGGCTGTGAGAACTTTTGGGAAATGGAGAAAGGTGAATATGGCAGAGAAGCAAGAATTGCCATACTGAATCTCTAAAAGATTCCTAGGCATTAAAACAAAAGGAACTCTTGAGGTAACACATGTAGTTATAGGGGAGTAGAGAAGCCGTGTACAACTTTTATTTGTTGTACGTCTGAGTCCATTTTGAAACAACACATTGAATTGGAAAGCCATTTTTGCAGTCATAAACCTGTTGCCATCAGAAAATATCAGTCTAGTCCAAATGTCTTAGGGCTTCCAGGTACTTCTCATGACCCATTCTTACCTCCAGACAGCATCTAGTGTCTCCTCTCGCTTATATTTATGCCCTATAGAAATCACTGAATGGTGTGGGTTGGAAGGACCCTTAAAGACCATCCAGTTCCACACCTTCCACTAGCCCAGGTTGCTCCAACCGGGCCTTGGATGCTTCCAGGGGTGGGGCAGCCACAGCTTCTCTGGGCAACCTGTGCCAGGGCCTCACCACCCACTCAGGGAAGAATTTTTTCCCAATATCTCATCTAACCCTGCCCTCTGACAGTGGGAAGCCATTCCCCCTTGTCCTGTCATTCATGCCCTTGTAAGTAGTCTCTCCAACTTTCTTGCAGGCTCCCTTCAGTAGCTACTGTATCCCCTTGACAAGGGCTGTGGTCTAGCCAAGGTAGCTTCTATTTTTTAGTTAAAAAAATCTGCTGTTTGTATACTTGGTGGTGATTGTTCTCAAGATCTGACAGTGTCTCTGTTAACAAGAAGCCAAAGGCTGTTCACCACGAGCTGTCAGAGCCCCTGGTGCAGTGCCAAGGTGGATGGAGCCTCTCAGGACAGGACATTGCTGTAGGTGCAGTGCCAAGGTGGATGGAGCCTGGCAGGACAGGACACTGCTGTAGGTGCAGTGCCAAGGTGGATGGAGCCTGGCAGGACAGGACACTGCTGTAGGTGCAGTGCCAAGGTGGATGGAGCCTCTCAGGACAGGACACTGCTGTAGGTGCAGCTCAGACTCCACCACAATGCAGCAACTCTCCACTCCGTCCAGTCCCTTTCTCAGGCTTTTGTAGGTGTTTCTGCTTTGCTTTTCTTGATACTTTCTGTCCAGTGCAGTGTTTGTGCAGAGTAGTACATGTAAATGGAAGCAGTGGAGGTAAAAAGGATATAGGTCTGTGGGTAAGAACAGAGATGTGTCTGGGAGGGGGGTCTAGGATAGATGATTTCCCAGGAAGGAGGATGTGTCCGTGCTATTTTACACTGCAGCGTTCCTCATGGATGCTACTTGTTTAGGACAGATTCTAATCCTCTCAGGAAGAGGAGAGAGACAGATCCTAACCCATAGACAAATGCACCTCCAAGATCTCTTTCAAAAGCCGTAATGGTATTGGGATACACTTTCATATCAAGACTTTCTTTTTTTCCATGTCAATATTGTGAAAAATTTGATGTATTTTCCTTAACTGTCTTGTCTTGCACATGCATTTGAGAGCAAAATAACCTTTTGGGTAAGGTGAGGTACTGCTTGTATGTTCTTCTTTTACAAGAGTTTAGAGAAAGCAAGCATTTCTGTATCTTGGGACCCTGGTGGGCTTGCAGCAATTGTGTAATGAGTAATGTTTTATCTGGGGGTGATATCAGAGATAAGTAAGAACGTGAGAACAGAGGGAAAGAAAGGAGGCAGTGAAGGGATGAGGTTGAATGTACTTTTGCTAGAACTGTCTTCTTGTTCTCATGCTTATCCTTTCTCTACATTTCCCTATTTTGATGCTTAACAAAGGGAACTGAAGGAAGTTCAAAGACGTCAGACTAAGAGTAGATTTGGCTTGCTGACCTTGTTCTCCAAGTTTTAAGGTGTCCTTTAGAGCAGCAGCAAAGTCGCCTGCAGTTGGATCCATGTGGCCAGTTCAGTGTCCATGAGATGGCTGTGCTCAGGATCCGGGCTCTTCTGAGTGACTGTCCCTTGTCCCTGGCTGACTGACGGGCGGCAGCTGGCCCAGTGGGCTGCCCTTTGCTGGAAGAAGGCCACGATGTGTGGCTAGACAGATGACAGATCTTAAATGCAGACTCAAGAGAGAAGCATGTTCTGGGCCATTTCTCTCTGCTGAGTCTGCCTGGGTCAGAGGGTGGGGGTGAGTACGTGGGAACAGAGAGCACTGTTCCCTTCCAGCCATTCTCAGGGCTCTGTGCTCGTGGCAGAAGATGTTTTCAGCTTTGCCCAAAGCTGCAGTTTTTCCTGCTTGCTGCCTGCTGCTCTCTCCATAGCTGTACCACCATTGGTTTCTTACATGCACACTTGCTGAATTCACCTGAACTTACCTTCCTGCACTGGTCACTCTCATACCTTAGCCTTGCTTCTCTGTCCATGCCAGTTATAGCCCATATTGGTTCTTAGCTGATTGTTTATCCCCCTCCTTTCTCTAGTTTCCTTTATAGATACAAGCACAGAGACTGAGACTTGTGATGATCAGGGAGGACACTGAAGTGGGGCTTTGGGAGTTACAGTGGATTTGGGTGGTCAATTACATTTAGAATTATGTTTTTTTATAATATATGTAGTAATTACATATTTAGAAATCATAAAAGAGTGAGATAAAGATGCCATAAACTTTTTTACTGTTATTTTTTTATTTATTAACTGTGCACAAACCATTTTCTTCCCCACCCTCAGTGGACTGGCTTGCATACCCTCAGGGGTGCAAGCACCCCACTTTGAAGCCCACTAGTGTTCTTTCTCACAGGTACTTTCTCAGTCTGTAACTGTTGAGCCAAGTATGTCTTCGATGTTGTTAGCACCCCTTTGGAAGGGGGTTCCACAGGCTGATACCCACAGTGTGGCAAACTCCCCCATTCCGTGGTCTGAGAGCCTGATCCCTCTGCTGCTGGCCGGGGTTCGCTGCTCTGACAAGGCCAGGGAACAGTCAATCCCCAGCTGCCCTCTCCAGGCCACGCCTGACTCTGCAGAGCTCTGGCAAATGCCCCCTTAAATCACCTTGGATCGCTTACTTCCAGATGGAAAATATATCTCCTGTTGTATTTACTTTTACTTTCCTTCCATGGATGCAGTTCCATGTGTTAAGAATTTCTGTGCCATTCATAGCCCTTGTTCGAGCTCTGCTCTGCCATCACTGAGCTGCAGAAGCCAGAACTGCATCCAGCCTTCACACACGGCCACACCAAGGGCAGTGGCACACTGATACTCTCTGTTCCCTCCATTTTCATTTCTATTTATTTTTTTTCTTTCTGTAAATGTCTGTTTAAACAAAATCCTGCTTCTGCTGGGCAGCAGTCGGCTCAGGGGCCATTGCTTTGTATGTGATACTTGGATTGGTTTTTCCCCATTCACTTCAATATGTATTGAAATATATTTGCATCTTCCTTTCAAGTATACATTCTGTCTCCTAAAGTACTTCTGCAGTTCTTTGAAGCCGGCCTTCATCTTTACCAGTGTGAACAACTTAGCATTACCAACAAAGTTTTTCACTTCCTTGCTTTTTTTCTCACCTTTCTTTCATTCCTCTTTTTTTTTTAAATTTTTTTCCACCCACGTTGTTAAGAATATGCTGAAGAGAAGGAGGCCCAGCAAAATTTTGCTTGTGCCTTCATTTTCAGAACCTCATTTTACCTCATTTCTATCCTTTAAACAATTGTTTATCCATAAGGGATGCCTTTGCCTTTTGATTTCCTTTACAGACTTTGTAGAGGGACTTGCCTTTCAAAGGATTTTTTGCATGTTTATTCTTATTCACATCCTGGTTCAAATGCCTGGAGAGTGTTTGTGTCTGTATTCTTGCATATACATAGACATATAATAAACATCTTGTAAATTCTTAATATGAAACTAAGCTCTTCTCTCTGTTTTAAATTGCATTTTGCAGGTGGTAATTGTTTTACTGGTGTTTTTCCTTGATGATTATAAACTTCTAGGATTTAGAGTTGGGTTTGCTGTGTGTTTGTGCAACATTAAGCTTGTGACTTGACAAAGTGTCTCTCCAGAGCACGCTGTAGTCAACATAAATGTCAGGGCTTTAGAATGGCTACAGGGCCCACTGACAAACTACCACATCCACTCCACTGTTTTTCTTATTTCAAAGGCTTGATCAGAGACATGGCCATTTCTTAAAGAATTTGTGTTGCGTTGTGAACTTGTGCTGCTCTCCAGTGTAGGTGAAGGAGAAGGCTCTTAATGGCACATGTTTCTTGCTGTTTCTGTGTTTTGCCTGTGCTCGTTGCTGTCTCCAGCTGCTCTGAGCTGCCTGCAGAGTGCAGAGCCTGCAGTGGGAGCAGTGCAGTGCTGGCAGCTCGGAGCAGCATGTGAGCTGCACCTCTTTGGGCTGCCTGTCGCTGCTATGGGGCGTTCCCTTCCAGCTGGAGGTAGAGCTTTCAGTCAAACCTGGCCTGCAGATGTTACTGAATATGGAATGTTTTCCCAAGCCCAGTTTTTTTCATCCCTGTGTCCTGTCTCCTTTATCCCTGAATGCCTCTCTATGATATCCAGAAAACACCAGTCACAGAGCTCATGTGCTTTGTGTTGCTGCTTATTGCTTGTCAGGATGGGCAAAATGGGAACCCGCTGGAACCAGTGTCTCATGATGTACAAATGCCCTGGCACTGGAGAAACAGGGACCAAACTGGCTCTTCTTTGTGTTTTGCTTTTCCTCCAGCGCCCTGGGATGCCATCAGGAGCTCGAATGCCCCATCAGGGGGCTCCCATGGGTCCTCCAGGCCCCCCCTACGTTGGCAGCCCCTCGGTGCGACCTGGGCTGCCCCAGCCGGTGATGGAAGCAACACGAAAACGCACTGCACCACAGCAGGTGCAGCAGCAGCAGGTGCAGCAGCAGGTGCAGCAGCAGCAGCAAGCCACCCAGAACCGAGCTAGGAGGTGAGTGTTCTGGGAGGGAAACACGGGAGGATAATCTGAGGGAGCAAAAGCGAGATCTTTAGAAGTAGGTAAGACATTTATGATCAAATGAGACAGAGGAGAAGACGCCTGTATTGTCAGATTTTTAAAGCAGGAAAAACATTGGTAAATTTTACTTTATACTTTGTTTATAAATGGTCTTGAACAAACTGACCTTTACTAATGTCTGGTTTTGCAGTTACACTGCTTTTACCCTGCAGGTTTGTTGGGCCATAAATCTATTGAGTATATTTAGCCTTTAGAGTTAATGAACAGTTCTCTTCTAATATGGTACAATTACTGTATTATTTTTAACCTGTTCTGCATTGTCACTCTGATTCTGACTGGCTAACTAAATAGTTTGTAAATGAGACAAGTGGAAAAAATTTTGGTTGGTGATATGAATACTTGTCCTATGGCCACTCAGGAAAGTGGTCATAAAACTTGTAGTTATCCCAGGCATTTGTGCATATAAAGAAATATGCACAGGAAGTAATTTCATTGAATTAGAGGGATTTTTATAAGGAATTGTCTTTTTTAAATATGCCTAGTTTTACCTTGCTGAATGGATCCTCTCTTAAATAAGTTAGCTTATTTCTTTTTACAGCTTACTAGACCTCAGCAGTCTTGAGTATTATTGAGTGTGATCCACACACATGTAGGGTACAGTCACTTAGGTGGGCTGCCTTTTGCAAAAATCATGATAGACAGCTTCAGACGGTGTTCTGATGGTGTCATGGAACCAGTTGTAGGTAAAACATGACTCTCTAAGCTCAGTGCTTCAGGAGCCCTGCTCTGTACAGGTTATATGCCTTGGCCCAGCAAGCCAGCCTTGGGAATACATGATTCTGGGATGCATCTGGAAAGGACACCAGTCTTGAGAGTATTAATACATTATGGTTGAAAAAGCTTGAACACAGAAGGAATGTGTGTGAGTGCAACATGTGAGCACAAAGTGGTGCGTGTGTCTTGGAGGCCTTGCCCAGCACCAGCCAAAACACACATTCCACAGCACCTCCCAGAATGTTGTCCAGGAAACTGCACAAAATAATGCCCAGCCTTCAGGCACACAGGGTGGATATAATGTGAAAAATTGCCCCTGCTGAATAATTAAGGTAAACTTTAGTCACTGATTAGTTTCCAGGGAGTATTAAAAGACAGTCTTTTTTGAAAGTTAATGGCCTAACAGCAGAAAGCAGTTCCCCCTTCCAGTTCTTAACTTCAGTGCTTCTGGTTTGGGACCCAGCAGTAATCTGTACTGCCTTGAGCCCAGCTCACACCAATGCTCCCTGGGTACTAGGGAGAGTTTTTCTGTTTCTTCTGCCATACCTACCCTCCAGACAACATGTTGAATGTTTTCCCTTTGTTTGTTTCCACCTCCCTGTCATTTCTCATTCTGTTTTTTCAGGCACACTTTTCTGGCAGCTTGGGTTCAGTTCTGGGAGTAATTGAGTTTTATGTTTTCTAGCACAAATGGGCCAAGAAGGTTGTACTTGTCCTTTCTTGGCAGGTTTGATGAAGACAAAAATCTCATTTCTGTAATAGACTCTTGGAGAATTGATTGAGACCTGAATTGTTTGGGGATGTTTTTTTGTTACTTGCTTTTTAACTGCAAGCCTGTGGGGTTGTTGCAGATTATTGCATATCCTGCTCCCTTTGGGAGGCTGGGGCTTGCTCAGCCTTTACTTCCAAACTGTGAAGTGTTTCAGTGCAGTTTTGATTTTGTGAGCTGTGGAAGGTGTTGGAGGTTCACACCATGTAGCAATCCAGTCCCGTTATTCCTACACTTTTAAAAAGGGACATTGTTCACCTCTCAAGTTGGGTGTACCTGTGTAGATGAATCTTCTGCCCCCAAGGAAGGGTACAGTTTGCACCACCGGGCACAAAGGGTTCCTCAGCCTTGGCTTATATATGATTGGGGAAGAGTCTAAGAATCTGGTATTTCAGGCCAGGCTTATTGTTAACAAACATAGGAAGAGAGTATGTCACACCAGTGTGTGTGGAAACAGGTTTCATATGGACATGGCTGATGACAGACTTCCTGTAGTAAGACAGTAAGGAGGGGTGTCTTTGTGACATGGCAGTGGCAACAGGTGCTTTGCTTTCTTCCATTTGTCTGTCACAGATGGAGTGATTCATCTCCCACTTAAGATGGAGGCTTCACAAATTTGAGAGATGAAGAATAAGGCCTGAATTCTCTCTTGGCCCTATTAGAAAAAGCTGGGTGACAGGTTTGGTGGGCACAAACAGGTCTTAGACTCTGAAGAATTCAAAAGACAGTGTATTTGACAGTCTTCCCTACAGTATCATTTCTCAGGCACATGCACATTTGTGTGTATGTACAGGACCACAAGTGTGTTTTTAAAAACAAAGATATAGAAATGTGCCTGTGTATGAGTATGGACACAGTGTGTATATACACTGCAGGCACACATACATCTTCCCACATGTGTGTTCATAAAGATGAACAAATATGGAAACATAAGGCCTCTCACCTTTGTACATCACTCACACAGATACGTTATGGTCAAACAAGTGTACGTGTGTAGGGAAGGGTGTGCATGTGCGAGTGTTTTCATACACCATACTAAATGCACACATGGATGTGTGTTTGCCTCAGCACTCGATACTGGGCATGACTGGACAATTGCGTGTGGTCTGCTTGGATAAGTTCATGTGCTGCTTGCAGGCACCCAAGCAGCTGTGCACACCCCCAGGCAGTGTGTGCACACCACAGGAGACTGTCCTGCACACTCCTCTGTGCCCAGAGGCAGCGTGTGCACACGTACTTGCACACATTGCCACCCTGCACCACAGAAGGTGCTGTGATCAAAGAACTTGCAGACTTCTTTCCAGGATGCATAACAGACAGCCCTGATTTGTTCTTAGCTAACTGCCTCCCCAGGCTGCTGAGAGAAGGGGTCTCGAGGTCCTGGGCATGGGTGAGGCCCTTTTGCTGATGCATGCACAGCTGTGCACCAGCATGTGGAGATGTCAGGATAATTTAGCAGGTGGCCTCGTTACTCCTAGATCTGTCACCATGGTAACGTGTTTTTTTCTTTAAAAAATGTACAGTGCCAAGAGGAGGAAGATGGCTGACAAAATTCTCCCTCAGAGGGTGAGTCGCTTTCATTTCCTATTCCCTTCACAATCAGTTCAGCGTCTTAGTGTAATTAGAGGGATTTTAGAAAATTCTTTCACTTTTTGTTTAAAAATCTAATTAAAAAGTAAGTAGTCAGTGGGTGAAAGTGTGGAGAGCCAGGCTGGGGCTGGGCTGGGGGCTGGGAGCGAGGAGCACCCCGGCCTGCACGGCCTCGCGCCTGGCTTGGCCGAGCCAGCAGTGCCGCTTGCTGGAGGGACCGCGGGGCTGGGCCACCCACCACGGCTGCGCCGGGGCCTCAGTCTGCACCGTGCTGCTGAGCCATCCTTGGGGCTGCCCAGAAGGTGCTCCAGAGCACAACTGGGCCTGAGGGCACACGCTCGGCCTCAGGTCTCTGGCCCAGAAGAGCTGCCAGCTTCTGATTTGTGTGGTTGTGTTCCAGTAGCACTGAAGTGCACCCTTGTAAACAACAGAGTTCAAGGGGTCTGTATTGTCTGGAGAGTTACTAATTCTCTTATCCCTGGGGATATGTCCGGCTTTTGGTGTCTGCCTGTGCATGATCCACAATGCTTAAATCTTCTACTTCCTTTCTAAACATTGTGATTTCTCTCTGCTCTCCTTCTCTTTCATTATTCACAGACTTTTCCTTTCCTTTACCCTCTTCAGTACAGTTCCCCAAGAACCTGCTTGGTCCCAAAAGGTGAGCTTCCTTGGGCTTCAAAGCACACAACGTTGTCACATTCTAGTCCCAGTTTCTTTGACTGCTGGTGCTTTTTCTCAGCTTAGAATCCCTTGGGCAAGTATGCCCTTTTCCTCCACACCTTTTTCAAGTTTGCTTCCTCATTGCTAGTGTAAGCCCAAACTTGCTGACAGGCTCCAGAGTCTCTTCTGTAACTATTTCACAGGTGCCTTCTACCAGCCACCAGTGGAGGTGAGCCCATTTTGTTACTCCTCGTGTCATATTATTACTTCTCTTGTCATTCCTGCCACCTCTGAAAGCAGAGCCTCTCATAGGTCAGCCATTAGATCTCTCATGCTTCTGTCTTGAAAGGACCAAGCTACCATTAAACCTAGACTGTTGAACTACTTGCAGCCTCCCTGGTATTTGTGTTGAAGCCTCATTCCTGCTCTGCTGGTGGTCTGTGCTTTCTTACAAGGAAAGCTAAGTTTCTTGTACTGTCAGTTTTGTCTGTCCCATACAAATTGTTTTCACAGACAATGGTACATGCTCTATGGTGAGGCCGTCACTGGAAATGTATGTCCATTTCAAGGCACTTTTTGTTTTATTGGTTGGGTTCTTTTGGTTGGTTGATTGGTTGGTTGTGGGGATGTTTTATTTTGTTTGGTTGGTTGGTTGGTTTTTTGTCTGGTGCCTTTATGAGATGAAAAGGTCTCATAACAGAGGTAAACAAATTTTTTGGCAACAGAAGACCAGTGCCTCTGTTTATCAAGTCCATAATAATTCTTTCATAAGTAGAGCCTTATTTAGGTATGTCAGAAGTCTCTACAGATGCTTTCAGAACCATGCTGTCACCAAATCTTCTTGCCTTTGTGGTGCCAGCCAATAGTTTTAACTGATGGACTGACAGGGCAACACAAATTGCTAGAGGTCTGTCTGCAGTGGGGTTTTTATCAATGCAGCTGCAGTGCTGGTATCAATGATGTGATGCTCTGTCTGGGTTAAGGTTCTCTGTCAGGCTGTGTCAGAAATGCCCTATTCTCACTGTCTGTGGGATGCTGTCCTGTCAGCTGGAGGATTTTCACTGGTGGCTGTGGAATGCATGTGAAACACAGGGTAAAACTTCCAACTTTCCATAACTGCCTCTGGAGCATTTTCCAGGCAGTCAGCATCTGTTACCCACAGACTTTTTGCAGACTCTTGCCTGTGTTTTTTGGGAAATGCGAGAGGGAGAGAGGAAGATATTAAATACACTTTACTCTTGAAAACCCTTCTTATGTAGTAGTGGAAAAGGAGGTGGGTTCTCAGTGTTCCTTGCTGTGGTGGTGGCTCATGTGACTGGCACAGATAACCTGCTGTTGGATTTCCAAGCTCTCTGGTCTAGCCTGTGCCATAGTGCTGGAGCATATCACTGGTCAGTAGGGTCACTCAGCTGCTACAAGTCAGCTATCTTGAGAAGGATTTAATTTGGCAGAAATCTAATTGTATGAAAAATTCAGCCCAGCAAAGTATTACACATAGGAAAATTGGATGAGGGAACTACATGGGGCCTCCTGGCTCATCCAGCCTGGTTCCCTCTGTCATGGAAGCCATGGCACAATTGCCACCTTGAGACTAGTTAGGTTCATTACGTCTGACATCCTTAGATCTGGCACCTTGTTTTTTTTCTGTTTTGCTAGGCTCAGCAAAGCAAGTGCTTTTAGCTTGGCAAGTTAAGAGGGACTGCCCTCCTGAAATCCTTGCAGTTCTTTGTTTTATCTATTCCAAGTTAAATTCATCCCTTTTAAACCTTTTTAAATCTACCTCTTAAGAAACCAGAACTATGCGCAGTATTACGGATTACCAGTACTACCAGTGGTCATTCTGTGATTGACTGATAAGTATTTCTGCTTTCTATTATTTGCAACTGATGAATTCCCATATTAGAACAGGAATTAGACTCTGAGGAACATGATCCTGTGCTTTGTAATGCTGTATTTCATCCCATTTCCATGATACATTTCTGAGCTTCCTTACCTTCTCTGCACTGTCCTCTGCCTTGTGATGACAGTGCCACCCAAATCTGTCATAATTAAGTTTTGTTAGCATACTTGTCCTTTTTGTACAGGAACTATTAATGAATGCATCTAAATAAAATCTGTTTCAGAAATGGTCCATGAGGTACTTCCTGCATGATGCTTTTTTCCTATGCCAGTTCTTTAGCATATATTGTTCTAATCCCCATTTTTCAGTCTTAAGGAGTGGTTCCCTTTATGGCTGTATGTCAAAGGCTTTACTTAAATGCAAGTCAGTTGTATCAACTGCATAACTTTTGTCTAAAATGCAGTTTTAATGATCACAATGACTTGATTAAGCCCAGGCTGACACACTGCAATGTAATAAGGCTTGGTATTTTTTATAATGTAGTCAACATTAACTCCAGTTCTGTGTAGCAACTGTTCCCCACCCCGTTTTCCTCACCTCTGGATCCTTCCCATGTTCACATGTCATTGAAACCCTTATTCAGTTCTAGAGAAGTTCACAGACATCTTCATTCATAGTGGGGGACCCAAATCTCTGGAGCTCGTGTGGCCTTTGCGAGCCAAGTTGTGCCACAATTTTGACCTCAGGCCACAAACTGTCTGTATGGAAACATGACTGCACCTCAGATGGCTTCTCTTCTTTCTTCAGGCCTTGCCTTCTCATTACTTCTGGTCATTTTCTCTTATTTTCTCATTATTTTTCCTTTGTTCTGAGTCATTACATTTTTTCCCAGGACCTGTGACTCTGATTCACTGTTCTGTTTCTTCAGCTTCCTTGCCTACCCTGTCTGATATAAGAATCTAAGCTGAGAACCATTCTGGCTCTAGAACTGCATGTCTCTGCTTTTCCTGTTTAATTTGCTGAGTGGAATGCAACTTTGAAACAACAAACTGATCCTCCTTCAGTGGCATGCTTGTCCCGTAATATTGGCTGCATCTCTTCTCTCTGGGTCCCAAGTTCCTGTGAGGACTTTTAGTCCTGACAGGTTTTTGTACAGCTGTCCTCCCCTTTCATCCTCTCTACTTCATTTTCCTTTACACAAATACTTAGTCAACTTCTGCTGCTCCTGTTCACTGACCATCATGTGGGATTCTCTGCATGGGATCCCATGCCATAATAGCTGTCCTGTTCTGGTTTGGTCACTGCATGGATTTTGTCCAGCTCTTTCTCCATGTGAGCCAACCAGAGGTGAGGAACACTTGGATCTGCCATTCACTCATAAGAAAGAAATGGTTGGGGATGTGATAATCAGTGGTAGCCTTGGATGTAGCAACGGTGAAATAATGAAGTCCGAGATGTAGCAGGGAATGAGGAAGAATAGCCAAGTACAGACTCTGGACTTCAGACAAGCAGAGTTGGGCACATTCAGGGAACTGGTAGATGTAACGTCTGAAGGGCAGAGTGGCCCAGGGAAGCTGGTAGGTCTTTAAGGACCTTTAAGAGCAACCTGCTTTGAAATGTAGGAAAATGAGCAGATTTATGAGGAGCCCAGTGCAGGGAACTCACAGTGGCAGTGCCAACATCAAAAGGCAGTGTATGAGAGTTAGAAGCAGGGAGAGGCTGCAAAGGAGGAGTTTAGAAGTGTTGCATGGCTATATAGGGAATGGTATTGGCAAAGCCAAAGCTCAGCTGTAGTTGGGATCTTCAAAGGACATCAAGGACAAGAAAAGCTTCTACTATTACTTTAATAATGAAGGCTGACCATATGTGCCCCGTGCTGGGTGGGCTGGGTGATACACCAACAACAGAGACAATAAGTCTGAAGCACTCAAAGCCTTCTTTGTCTCAGTCTGCCCTAAGGATGTCTCCCATCCCATACCTTGTGGTCAGTCAACACGTCCCAGAGGAACAGCTGACAGTGGAGAGGGTTTGAGCCATGGATTACTTGAGGAAATGACTTGTACAACTCCATAGTATCCAACAGGCTGTGGCTGAGGGAGCTAAGGGAACTGACCAATGCCCTTGCAAGGCCACACTCTCACACATAATAGTCTTGTATCCAGGCTGGGACATTTTGGTCTAGTTAGGCTGACAACCATGAAATTTGGTGATGGGGCTTAGAAGGTAGTGGTGAATGGTTGCACTTGGCTGGGAAGACAGTGACATCAGAGTGCTGCAGGGATCTGTCCTGGCCAGCTGGGCAGTCCAGCATCTTTGTCACTGGAGGGGACAGTCCAGTGCTTGCTTATAAAATCTGCAGGTGACACCAGATCACCGGGTGGGGAAACTGGTGGAAATGCTTGTGGACAGGCTGGGGGAATGAACCAATAAGAACTTAATGAAACTCAACAACTCTCAAATATGGTAATTCTATGGTACCTTAATTCTAAAGAAGCTGCCAAATCTCTATTAATGATTTTTTTAAAAAAAATGCAAATTGCTGGAACTCTTTTTTGTCCTAGGAAGAATGCAGTCCAATTCCTCCTGCCTAGGTCCAGTTTTATTTATGCGGTTTCTTTCTGAGGCCTTGGAGGTGCATAACAATAGAGTGAGGGGTAGCAGAAACTCACTGCAACATGGACAGTTAACTACCTATAGGGGACTGCTTTAAAAAAAAACCTCTGACAAAATAAACAAAACATATGATGGTATCAAAATGTGGGAACAAGCTGCCAAAAGATGTTGTGGGGTGTCCATCCTTGGAGAAATTCAGAGCCTGGCTGGACAAGGTCCTGAGCAAGGTGATATTTTTTGAACCTGTTTTGTGCAGCTGTTGGTCTGTGTGGCTTGCAGAGGTCCTTTGGTTTCAAATTGTTTTGTGATTACTGGTGCTTAAACAGTTGTCTACAGAGATCATGGCTTTGCCAGATGTTCAGTTAATCCATTGTGTGTTTGAGGACTATTCATCAGCATAATTCCATAGGCTCAAATTGGTTGTTCCCAGGATGTGGGTACCCTTGGTCTTGCCTGCTGTTGGAGGGATCTGTGGTGGGGGCTTCTGATACATCTTAACCAGCCAAAAAGCAGCGACTGCCTTAACACTGAAGGCTTGGGGAGATCAAGGAAGGCTGAGCTGCAAATAGACTTCTTTAGTAGCCAGCAGGGTTCCTGTCAGGTCTCTACCTGAAGAGGCTCAAATTCCTTCAGAATTCAATATCTTACATGTGGCAGAATGGTTTACACTCAGTCAGCAGGAAAAATTTTATAATGTAGTCATGCTGGAGGTCAGTGAGGCTGACAGAGACCTATTCTTTGACTGGTGTCCATACTTCACTTAAGGATGCAAAGAAAAACCTAAACAACCCCCTCTAGAAAACTGTCTATGGCAAAAATGCACTTTCCAGATTCTCTGTTTTCTGATGGCAGCAATTATTACTATAACTTTTTTTCTCAACAGGGACGAATCAAGAGCTAATCTGTTTGCAGCAGGAGAATTCTGGAGATTTATTTTGTAGTCTGTCTCTGTAGTGTTGTGAGCTGGGAGATTTGTCCTGTGCAGGCTTTGTCCTGTGCAGAAATGGTAAATCTCAATCTGTTCTTCCTTACACCTCTGGTCTTGGCCCTGTCAGAGGCAATGAGTGCAACTCAAGAGAACCTCTGTCTCCAGCCTAAGGTCGGGTTTTCTATCACTGACACTGATTTTTCCCTGTCAGCTCCTGTCAGTATTCTGTCTGTTCTTTATGGTCTGCATACTTGTATATCAGCTCCTAATAGTTGTTTTAAGAGGTCTTTTTATTATACTAGGGAGTAGTAAGCCTTCTTTTGAAGACTCTGAAAAGAACGAGCACATATTTGATCTTCTTGGAGAAAATAAAGAGTACTAGTTTATTTTTAGTGTCGTATAATTAGACAATCTGAAGTCCCACCCTATCATGAGAACTTACTGCTACTTTGTTTTGGTTTTAGTCTACAAGACAGGCCTCAGAGTATTGAAAATCTCGACTGATCAGGTATCCCCTTCAAGCCAAGTATTTTGACTATACTCCTAAAATTTTCACCTTACTTCTGAACTGAACTTAAACAATTTTAGGGTCATTATGCTGTCACTTTGATAGGCAAAGAAACTATTTTTTCTTTCTGTGTAGGTAGATACATATTTTTAAGTGAAGCAATTGATTTGCTTTATGGAACTTTGTATTATAGGGGATGTTTTCCTGTATCCTAATATTCTCATTAGCTTTTCTCAGAATTTTCTGGAGTTTTCTTGAGTTTGTCAGTAGGTTTCTTCATTTATGACTCTGGTGTTCTTTTGGCAGTAATTGTAAAATCCTTAATTTTGCTCCTAGTGTTTTTGCTCATGTATTTAAGAACTGCACTAGGCTGTTAGGCTACAGAGGTATTCTGGGCTATTTTTTCCTTCTCTGCCATTTCCTAAATCCTTTTAAGATTTCTCTGGGAAGCAGTGAGAGTCCTCATGCTGTTGCTATGCCATATAATCATAGAATTACAGAATGGTTTGGATTGGAAGGGACCTTAAAGCTCATACCATTCCAGCTCCTGCCATGGGCAGGGACACCTTTCACTAGAGCAGGTTGCTCCAAGTGCCATCCAGCCTGGCCCTGAACACTCTCAGGGGTGGGGCAGCCACAGGTTCTGTGATTTTACCTCTTGTTTTTTTGATTGTACAACTATTTTTAATAATTTGTATTGTTTTGTTTCTCCCAGTTCACCATGGTATGTATCCATACCGTCATCTTCTTTTTTCCCCAATTTCTCCATCCTGTGTCACTTGTAGGTTCTGTTCCTTACACTCGGGTTACTTTACTTAATAAAAGCCCCAGCACTGTTCTTGCTCTTTATATCTGACATCTTTGGCTATTTTTTGCTCACATAGATGACTTTGTTAACTTAACTGCAGTGAGTCTGAATCAGTTTCACCAGTAGCTGTGCTCTCACCAGTAACCCCCAGCACAGCAGCTGAGCTTCCATCCTGCTCTGCAGCCTTGTCAGGGTCCCTCTGAAGAGCCCTGCTGCCCTGACTGACATGGGCTCAGTGCCTTGGGAGGGCTGAGGACAGGACTTAACCAGGAGCAATGGAGCCAGAGACAGCGTGGAGTGCCACGGCTTTCTCTGGGACTCTGGACATAAGTGGCAGAACCAGATCCAGACCTGGCTTTTCCTGAACCTTCCTTCTGCTGTTGATCCACGTGCAGAAGGCTTTCCTGTTGCCTTCCCTGCCTGCAGCCTGCTGTCACTGCTTTCCACGCAGCCATAAAAGCTATCCCATGATGTTGGTCATATCCCAGAATTTGCAGTTGCAGCTGTTCCTTGGTTTCTGATTCTCTTTTGCAAGCCTTGGGCATCTGTTTTACAGAGAGAACTGGTGGGGCCCCCCACTGTGCTGCTTCTACAAAGGAATTGTGAGAGCGATCCCGTCATGCCATTCCTTCCACACTGTCCTCACTGCTGCCACTTGCACGTTTGCCATTCCTTTGTCACCATCAATAAACTTGTGGAAATCAAGGATAAAACTGTAATTTAATAATAATCTGTTCTTACTAATTTTTAAAAGTTTGAAACATTTGAACTTTCACCGTAGGAATAGAAATAACTCGAACCTGTAAAAAGACACTTGTCTTACTAATGTTATCTCTTCCAGTTACCTGTGTAATTCTAAGGTGTATCAGACATGCTTCAAAAGCTTGGCTGATGAGATGCTGCTGCTACTAGGTGCTTTCTGGAGTTTCTTCAAATAGATAAAGGCCAGAATGGAGAATTCAAGTATTGCAATACTCTTTACACGTTTGCATTTAGAACTTTTGTGGAAGAGTGGAGACTTCAGTGGAGCTATGAATTTTCCAGTTAGGGCAAACCATGCAAGAAGAAGGAATGCCTAGATAACTGGGGTTCACTTACCTGTGAAAATAACTGAAAATTAATTATTTACTACTGGCTGGGAGTGTAGGAGTACCTTTGTCTTTTTGACCTAAAGTATACTGACACCTAAGAAAATTTTTCTTTGTGATGTGGTACTGCTGGAGCTCCCCTTTAATTTTCTTGAGGGGATATTGGGAAAGGGCATGAAATGGGAGCATTATCATGCCTGCAAAAGATTATCCCAATAGTAGAGTGAGAAAGCAAAAGACCATAAGATTTGCCAAAACTGGCCTGAGAAAGCCTTTGGTGTAGCCCCAAATCCCATCTTTGTGGTGACCATAACACCACTCTGGAGAAGAGTGCAAACACAGCAAGTACTATTCTTCTCTCACATGCTCTCCTAGCCTGTGGCCATTTGCAGTTTGAGGAATTACATGCAATATTGTCTTTGACTGATTTTAAAGTGTTTGTGCTTTTTAACATTTTATAATAATTAATGTCCAATTCGGTTATAGGAATGGAATAGGAAATACCATTTCACTTTCATGTGGTAAAAGATGTAAAGGTGTGGAATAGAAATATTTATTGAAGATTACTGCTGTTTCTACAAACTTAGTAGAAGTCTCATTAGATCCTGTCTGTAGTACCCTGTGAACCAGCTGGGCAGGTTGTATCACCTCTGTGGTATGGGCTGTGTCTTAAGGACTGTGTAGGTCTCTCCCTGCATCAGCATGAGACTGGGGGTTCATGAACTGACTCTGATGGAACTTCATGTTAAAGATCTAAAACTGTTTTCTCAGTCCATAATTTTTAATTGACTGCAGCACACTAAAATTAATTTTCTCAGGCAAGGAACTGAGCAGTCTTTTCATCAGTGTAGGGACAGGATAAAAGCATTGGGGTATTTTGTTGGGTCTGAAGGTTTGTACTCACTGGGAGGAAGCACTGCCTTGCTGTTTGGCAACTCCTTGATGTTTCCAGGGTAATGCTTGCTCTTTGTGCTTTGCTCTTAAAAATGTTTGTATTCTTTTATTATTCTGCTGATACTAACACTTGGAGAAAGCATATAAGCAGTTAAAAATATAATGGTTCAGTTAAAGCTGAATAGAGTTTTTGGTTTTGTGGTTTAGGCTTCTCTAAAGTGTCAGCCTTGCTGTAAACAGAGCAGGTGTTCTGGCATCTCAAAACAAACAAATAGAGTAGGTTGAAGAGACATTTATTTTATAATCTTGATTAGTCTGAATACAGCAGGGAAGAGTTGTTTGTCTTCAGACTGGAAACGAGAATTATTAAGGGATGAAAAAACCCTGTAAGACATATGGAGAAGGTGCCTAGGGAATACCTGCCCACTGCTGCTTCATCTGTGCAGGGGAATGGCATCAAAGGAAGCTCACTGGTGGCAGGTTCCAAAGGAGCAAGAGGAGGGAGTTCTTTCCACACTGCCTGGTGAGGTTCTGGAATGCTGAGCTTCAGACAGTTGTGGGTACTAAAAGGCAGCAACTTTCAAACACTGTCAGAGAGGCAGTACTAGGAGAGGTGGCTGTTGGGATGAGCTCCTGCAGCAGTTCTCATGTCCTTGCAGAACACACTGAGCAGGTGTGTACCTGGTGTCTCTCACATAGCTGTTTGTGTCTTACACCAAATTTAAACTGTAGACTTCTGATTCTAAAGCAAAACAGGAATACCAACTGGCTTTTTATTCCTGTAGAAGCAGTCCAACAGTTAAATATAGTAGTTATATAGGAGACAGCTAGGGTGAATATTGTAGAAATAGACAAAGCAGCCCCATAGATTTATTATAATTACAGTTTTTTTCTTTTATGGTTTCCCTGCATGAGGTATTCCAAATTAAGGACAAACTTTTTTATTTGAAGGTATGCTTGCCCTTTTCTAAGCTCAGATCATGAGGTCTTCCTTGCAGCCTACTTCATATTCCCTTCTCTGCTAACTTCTCTGTAAAAGAGAAAATAAAATGGTGTTTGTCAATAGAACTAATGTAGTTTTGCTAATGTATTAAGATACCAATAAAAGTTGGCAGGATTGTGAGTTGACACCTGATAGATGATCATGTTGAGGCTTTGACATGAAGGTTGGTTTCACCTCAGCCAGGAAGATAGGCTGGCAGTTTTTACTGCCTGTGTGGCAGTTTTTACTTACAATGGGTTACACTTGTTTTTGAAACTTCAAATGAACACCTCCTCTTTTTCACTCTAGAGTGATGCAGCACTGTTTCAGTTTGAACAGGACAAATCTACTGTACTCTAGATATCTGAGAGCAGTAGCTCCCAGGCTGCTGGTAGCTAAGCCTCACTTGAAAAAAGCAACCATGATTCAGGCCTTGTGGATGCAGCTGGGGTCTTCCAGAATCCATTAGCTTTGGTTCTGTGTTCCTGCCCTTCAGTCCGTGCTTGTCCCGTGCCCAAGACCTGCTGGAGGGAGAACAAGTGGGCATGTCTGTCTGAGGGCTAGCAATGTGTCAGTCTTGCTGCTCTGGGACATGGCAGATTGGTGCTTCCAGTGCTTGGATATTGCTTGCTTCCTCCTCAGATCCGGGAGCTGGTTCCTGAGTCCCAGGCCTACATGGATCTCCTGGCCTTCGAACGCAAACTGGACCAGACCATCATGCGGAAGCGCGTGGATATTCAGGAAGCGCTGAAGAGGCCCATGAAGGTACGTGGTGAAAAATGGGGAGATTGTGTTGAGTGGGGAAATAATTCTCGTGTTAAATGATAGAATGATCTTTCCAGTAAAAGTCCTGTTACAGAAATGTTTTGGGGTGGGTCAGACAAAGCTAAGAGTCAGCAGCTGGGGATCAGCATGCATGCAAAAATGGTAGAGAAAATTCTGTGGGTGTTACCACCTCTAGCTTCTGAAAATCTTTAATACAGGGAATAATAGCTTAGGGATAAATAAACACTGATTTTTGAGCTTTAAATGATTAAAACCAAGAAGATAAGAGATTAGAGGGGTGTGCTGAAGAGATGTATTAAATTTCCAATTCAAATTCAGTCAAAAGCTGAACTTGAGGAATAACAGAACATATAATGGGAAGAATTACTTACAGAAAACGTTGTTAAAGATTCTGCAAAAATGTACACATATTCTGCAAAAGGATTATTCATGTCAGAAAAAGAAGGGATGACATTTTCTGCAGTTTTCGTTAGATCAAGTCCAGCACATCACTCTTCATAAAATCACACTGAAATGGTCTGTTGCCAAGTTTTCTGAGTCTATTCAGTGGAGTCATGGAAAAGTTTAGGCAGGAAGAAACTGTGGAAGCTATCTAGTTCAATCTCCTGCTCAAAATAGGGTTGTGAAGGCCTTGTTGAGTTTTAAAAATAGATAAGGATGGAGGTTTCACAACCTCCTCAGGCAATCGGTTATGATGTTTGTGCACTCTCATTGTGAAGAATTTCTTTTCACATCTTATTTATGTTCTTGTGACTGTATTGGATGCTCATACCATTCATCTAGTAAATCCTGTAGTATGAAGGGTTTTGAAGCTGTATGTCTGCTGTGAAGTAAAGCTGTCATTCTTGTCTGTACCACAGTGATGGGTGTCAGTCCAGCTAAGATCAAGATTCCATTGTGTTTGGTGCTGTACAGGTTTTGATAAGTTGTGGAAGGCTTTAACTCTTGGTGTGTTTCCAGCTGATATATGTGAAACCAGAAAAAAAAAAACCAAAATGTTCCATTAACACCTGGACAGACAGAAAACTGAAGAGTGGATGGCTTAAATCACAAGTTCATTGTCAAAAAGTGTTGTATATAATAGATTGGACTCTCAGAAGGAGTTACTCATCGTAGCTTCTTGGTATGGGTAGAACACCATTATTTTGAACTAGCCAGGAGCCTGGACGTGTTTAAAAGTGATTGGAGACTTGGACTTGCATTCATAAATGTGCAGGAAGTTATTTATTCTTTGGCAAAGTCTTTAACTAGAGAATTAACAGGTCCACGAGATCCCAGCTGTAAGCTATGCAATGGAGATATTTAGGGTCTGGGGTGGGGAAGAGCATAGGAAGCACAACACGAGAGAAACTGTAGACAGAAAATTCTGTTCCCACCTTGGGCTCAGCAAATATGTTTTAAATATCAGTTATTCAGTTACTTAACATCTAGAGAATGATCAAACAGGTGTTTTTCAAGTTCATGTATAATTAATTCTAGTATGTAGCAGTTGTGAGGCTCAAGAACTGTCAAAAGAAAGCTAAGTCTAAAAAAATTTGGTTTTTTCTGATGTTAAGTATTTTCATTTTATTATAGTTGGAGCACTGGTAACAGCAATAAAAGTTATCTCTGCATTTCCATCTCTTGTCAAAGTTCTTGTAATTTTGAAGTATTTGTCTTAAACCAGTGATTCCCAAACTGGGATTGTAATCCTGGGAAAAATTTGAATTTGTCTGAGGTATGTGCTAATGTGTAGGGAATATGCATGACACAAATCAGAGTCTGTCATTAAGGGATTGCCACTGTTCCACATCAAACTGGTGTGGGGCATCGAGTTCACCAGACCTGGGGACAGTTGCAGTTTCTCAGACCGACTGATCTACTCCCAGGTTCTCCATTTTTAGGTTAAAATTAGTAGTAGCATCAGACTAGTGTCACAGTGTCTTTCTGCCTAGGTTTGTAAATTGAGATTCTTTCCCTGCTTTCAGGTTTTAAGATGATTGAGGAATTGCTATTGGCTTGTTGCCAGAGGGGAATTTGCAGTTTTTCTGAAACATTTCTGGCATAATTTTATATTTTCTGCTTTTCACATTGTGAGATAAGGGAAATGCAAACACCTAATCTCCTTCTTTAATCAGTCTGTATTTTAAATGAGACTTTCCGGTTCTTTAATGGTTTCTTTTCTTAGGGAAAAATTTCAGTTCTCCCAGTCACTGTAGAGAAAGAATTTTTCAGTGCATCTGGCTTGTTCTTACCACCCTCACTGGCTTGTTCTTATACACCTCGTCATTCTCTGCTGAGAAAGTCCAGATTTTATAGACTACTGTGCATACTGTTTTCCATTTTATTCCTATATAACATCTGTTTCACTTTCTTTGACTTTTTTTCTGTAGTTGTTGAAGTTTTCATAGAACTGTCTACACATGTTTTTCATGTGTCAGTGAAATTTTGAACTCAGTGAATATTGTCTAGTTCCTTTTACTATTCATGATACTTGTGTAGTCTGCCAATCAGTAGTCACTGATTTTTCTGCTTTGGGTTGGCCATTTCTAAGGGGTTTTTGGGATTGGTCTGTTTGGTTGGTTTTGTTTTGTTTTTTTATTAGTTACCTAACAAATTTTGTTTCTTCTACAAATTTTGCCATATCTGTTTGCTGCTGCTCTGGGTGAGAGATGCCTCTATGTTCCAGTTCTGATATGGACACTCTCTGTGGAGCTGGGCATTGTTACTAACCTGGTTTTAGGTGGACTGTACAAGGCAGCTAGAGCAAGGATGCTGGGAGTAAGGGAGACATCTAAAATACTCAGATTTGAATAAGGGTGTTATTGCAGAAGATGATCTTAGTGATGGAATGTAAGACTTCTGAGGAAACAGACACAGTTCCTGTCTAAATATTGGGAGATATGAGGAAAGAAGGAGTTTACAGGGCAATGGGACAATGGAGATGATGTCTTTGGAAATTGAAAGAAGAGGAAATGGAATAGGTGGTATAAACCTGAAATATCAGTAGGGTATCTGTGAGGAACTATTAAGTTAATAAAAGCTGTTTATGTATATAGGTGCAGTTCTGCAAGTACTCCAGGTGAGGATAAAAGTTAGGAATGGCTCATAAAATGGACAAGGTAATTTGAAGAGTTGTGAATTTAGAAATGTGAAGTCCTTCACAAGTCCACCATACCAAATAGAGATTTTGGGTCACTAGATATATGTATATTAGGAAAGAGGATGTTAGTAACAGAAATCCTGTGGGAAAGGACAGAGTAAGGATATGGATTCCCAGGAATATTTTTCTACCTATTTGCCTGTTCTTACCTTTGCCAGCCTGTCATATTCTGCACTCCTGGCACTTTGGAAAATCCTGTTCCCTGTCAGTGCATACTCTTGACATTCCTTTTCCATCAGACCTTTCTGTCTGTGTCTTCTCCAGATGTGGCAAAATGTAGTCATTTTCTTGTTCCTTTTCAGCCATAAATCTCTGCCTTTCCCATTCCACCATACCAGATTATGCTCTCGAATGTGCTGTCTTAACTTCCTTCTATCCTATGTATGAATGTGAAAGCTTTACAAGACCACTGCTTTCTTATGTTGTATGAAGGTTGTTTTGTCTGAATTAACTCGACAACTGTAGCCTTTTTGTCATTATATTATAAGTAGATATTGGAGATTAGAGTCCCAAAGTAATTTTTGGCAATATCTTATCTGGAATCTGCACATTAAACTTAACGGCTGGGTTTTCCACATGGTGCATGGGAGGAAGGATGCTGAGAAATGACACAGCCAGGAGCCACCACAGGGAGTGGGAAACCTCAGGTAGCCTGTAAAAATGGCAACAGGTAGGCAGGGTTGTATCTCTCACAGACCTGAGCACCTGGGTTAGGAATGAAGTGTGGTGCCTTCCTCCACTAAGGTCTCACAGCAAGGTGGAGCTGCAACCTTTGCTAAGCATGAGGCAGTTAAGGAGGAGGGTAAGGCAGCAGGTGTGTGTGTCTGTGTGCTCAGCTATGTCTGCAGGAGGACTATTACCAGATGGTGCTTGATGGTGGAATGCAGATGGGCAGAGATGTGCAGGGCATTCGTGGAGTTTGCAGCATGAGTTGTATTTGTGACTGTCATTTACAAATCTGAACTGATCCAGCTATGAAAACCATTTATGCTACAAGAGGTTTGCAGCTGAGTTTTAGCAATCTAGCTAGGTCCAGCTAGGACCTTCCCTCCAGGAAGGAGGTCATATCCTGCTTTTCTTACAATAATTTCTCAAATACCTAATCCAGAAGTACAGGATGTATCGCCTCTCAGCTTGGCCCTGCAGCCTCCTGTCTTCCTCCACTTACAGTAAATTTTAGTATGTTTGTGTAGCCAAGAGTTTTAGAAAGGAAGTTTCAGGTTCAGCTCTTCAGTTTATTTTCTTACATGTAACCAGATCCTAAATTCCAGCATAACCTGATGCAACTGTACTAAACATGCAGATTCTCTACTAAATGTGTAACTGTCGCCTTTCCTGTGGCTTCTTCAGGTCTTGGATTTAACTGGACGTGTCCTTTTCTTTTCTCCATGTGTGTAACAGCAAAAGAGGAAACTGCGACTTTACATCTCCAACACGTTCAATCCTGCCAAGTCGGACGCTGAGGACTCTGATGGCAGCATTGCCTCGTGGGAGCTGCGTGTGGAGGGGAAACTCCTGGATGATGTATGACTTCCCTGTGCTTCATTGGGGCTGGCAAAGCTCTGGAGATTGTTCTTGGGGTGGTGAGGACATCAGCTGAGATGGCATTTCTGAATGGCAGTGTTGGCTTATTGCTGCTGGGAAGGCATCATGTCTGACAGAGTGAGGGATAAGGCCCCAGGGCACTGTTGGGAATGGCAGTGGGAAATGAAGCACACTTAAGAAAAGGACAGGACAGGTAGGAGGAGATGGAGAGAAGTGGGCTGAGATGATTCCTGTAGAGGAAATGACAGGGTTCAGGTCACAAGAGGTGTGAAAAGTCAGGCCTACAGTGGGCATTGCATCTTGTGAAGAGCAGGATAACAAGGAGAAGGCAGTACCTAGTGTTCCTAGGGAGGACAATATGACATAGAGATGGTGAGAGCAAGGATGGGAGAAATGTTTTATCATTATGAAGTCCTCAGAAACCTCAGTGATTGATTTAGCTTTCCTTGGGGAAGGGTGGGCTTTCCTAGTAAAGGTGTCACCTATTTGAATAGACTTCACAAGCTGAGCATTTACAGGCTAAACAGATGAACTTGCATGGAAAGGGCAAGGCTTTCAGTCTGTCTGGAGGTAACTGTAAATGAATCAGAATCTTCCTGGAGGATGAAGTTGTGACAAAGTGCAACATCTGGGAATGGAAGATAGACAAATTCAGTTTAAAAATTAGAGCATATATTTTAACAAAGAAAAAGATTCTTTATTGGAACAAAAATAGCTTTTCTGTTACTGGCATTTTTTAATAAAAGATTATCTTCATTAAATACAAAGAAATAAATTGGAATTCCATGGACTGTATTCTATGGAAAGTCAGATTATGTGGTTATAGACCTTCCAGTTTTTCATGCAGACAGTGTATGCTGTGGAGTAAACAGTGAATATATTATTAAATGGAAAGGTGAAATGTAAAGGGAAATAGTTATACTTAGTGTATGATCAATCTGTAAAATTTACTGTTATCTGATAAATCAGACCAAGAGATGAACATTCATTAAAAAAACCAAGCTGTTAAAATGAAAGGTATACAGTGGCCTTAGGATCATGGAATGGTTTGGGTTGGAAGGAACCTTAAAGACCATCTAGTCCAACCCCCTGCCATGGGCAAGGGCACCTTCCACCAGCCCAGGTTGCTCCAAGCCCCATCCAACCTGGCCTTGGACAATTCCAGGGATGAGGCAGCTGCAGCTTCTCTGGGCAACCTGTGCCAGGGCCTGCCCACCCTCTGAGTGAAAAATGACCTGTCTAAACCTACTGTTTTTAGTTTTAAAACTGTAGCCCCTTGCCCTGTCACTACAGGCCTTGGTAAAAAGTCTCTCTCCATCTTTCTTACAAACCCCCTTCAAATACACGCCAGAGCCTTCTCTTCTCTGGGGTGAACAACCCCAGCTCTCTTAGCCTGTCCTAGGAGAGATGCTCCAGCCCTTGTATAATTTTAATGGCCCATTTCTGGAACTGCTTTCATGGGTGCCATGTTCACATGACAAGCCAGTCCTTTCCAATAACATTAAGAGAGTCAGGAAAATCTTCCCTACAATTCTGTTCCACTGTTCCACCACTGCTGAGATTTTTGCATCTTACCCTCTGTTTATCAGAGGTGAGAAATTAGATGGACCACATTTGTGGTCTACATGGGACTTAATGGTCAAGGAAAAGTGAGAGGCTGAGAAAGAAATGTGGGATGTAACTAATATACACGGCCTTAAACATGTCTGGTTCTTCTGCTTGTACAGCTCAGCAAACAGAAACGGAAGTTTTCGTCTTTTTTTAAGAGTTTGGTTATTGAACTGGACAAAGATCTTTATGGACCTGACAACCATCTTGTGGAGGTGAGAGGGCATACACATGTGAGAGTGGCACAGATAAGCACCCAGGTGCCTGTTGTCTCCCTTGTTTAGGTGACCTTGCATTTGTAATTTAAGGTATTTTCAACGTTTTCAAAATTCCATTCTTAAGAATGTTTGCTGACAGAATCTAGTCTAAAAACATAGATGTAGTAGTGATGTAGTGCACATCTTAGAACAGAATGTATGGAAAGATGAAAAAATTGTGCACATTTTTCCTATCAAATAAAGTGTAACAGCAGAACAGATTCTGCACTAAAGTTGAACTGAAATGATTTGGGGGCTGGGGATTGTTGTGGGTTTGTTGTTGCCGAGTTTCTTTTTTAAATTCACAGACCTTCAGAACGTTTGTACTTGTCTTACTCTGGCATGATGTGCTGTGCAAGATACACCTCCGTGCACATCAGAGGAAAAAAGCCTGACCATCTTGTGTTTCCCTTTGGCAGTGGCACAGAACCCCCACGACCCAGGAGACAGACGGATTCCAGGTGAAGAGACCCGGGGATGTCAGCGTGCGCTGCACTCTGCTCCTCATGCTGGACTACCAGGTCAGTGCAGCCACTGGGACACAGTGCAGTGCAGCACATTCATCCTGGCACACACACACCTGGGCTCAGAATGTCACATGCTCTACTGAAGTCAGAAGGATCCCAAACCCACAGACTAATTCAAATTTAAAGGCAACAGATCAAGTGAGCTTCTAATACAGTCTAGCAAAATATTGGTCTTGGCACTATGATAATTAGTATTTTTATTGCCCACCTGCAGAAAGAATATACATTTCCTCCTCTGGCTTCCTAGAGGGTAGTCAGATAAGTTTCACACAAGTTACATGTGTGGTTCTTTAAAAAAATGCAAAGGAGTGGCTTTTGCTAGTTCAGTGGGACCTGAACTAACTGTGTGACTCTGGCAGCCTTACCTTGGCACAAACAGTGAAGGCTGCACCTGTGGACCTCACTAATCTGACTGAAACCATCCCTGGAAGAAGTTGCTGTCTTAAGGAAACTGTTGGGAATGCACTGCTGAGAGGAGATGGAATCTTCCTTTTCAGTGACAGTTCAGGCTCAGATACATTTTGATGCAATAACTTTAATAACTTGTTCTCTGGCATCCTCTTTCCCCTCAATGCAAATAGCATCTGTTCTGGAGAAAGACACTCCATTTTATGTTAGCAGAGAGAAAATTTTATTAATTTTAGGGAGCCTATGGGCTAAGTGAAATACTGATATAGCCAGTGAGAATCTTTATTGTTAAGACAAAATAATGATATTTGTTATTCTCACCATTATTTTAAATTTCTTCTTTAAAATAGATGTTCTCTTATCCTTAAGTCTTGATTTGTTATAAGGCTAGCTTTGAGTGAGCTGGTACCCATCAGAGTAATCCTTGCTTAATATGGCAGATACTGAACTTGAGTATGGGTATATCCTTGAAGAGGCACCAAATTCCAAATTATCCAAGGAATTTATATTACTAGAGCTGCAGACCAGGGTAGTTGAGTTGTGTCACAGAGGTCAGGAGAAGAAATATATTCCATTGTCTGGTTGTGGTTGGGTAAATGTCCTGTACACACCAGAATGGTGGGAACATGCCTGAAAAAACAGAATTCCAAGCCAGTTTGTTGATGTGAGGCAGCTGAGCAGTCATTACAACAGTGGAAGCATCATCCTGACTTTCTTCTCTCTCTGTGGTTAACCTCCAGTAGTTCAGAGGAAGGGCCATTCTTTTTCTTCTCCCACTCCATACAGTAAAATTATGCATCAATGTTGAAAAGGAGAATTCTTCCCTGAGTCTTTGTGCAAGGTGTTATTATTTTAAAGCATGTGCTACAGGTAAGTATGTGTGCATGGCACACATACAGCATTCCATTTCCCTCTTCCAGAGCATCAACAGTGGGACACAGAAATGCCAACTTGGGTTTTTGCAGTCTCTGCCATTGAATGGGGTGCTGCTCTGGAAGAACAGAGTGCACTGAGAATTAATACTGAATTTCATACCTGGCTGTCTGTCTGCTTTCCACTCCATTTGCCCTCCTTCTCCTCCTGTTTCAGCCCCCCCAGTTCAAGCTGGACCCACGGCTGGCCAGGCTGCTGGGGATCCACACACAGACACGCTCGGCCATCATCCAGGCACTCTGGCAGTACATCAAAACCAACAAGCTGCAGGACTCTCATGACAAGGAATACATCAACTGTGACAAGTACTTCCAGCAGGTAACTCCTTTTTGGGCGCAGTAGCTCTTAAGAAGCAAACTATAACATTCATCTGCAAATTTGGGATGAGTTGAAACTGGAATGAAAAGGATTGATTTTTATTTTCCCTTCATGATTTGCAGTATCCTCAATACTGAATGGCTTTCAGCATGCACTACAACTAATATCATTAGTATCCTCTCCATTTGCCAGTGTTGTCAAAACTCCTCCATCTGGTGGTTCAGCACTCCCACAGAAGCTGTGGCCTTGCCAGGAAAGAGGACTTCTGTATTGATATGATGGATTTTTCCCCCAGTGTATCATTTTGTACTAAGAAACATGAAATAATCTGCTGATTCTGATTGTCAAATCATATGTAGATCCATTCTCTTCCCTTCTCTTTTGCTGTTTATGAAGGACAGAAGACATGGAAGATATAATCAGAAACACTATTTTTACGTCTGCTTCAGATAATAAAATACCCTTAATGATCTGCATGATATTTTGAAAGTTGCACGTTAAGACTTTTGTGTTTCACAATGACTTCTAGAATTAACCAAGAAAACCACTTTAAAACATCTTCACCTTTTCTATAAATATGATTATATTTGTTTGGTAAAGGTAGTGTTGTCTGAGTTATCACTGTCTTAATTGGCTTTGTTCTCCTGTAGCTTTAGGCTTACACGATTTATTTGGAAAGTACCTGAAGGGAGGGTTTGTGACATCCTTCTGTGCAGGGCGAGTACTGACTGTTACAGTAAATGAATAATGTTTTAGTAAGAAATGGAAGGGAATGTTGCAATGGAACTTGTGTCCTAGTTTTCTTTTTAAGCTTTTATTTTCTGTTATTAATTGGCCCTACAGCAGTTCAAAGTGACCAATGCTTTGAACTAAAATTAAAGGCAGCTTTGCACATTTGAAAATACAAAATGCAAGAAACTAATTGCAAGATGGGTATTTTTAGGAATATAGAACCAAAGTGATCACGATTATATAGTCAGTCTCTTGTTTGTTTGGGTTTGGGATTTTTTAAGAATTTGAATGTAGTCTTTCTCACATGTAGTGAAAATTCTGTATTAAAACCAAATAAGAATTTTTGGCAAAATGACAGTGCTGTTTGTTCTGTTGATTAGATGATTAGATTTCCATTTTTTATTTATCTATAGCCAGTTGAGACTGGGTTTTGTTTGCACCAGCTTGAAGATAAAATGGAAAAGGGGAGATGGAAAACATTTGAAAAATCATAAGCTGAATGGAAAAGGTGAACAACGAGTAATTTTGTATATTTTGGTCAATAGAATTAGTTAACTAAAACTGGCAGGTAGCAAATTGAAAACAAACAAAAGGAATTGAGCATAGTTAAGCTTCAGAATTCCTTGCAATAGGACATTACAAATGGTAAAAGTGTAAATAGTTTCCACAAGAACAAACCAATAGATGAAAAATCTTGGGCTGTTCTATATGCAAAGCTGGGAGGATTGGGAGAGTTCTTCTGGGGAAGGACCAGTATATGTTTTTCCTGTTCTTATGTTCTAACTTTGGTATCTGGTTTTGGTCACTACCAAGAGCATGATGGTGTGGTAGATGCGTAGCAGATCCTTTGTCTGACCCAGTACACATCTCTGTATCTTCCTTTTGGTAAGCAGAAGGACCTTCTCACTTTTATCTATTTTAATTTTCAGTTTAAGAGCTTCATGAGAGTAAGAGCTTGCTGCAGCCACCTTCTCTTTGTGTATGTCATTAGAGGTTTATTAGCTTGTAGGTCTCAACTCTTCAGGAATACCATCAGACCTGGTAATTTTCTTTTCATTGTCAGAAGATGAATCAGATGAGAGAGTCGGGAAGTAGCCATTGCTTTTCTAGAAGACTGAATCTCACACCCTGCAAGAGCTGGCTAAGCTGGAATAGTTGCAAAGCTGGAATAGTTGCATGAGAATGCAGCATTTGCATAGATTTAAATCATAAATGGGATTGATTTGAGTTTCTGTTTTCCTTAGGTTTCTGGCAAAATTATCCGAATTAGCTACTCTGGCTTTCAAAACTTGACATTAGTACTTAGGAATGTGAATCCCATTCATCAAATATTTCAAGATGAGTTTTTTTTGGTTTTCACTCTAATACTCTAAGATTGAGAGATGGAGGGTAAAGGAATCGGGTTAGTAATGCCTTCCAGTCTGATAATATTTCTGTAGACTCTACAGTTTTAGTCATGTAACTCCTGGGAAAGAAAGGTGGTCCTAGCTGGAAGTGTGGATCACTTAGGGGAGCAGTACATGACACACCACTCTCTCTGTATTCTCATTCCATTCATTTAGAGACTGGTCTTCTTATTTGCTGTGCCAGCTTTTCTGAATCGTGGAGTGCTGTGCCTGTGGGTGTATCTAACAGCACAAGGGAGTACAGACTAAAAAAATACTGGTGAATGAGTTCCCTGACACACCAAAATCACTGTGGCCAGAGAGGCTTTCAGAGCCAGGGGTTAAAAGTTTTATACCATTAACTCCAGTTAAGAAGGAATACGAGCAGTTTTAGGAAAAATACATGTAGCCTTAGTTTCCAGGCTCCAATTCTGCTCTCATTAGGCCTTGAATCCTTCTCCATTCTTGAAGCTCTTGTCCCTTGGGCACCCATGTTAGGAGTTTGGCAAGACTGTTGAGCCAGTGGTGACAGCAGATTGCATGGAGCTTGGTACGTGGAGATTTTGGGGTGTAATTCCACAGTCATATCTATCAAGTATCAGAATTCAAAACTGAAATAGTGAGCTGCAGACTCAGTAGGTCTTGTTACTTCCTTGTTCTTTAGAAACTAGCTGACTGAATTTCTGGATGCAGGCAGGTCCAACAAAGACAGGTTTTAGAGTTGATGAGGATGGTTCCTTTTCTGTTTAGAAACACTGTTTACATCAACAGGGAGATTTGAAATCCACTGTGTTACAAGTGAGAGCAGGAAAAAAGGTTCAAAGGTATTTCAAAAGCCGGAGCTGCCTTCTGGGTGTTTCTGCTGCCAATTCCCTGACTTTCTCACTGAGAAAATTATGGATTTCAGAAGATACTGTCTCTGGTGAACCACAGCATCTGAGTTTGTATATCTGTCCTACAACCTGATAGTCCTTTCTTTTCAACCCTGCCTGCATCCTTTGTCTCTGGAGCTGCAAAGTTTGTCTCTGTTCATAGATACAATACTACAAATACTGTACCTCTTTCATCAGGTGAAAATAGTTTCCCTAATATTTGCATAGGCCTGAATGTTTTCACAAATTGACTCTACATAATGGTATGTTTTAAGGCAAATGTTAATATATAGAAAGTGTGGGAGTTTAAATGGAATACCTTTGGAGAAAAGCCTGTTCACCTGTTTAGAGCATTTAAAATCCTAGTAGGAAAAAAAGGCTGTAATAATTATATTTCTGAAAACTCCAGGTGCAAGGAGTATTTCTAGATTCATGACAATGCACTGCAGTTACTCCCAGAAAATTTCCAAAATCTACAGCTTTTAATCCTTTTCAGAATATTTATTTTTTTCTGAATTCAGTACCTATTCATGGTGCAATTTTTGGGTTTGTCCTGTGTGGGGCCAGGAGTTGGACTTGATGACCCTTGTGGGTCCCTTCCAGCCTGGGATATTCCATGAGTCTGTGATTCTTTTTAGCTTCTGGACCATAGTAAAGAGACAGTAACCATGAACTGTTGTTTGGAAAGGGGTGAGTCCCTTCCAAGAGGCTGGTCAGGCTTATGTTAATAATATGTAATACCACATTGACTTTGTTTTCCTTAATCTCAAAAAAAAAAAAATTGCAAGTAGTTTTAAAGTCCAGAAATATTTTCTTTTATTTTTCTTCAGCACAGAATATTGCATGAAACATTCCTTGGAGGGGGAAAAAAAAACCCAAATTGTTCTCATGTTTCTTCTGGTAAAAAAAAAAATGTTTTTTTCACAATGTGCTTCTGCAAACCCTCAGTGAGAGAGGGAATGTTTGCTTCACTCCCATCATTTATCCATTTGATCCTCCTGTCCCATTAAACTGTCCTATGCCCTTCAGCAGCTCAACCAAAAGTGGGACACCTGAAATTGTAAGATGTAAGTACAACAGCACTTTACAGGGACAGAAGTCACCAAAGATTTATTCTGTGCAAGGAACCCCAATTACAACTTTCAAAATCACCTTCTTTATGAACTGCTGCTTTCTTACTTTCTCATTTAATTGCAGGGTAGGTTTTGAACAAAGACCGTTTTTTGTTTATTGTGTTCCAGATCTTTGACTGTCCACGGCTAAAGTTTTCTGAAATTCCTCAGAGACTCACTAACCTGCTGCTGCCCCCAGACCCAATAGTGATAAACCACATCATCAGGTAAGCTGGGCAGTCAGCTCAGCACTGTCATGTGCAGAGCACTCACTAGGGAAGGTACAGAAACAGCTGTAGTAGCAGGCAGCAGAATTCAGTTTATATAACTTCCAGGTGAGTACCTTGCACTTGGTTGCATGTTCATTCTCTGTGCATTCCAGTCTATATAATTCTGAATTATTTTCAGTATAATGGCACTGATTCCCTAGAAGTATGCAAAACAACTTTTAGTTTTATTCCTACTAGAATGCCATCGAGAGAGTTGGTTGGGTTTCTTTCCTAAGGAAAGAGAAGTGAGAGTTTGAATTCACAAAAAGGGATGAAAAAGGATTTGAAATAAGACATTGTACACCACAGGAGATACTATAAATCACTGAGTTCTTATGTAAAGTATATAACAGTATTACAGTTTCAAATACAGTGGCCAGTCCATGCATGCTCTGTTGGGATTGGGTCAGCTGTTTGAGTGTTACTGTTCCCATGAGAATGCCAAGGAGCCAGAGATCTCCAGAGATTTACATCAAAGAATGCCTGGATTTGGATTCAGAGAAGGCTGTTGTGACCAAGGGACTGAGCTCTTGTATCCTTGGCAAAACAGATGTTTTTCTGGATAGCAGATGAAGTACATCTCTCAGCTATCTAGGGCACTTGGAGCACATGCCATATGTAAGTGACAACTGTATGCATGGAGGAGGAGAATAGACAGACTTTAGGGATTGCAGTCTTACTCTTTAGATATTTCGATCCTTCCCAAGTGGCTTTGTGGTCTTGGTCAAAACTCTGATTCTGTGTGTTTAAACATTATTGTTATTTGAGTGTAGTGATTTGATTTCCTACAGAATATTAACAACAAATGTTTCTGAGTATACTTAAAATTGGAGTCTTTATTTTAATTTTTTTTTAAAAAATTTAACATGTGATAGAAAGTTCAAATATTACATAGGCTATGAAAAGAAAATTTGCTTTTTGATTCATTTCAATATATCAGAGTAATCAAGAAGCAGCTTGGCTGCCACAGGTTGATAGCTGTGGACATACTGTCATCAATCACAACCCAGTGATCTGTCTGATGGACCACAAAAAGGCTGAGGTCCTCAGAGATACACAGTAATTGCTGCGAGAAAAATGACAAGGAACTGATGGTTATGTGTGACAGTGATTGAAGTCTGATTTACCAACTGTGGGACTGAAAACTGGTTTCTTGTTAAGAAACTTTAGGCTAAAGATAAAGTAGATGTTAAGTCTAAATGCCAAGAAATTAAATATAAATTTAGAACAGGACAAGCCAAAGAAAGGTCCTGATATTTAGCTTATTAACAGGCCTCAGGAAGATGTTAGACAATGTAATGAAGAGTATGTGCATTGGTAGCTTTTAAACGTGATGGTCTGGCTCCAGCACAAAAATCTGTGAAATCTAATTTATGAAAGATGAGAAAATATACTAGAATATACATATATATAAAGATACCTTGTTCTTAAAGCCTTCTCACAGCATCTGCAACAGGCTTTATTGAAAAGATATTCTGGGCTGGACGGATATTTTTTCTGATTCATTATGGCTGTTCTCATGATCTTGTATTGTACTCTACGTAGTGTTGACCCCAATGACCAGAAGAAGACGGCTTGTTATGACATAGATGTAGAAGTTGAAGACCCATTAAAAGGCCAGATGAGTAGTTTTCTTCTCTCAACAGCCAACCAACAGGAGATTACAGCATTGGACAACAAGGTACTAGCCTGAGAGCAAAGTATCCCATGATACACGTCCTCATTGTGTGGCTTCCTGTGGGTTTGGTGTCCCACATTGCAGACAGTACTGTTGTGAGATGGGGACTTCTCAAGGGGATGTGCTTTCAGGGGATGGCTCAGCCACATGCAGTGGGAACACACAGGGGTGAGTGGTGTTCACACTTAGGGTTTGATCCAGGACCTGATGCCGTTATCAAGGTGATAGAAGTGGAGCTTCTCAGGGAGTGTAATGAGTCCCCTGATGTTCAAAACCCACCTGAAGTGTGTGACTGTAACTTTTTATTACGAGGTCATGATATCTTGCTAAATTGCTAAGGCAAAGCTGGGAGAATCTACCCTGGGGTGCTTAGTTTTTGTCCATGACTGCAGAACAGCTCTCTGCAAGAGGTGCTAATATGGAACATTCATGTCAGGAAAATCACGTGGAGCAGTGTGGCAGTTTTAAGTGTTATTGAAAGAGGACCACGTGCACTTCAAATAATAGTATCTGTCTTAGGGCAGTGGTGGGCTCTGCAGGCTACGTTAAGGGTTCATGTCACTGTTGGCCAGCTTCTGGCATGTCCACTGGCTGATTTGGCTTGGTAAGGGATAAAAGTGGCTTCTCGGAGCAAGGTCCAGTTTCTGTTTGATTACCTCTAAAACAAACAAATACTTTACACTCTGGCCTTCATGCACTTTTAAAGAGGGTCTGGACACCACCAGTACAATGGATTCTGGTAACTGTTGCAGCATCTTTTCTTTTCTGGCTCTCCAGGGAGGTCCTTTTCAGCAGCGCAGCTGCTCAGTCACTTGGTTCCCAATCTACATAAGCTTACAAGCAGCATGCTTGGGGTTAATCTCTTTCCAGTCCAGCTCTCCTTTTTCTGTGTCTTGCCTCACCCCTTTTTTGAGCATTTTCTACAGCACAGGGCAAGCTGTGATAAGAGAAGTTACTGCAGTCACTGCTGGGTGAATGGGCATGGACTACTCCTGTTACCCTCTGTGCCTTGCATTGCTGTGCTGCCACAGATCCTCTCCTGGCAACTCAGTGCATGCCAGTGGAGTTCCCTCTGCACAGCATCTTCCCAAAGAAGGAATGATTTGAAGTTGACAGCAGCTCACTTTTGTTAAGACACTATGTGGTTCCTACAGGAGTGGCCTTGATGGCATAATCGCATCGGGGAGGATTATTTTCTCCCATGTGCTTGGCCACCTTATCTGCTTTGACAAAATNCCCATGTGCTTGGCCACCTTATCTGCTTTGACAAAATAGATGAATATGCAAAACTAAACAAGATAGGTTTACTATCTCAAACTAGAATGTTGGAGGAACAGGGTAGCAAAAGTTTTCTTCTGTGTGTGCATGTGCAAATGATTCATTAACTGTCCTCCTACTGATCATACTTGATACCCAGGAACATTATGGAACCCTGACTTCTCTTCAGTCTTCATTCTTCCCTGCTAGTTAATGCTCATGTCCTTCATAATATTTCTGAATATATGATTAATTTTCTATAAACCTTCCTTACTCCTGATTTCTCACCATTCATACTCCTCTTTTTGCAGCCAGTGTAGCTTTACTAGGCTTTCTTTTAAGAAAAATTTTAGAAGTCATGACTGTTCATTTAACATGGTCTTGATCAGGAAATTGCTAGAAATTTTAAGGATTACAGTAGGATATTGAAGAGATGATGATGATGATGATTAGGGAAATAACTGCTTTCTTGCATTGGGTACTATTTAAAGACATATTTATATAGCACCTTTCCTCAAAGATCCCAGACTAGGTAGACAGAGTGATTGTATGAAGGCAATTGTTACCTTGTATGGTGACGTGATTGGGCTCTGGCAGCCATGCAGCAGTTCAGTGCAGGAAGTGAAGGAGGATCCTGTACATACTTGTGTTGCAGAAGTACAGCTGAACCCAAAATGTAGTGGCAGGATTGCTGTTAAGTTGCTGCTCTTCCAAGTGAAAAAGCCCTAGGAAGCTGCACAAGTCGGTGGTGTAGAATTGTCACCTTTGTACATTACCAGAAATACAAAGATGGTAAATGAAGCTGACCTGAGGGTCACTGGAGCTTGGGAGAAATTAAGTAACATATTTTGGTTTTTTTTTTACTGTCAGATTCATGAGACAATTGAGTCCATAAATCAGCTAAAAATACAACGTGATTTCATGCTGAGTTTCTCCAAAGATCCCAAAGGATACATCCAAGACCTTCTCCGGTCCCAAAGTAGGGATCTTAAGGTGAGCTAAGGTTTGGAAAAAATGAATAGTGGAACCAGAATGGAAGAATTTTATATAAATGTATATTGAGTATATAGCCAAACATCCAGGATGAATAATTGGTGGAAGACAGACAGTGAGTGAAGTACTGCAACCCCAGAGCAGACAGTATGCAGGAAAGAGGGTTTAGGTTGTATTCTGCTTCCAGTGGAATGGTGGTGCCTGGTGGGGGAGGTAGGTGGATTTTGTGGTCAGAGAGTAAAATCAAAATGCAGGGCTGTGTTGATATATTCTGTAAAATCAAAGCTATATAAAACTCAGCAGGAGCATCCTATATTACAAGAACACAATTTTGGGTATTTTGTTTGTTCATGGTTTAATCTCATTTAAGAAACAGGCAGGTTAAATATCAGCTGCCTTTGAGCGTATCTTTGAGATACACAAGAAATGGAATGTAAAGGAGGTCAGTTTTTTTACAGAAAAAAGTGAATCATTTGTTCTTCATAAAGGTTCACGTTTTCTGTCTTTAACTGAGATGCCTCAAAATCAGTTGTATTAGTGAATCCATGAAATTATTTTAATAAAATCATTGTGTCTTTCATATATAAATGCCTAGTTGGTTAGTCAACAGTCTTCCAAAACTCTACTGTTAAGATTATGTTTATTATTATTTATATTGTATTCAAAAGGGGACAGGCATATGGAAGAAGTTTAATGTTTAAATGTTTAAATAAAGCACCCTTTGGCTTGAGGAACTTGAAAACAAAAGTGTTGTGGAGTTTCTCTAGCTACATACACAGAATTGTTGTTCAGAGTTCTCCCTGACTGACAACTAGTCCCATAAAGCCACCTCTATAAGGTTTTATCCTACTGGCATCAGAGTTGTGATTGCACAATACTGCTCTGCAAAACATGCTAATAACTTTATTTAACTGTTTTAAGTTTACCTGTGATTCTGTGAGGCTGGTGACTTAGTAATCAGAGTTCTATTTCTTTTATAGAATCATAGAATGGTTCCAACCCCCTACGGCCCCAGCCCTGGAGGTGGACAGGGCTTGGAGCAACCTGGTCTAGTTGAAGGTGTCTCTGCCTATGGCAGAGGATGGAACGAGATGAGCTTTAAAGTCCCTTCCAACACAAACCATTTGATGATTCTGTGATCTTATTTTGGTAGTAAGCACACACTGTCCATTTGCTTTGGGCTTTGAGAACGGTTCTGAACATTTTTTATGTAGTAATGTAGACAAATTTTGACTGTAGGTAAATCTGAAAGTTTGTCTATGTGATAGAAGACCTATAAGTGAAAAATGTTATTTTTGTCACAGGTGATGACTGATGTTGTTGGAAACCCAGAAGAAGAACGCAGAGCTGAATTTTATCACGAGCCATGGTCTCAAGAAGCTGTGAGCAGATATTTCTACTGCAAGGTATGAAAGAAATATCCACACTGCTGGCTTATAAATGCATCTTCTGCCTCTGAAAAATTGAATCTACTGAAATGTACAATGTGTCTTTTTCTTTCAGATCCAGCAGCGCAGACAGGAATTGGAACAATCTCTGGGAGTGCGGAACACATAAGTCCTGCTCGCAAGATCCCATTGGCATCTTGACCACCAAACCAGTGGACTTTTCAGTGTTACTAGCTCACTGTTACACATGGACCTGCTTCCTGACTGGATGAGAATGTACCATCAACACACCAGTCAGAACACCAGCTTTAGAGTGACCCTTGAAAATCTTGTCCATGGCAGGTGTCTCAAACCATTCCAGGCCAGAGGCAGCACCATATAAGTGTCAGTATGAAAGAAGACTAAAGGTTCATTCATCAATGCACATCGTTAAGTTTTAGTGGAAAGTTCAGACACTACACAGCAAATCCTAATGGTCTATGCTTAGAGTCATGGATGGCACTGATGGGGGAGGTTGAGATAGGTGTTCTAGGAGATTTCAGATGTAGAGAGAAAAATGCAGTTCTCATTCTATGGTACCCTAGAGTCTCAAATAGTGACTTATCTGGAATCAGACAAGATAGTCTCTTATGGCTGTGGAATATTTTATTTTCCTGAAGAGAGTTTTTATTCAAGCTGGACCAGTGAAAGAAGCTATCTCACCATTGGAAAGAGGATTTTCATTCTGGAATATGGAGCCCTTTTCAAAGAAAGATATATAGTCAGGACATCTCTTCTGCAGATGCAAATCCTTCCTCTTCCCTTTGTCTTGGCAGTGAAAGGTAGACTGTATCACATATCACTAGATGGGTATGATCAATGTGCTTTACCAAGAGAAAGAGAATCACACCTGGAATAAGAGCTTCTTAGGTGTCCTTAATCTCAGTGGTAATAGCAACACATGAGGCATTATGAGAAAATGAAAATAATGTAAAGGTGCTTTGCTTGAACACAGCAGATATTAACAATGAGCATAATATGTAAAGTAAGATTTCTTAACTGCTTTTCTGTGTGCCTGGAGGGTTCATCACTGAAAAGAACTTCCTAATTGTTGGTGCAGAATCCAAGAAGCTTGACTTAGTGTAACATGGTACTTTTCTCTTTTCTTCAAGATGTTAACAGAGTCCCTGGATTGGTCTCATATTTTGATCATAGGTGAACTGCATCTTACTATGAATTATTTAGTTCCCCCATCCATGATATGTGCTGGTTATGTGGGATGGTGTTGAGTTATAAAGCACTATCAGCCTTAAAGAGAACATACCCCTTGGAAATCGTGTTCTCTGTAAATGTATGACAAATTCAGACTATGGAAATTTATAGCACATTTACTTGGAAGCAGGGACATCTTCCTTAAATCCTTCCCCTCATTTTTTGTAGTGCACAGGTCAGTTGTACTTAATGGCCCAACATGATTTCTAGTCCAAAAAGCAGCTGCCAAAATATAACTGTCCATTTGATGTGGCACACAAAATCCTCTTCTAGGTTACTCCTTTTCAACTCCTTTCTTTCACTTCCTCAGAAAAAGAATCAAATTCACATGCCAGATGGAAGGAAGGCAGCTCTTCTAAGTAACACATTTTTCTGTAGTATTGCCTTCTGCATTTTGCTATCTTTGCCAATTTCTTTCTTAATTTTACTTAGAAGTTTATTCTGTCCAGTCACAGAAGAGACAGTCTTCTCTTCTACCCCGCTATTTAATATCTTTGCTTTCACATTAATAGTGCCATAGCTTTTACTCTGTCCATTGTGTTCAGAGATGTCTTAGAAAATTAACTTTTGATTGTAGTCATGTGAGGGCACTATTGTCACAAAAAACATTGGTGTGAGAAAAAGTATGGCTTAACCTCTTTGCCTGAGGCCTTTTACTGGGGATGGCTTCATTTGGAACATTTTTTTTTTTGGTATTAAAACCTCTTTTCATGGTAAAATGTGAAATCCTGCAACCTTAAACTAGTCATAGTGAGGGGCTGTGAGGCTGACAGACAGTAATTGACTTGAAATCTTGCTTAATTTAGGACTCCACTAACTGGATACTCAAGAAAGCATTGTGAGGGAAAATGGTGGGTGTCATCTGCTGCTGTGCATCCGTATTTGTTCCATTGCTGTGTCAGTTGAGTGCATGCTGCCCAGTGTGTAAAACTCTTTTCTGTATGTGGCAGACAGAGCAGCTACAATGAGGGCGTGTGTTCAGTCTGCAGGAAGAAGAATGCAGAGAAAGATATGCAAGGATGTGAGAAGGGCACGGTACGGAGAGAGATGCCTGCTGGATGTCTGCCAGGGAATTCTGGGGTTTGAGAGCCTTCCCACTGAAGCGGCAAATATTTGTACAGAGTCATTTCAGTCCCGTGCCGCAGCCAGCAACATCCTGGAGTCCAGCCTGTGCTTTGGGCCTCTCTGTAGAATTAATTGGATGGATCTGGTTCCAAGTGTCCTTCGGAGCAAATTAACAAAACTAATGTGGTGTTGCTGCCCTGTGTTCACAACTGCAGCACTGGAAGCTGAATCTGTGTTAAGCAGCAATACTGTGTTGAAGGGCGTGTGTGCCTAAGTCAGCCACTGCAGATGGCAATCCAGAATCTAAATTCTTCCATCCCACTGTCTGTAAAAAGACTGGGCACCGACAGTGAGTCCTGGCCATAGCTGTCAGCTGTCTTTGCTTTGGCTGAACGGGGTGATTGATCTTTTGCTGCCTTTTTCCTGTGCTCAGGAGCAGTTCAGGGCTGTTACTGAAGAGACACAGAGAGAAGTTTTCTTTGAAGAGAAATGATGGAGCAATACTGGGAGGAACTGGACCAAGCGCTGCTTGAGAGTATGCA
>WBMV01003812.1:217594-350445 GCA_013396655.1 Campylorhamphus procurvoides | reverse complement strand
GGTAACAGTTCTTAACTACAAATGTATACATATATATATCCTCTGGGACTGGGGGAAGGTGATGGCTTCGGAAAACTCACATGGGAATAAGGCANACTGTTATCCTTCTTTGCTCAAGCTCCACGTTGGGCACCAATTTTGTCTCAGTTTAAAAGAAAACAAACATGTCTATCTGGACTAGAAAAGGGGTCCTCTTTCCCAAAAAACCAAAATTAAGACTTTAAGCAGGAAACTTATAGAAGAGGGTAACAGTTCTTAACTACAAATGTATACATATATATATCCTCTGGGACTGGGGGAAGGTGATGGCTTCGGAAAACTCACATGGGAATAAGGCAGTCCCAAGGGGCTGCTGAACCCTTTCCCATGGGCAATGTAAAGACCCTTTTTTCTCCTCGTTTGCCCGAAGCCGGGGGGCAGGGGGCGCCGGCCCGCGGTGAGTGCTCTCCCTCCGAAGGACAGCACAGGGTGCAGAGAGTTTGGGGGACAGAGCCAAAGGGGCTCCCTCCAAGATGCTTCCACGAGGCCAGTGAAGTGGTGGCTCCCCCTCTCAGCAGCCGGAGGAAGATAGCATGTCCAGCCCCAGGAAGAAACCTCTCTGTTCCTCCCCCGGCCAAAAAAGGCAGGATGGGGAGGTATCACCACCCTTCTGTTACCTGGCCCTGGCTCTTCAGCTCCAAACACATGTGTTGGTAAGGGAGGGAAAAATTCCCTGAAAGATTTTGGAACTATAACACACAGCGATGCTACCCTGCTTTGCTGAAGGTTAGGAGATGAGAGCTCCAGCCATGCTAAAGGATTTGATGCAAAACAGGCCCTTTTATTTTCCAATCATCTCAAGGGCTTTTGGGAGAGGAGGAAAGCAAATGACAGTGAATGGACTGGGAGGGCCTGCCCTGAGGGTAAGGTTAAGTGGTGTAATAATCTCCATCCTGAACTTGGGGCTGTGTAGCACCTTCCCTGATGTGCCTGGTCACAAGGTGAACCACTCCGAGCAAACCCCACACATTTTCTGCCCACATTTCTTACAGCAAAGCTTAGGGTTCTGGTAAACACCTGAACCCTCCCCAAAACACTTCCTTTTCATTAATTAATGACTATTTTCCTCCACGTTACACTCACTGAGAAACTTGCTGTCTTTCTGTGCACTGCCCTTTCTTTGGTGCTCTGATTTTTTGATTTCCAAAAGCAAATGGTATTACATTTCCCAGATGTAAAACATTTCTTAATTAAATAACAAGCTTTCTTCTTGGAAAATCAAAAAAGTTAATGGACAAGTTCTCTTTGTTTTGCTTTGTTGTGAGGGAAAGGAATAGTCTGGCTGAAGAATTTTGAGAGAGCACTGGATGGGCATATCAGTCAGATTTGTGGGTTTTGTGTTTTGTAAGAAAGATAAAACTAACTAACGAATTGCAGAGTTTCTCTAGGCAGTGTCCTCTTTATGCCTGTTGTTAAGAGCAGTGTAGGCAACAGTATCCACAAAGCTCATTAAGGAAAAATGTTCTCATGTCTTCTCTCAGGGACATGACACATCTTTCCAGTGTAGGAAAAACAGCTGAGCTACATTTGGAATTTCTCTAAAATAAGAAAGATACTATCAGAGTCTCTTCTCAAGAGAAGAACCCATGAGGATTTATTCCCTGGGGACTTGGAAATAATTTATTTCAAACAGACAAAGTCCCAGCTCAACCCAGCAATACTCTTGGTATACTGTTGGGCTGAAGAAGCTCTTTACCCTTCAAGCCCTAACACTGACTCACTCTCACTGAAGCACAGTGGTATTGCACAGTACCAGGCTATGGAACTGGTAACAGGATCACTCAAACATGGGGGTAGGAGGCCAGCACTTGGTATGTGGACAAGGAAGGCCTTGCACCTGAGCTAAGAAAAGCAGATGGAACCTGAGTAATAGGCTACATGGCCAAGAGAAAGGGAAAAGAATTGAAAACAAGAAGGCATAAAAACAATACTTCAAAGAAGTTACTAATCTAGTCAGGATGAAAAGGCTACTAAGAAATGGGTGGCAGCCACAATTAAAAGTACTCTATTTGTAACAAGGTACGCAGATACTCTACTCTGACTTGTCGCTAAATTGTACAGATAAGGAAAGTGCAAATGGAAGTTTTTGAGAGATTTACAAAGTAGCTGCCTGTTTAAAGCGTTCATATAAGTGAAGGAAAGGCAGCAGGGGACTCAGAAGGGGATGCAATAGCACAGCCATTAAAGACAGCATGCTGTTGTTCTGTTTGCAGTCAGAACAGACACCTGAATAACCTGCCAGCTCTGCCAGTTGTGCCACAACACTTCTTTCCTGGAGAGGCCACGTGTGATTGATCTGTGAAGCAGCTGCTGAGTCACAACCCCACAAATAACAATTGCTGTCTGCTCTGTTCTCTGGTAAGTTCAGCATTTCCATTTGATTCAGACTGTAGCTGTCATGGCTCGTGCTTTCAGCCCTGGCAGTCCTCTGTGTGGCCCTTTGAACTGGCTGAGAGAAGCACTGTGCAAATAGAAGGATTTTGTGGCAAGGGATCTTCTCCTCTACTTAAGCCTCAAAAGGTCAAGGTGTCTCAGTTGGGTGGATTTCTCTGACCTGAGGAGGAACACAAGAGTGTTGACACTCCTGCCAGCCAGAGGATGGTTAATACTTGAGGTGCTATGTGGGATCATTAGGCTTTCAGGCTGACACAGCACCCTGGGAGGACAGAAGAGATACTGTGTCCTTGATATCTCTATTTTAGGGTATCATAAGGACCTAACAGGAGCTCCCCACTGAACCTCTTGTCAGCGTTCCCTCCCACAGGCACATCTAAGCACCTTAATTTTAAGTTCTAAAGCATTATATTTCCCTAGCAGAAAAAAAAAATAAGTGAAAGAAATAAATTCAGCATTACTAAAACAATAAGAAGCATAGCAGAAAGAATAATGAAACATTGGAAATGATTTATGGGTGTAATGGATCACTCAATATATCTTTACAGAAAGAAAATATCCAAATTACCTCAGCTTTAACAGTCGTGGTTCCCCGTGACTGCAGATGAGGAACTTTTAAATGTAAGACTGGAAATGGTTATAAAAGATCAGAGGCTTTCAAAACTCACTGTGTACCAGGTCTAGTGAGTGCAATGCCAAGAGTAATACATGAAATCCGATCTGACAGTCTCAGAGCTTTCCTTTGTTTGAGGAGATCCCCATGCAATGAAAACGTGCAGCATCGTGCCAGGGCTAAAAGAAGCAGTCAGTGGAAAGGACTCAGAGGTAACAACCGCTGGGCAGTGTCTCACTGGCAAAATATAAAAAGAAAATGAAGAATTAACTCCATTAAGAAATCCTAAGGAACATGGTTTAGATTAAAGGATGCTCCTTTCAACCAGGCGGCTGGAAGGTTGATGCAGCACTGCTCATGCAGATGTTTGGAAAGCAGTTCCCAAACCCTTAACTTTGGAGACTGCTTCTAAAGGCTGTTGCTCTTCCACTGCTCTGTGCCACCTCCAATTTATCTTGAAGTATAAAAAAAATAGAACTTACAGCTCCAAGTTCAATAGGAGAGGTCTTTTCAAAGAAACACAATGAAACCTAAGATGTTATGGTCTGTAGATCCAGTATCTACAGTAAGCTGGCAGGTCTCCTTGTACCTATGAGCAATAAAAATGAAGTAGAAGCAAATCTGTCAAAGCTCAGGGAGTGTAATTCAATCCCTTGGTTCACACTGGCTACATGTGAACAGAGCATAGAACAGTGAACTGCTCTCCTGAAATCCTGGGTGATCAGACTGGCTTGGGTGGTTTGTCTTTAAAAATCTGGTTCTATATTCTGCTCCAGGTTGTGATTTTAGCAGGACTCTGTGCTGGCAACAGGACCTCAGCCCACCTTGGAGATATTCAGAGCTGGACTGATTCACCCAAACATTAGGCACACAAAAAGATTACTGAAGTAAGATCTCAAGTAAGGGAGCTTGTGTTTGGGCCAAACTCTGGGCCAATGCTCTGAGGTTCTGTTAATCAGTTTTGCAACTTTTTTGTTAAATTCTGAATTGAATTTGACAAGGAACTTGGAGTATTCATCAAGTTGAAGAGTGAGCACTTTGTGTTATCTCAAATAGAGACAAATCTGCTTCCTTGTGCCAGTTCAGCCCTGAAAAGGACAACCCAGCTCTGCCTATGTTCTCTATACTCCATTTTCCTACAGGAGAGAGAAATGCTCAATGCTGCTGTTCCCCTGCCTGCTTTCTGCATTTTTGTGTTATGTTCTCTGACCATCACTCCAAGCCTCTGTCTCATTGTCTGCTGAAGGTGTCCCCCAATGGCAGCACCCCAAGGAAACAGTTTCTCCTTTCCTAACCACATTTCTTTGTCCCAAGTGTGAGATGTGATGAGGGATGTCTCCTGTCCTAATGAAAGAGACTGAAGGTTCCATTGACTTCACCGGGGTCAAACCTTCACCCTCAGGGACCTGGTGGTAGAAGTGGGAGGGATTTCCATTTTCACAGAGAATTTGCAAGCCCCTTAATTGTGTTGCAACCTCAAATATTTCCTTCACAGGGCAAAGTTCGTATCTTATTTCAGATGAATGTAGTGGCTGAGCGTCATCTGCTGCTGGAAAAGCTTTAGAAGTTCCTTAAAACTAGAACAGGCATGAAAGAGAAGCAGGGTGGGAAAGGGTTGTTTGCTATTAGACACCAACACAAACCCAGCTTTTTGTCTGTGCCCTTCCCCCTTTTTGTTCACACACTCCTCTTCACCCTTCAGACAGCCTTAGAATGCTAATTTTTCTAATCACTTGGAGAATGAAAACTATTATAGAAATCAACTAAAATATTATTTTAAACCTTGTTTAATGAGACTGGACTCACACCCCTAAATAAAGTCCTGATCTTAACTAACTGCCAAGAATAGTTCCCACACCCTATATAACCTGACACATTCAAATTCAAAGCAAGTATTGGAAACCACTTTCAAAAAGGGTTTCTGAATCTTGAACATACTAGCAGGTGGGATTTATGAAGAAATGGTTTTAAATAAAAGTCTTAATTGTAATCTTTTCACAGATGTTTAGGGCTTCTCTTCCCACAGCAGCTGATAGGGATGCTCAGAAAGATTCACTGAAATGATACTGGAATGATAAAGATCTGATTGAGTCATTCTTTCCTGTGGATTCCACCAGTGTCTGAACTCTAAAGTGTTCAGTTATTCTGTTTTTCTCAGGGGTAAAATCTGAATACATGTAACGCTTGGGTAGCACTAATAACAATCAAATTCCCACATCAAAGCTGTGCCTACGTGCTTTTGTCTGTCCTAATGGTTTGAGAGAAAATCTTGATAAATCAACAGGAGATTTTTTTCTTTTTCTTTTTTTCCCCCTCTTTCTTAAGTTTTGTTGTCTTGATTAGATAAAAAATAATAGGGGGCTGTCAATCTGTTTTCTTTTCAGGTCTTCTCTGTCTCTTTCTAAATTAGTTACAGCCTGCTTTTTGTAGCTTTATAGCCAGCCTGACCTAATTTAATTACCATGACTTGTGTGGCTTAAAGATAAATAGTTTTATTCAGCCTGCCTACTTTTGTATAAGTTTTCCCTTTCACACATCTCCCTATATTTTGGCATTCAGAATTCTCGTCCTCTGTTCTGGGGTAGGTTAACACAAGGTTAGTTTATAGCATTGTCCATATTTTCACAAAAAGGCCTTTGATGCAGTTGGTCCCTGCTTTGCTTTCAGAGCCTTTGTGGGACACAAATGAACATTATATTAGCTGGGGAGGCAGGGGATGGAAAACACACCCTTATGCCCACCATGAGGAAGAAATCCTCTAAGCTTGTTCCTATATTGCTACTCTCTGAGATTTTTTTCTTGTTTTAGGAAAATACTACAGAAATCACACCTTGGGATTTCTTCTCTACGGATTATTACCCTAAGCTGTGCCATAAGTGGATAGAAGAGCTGCAGGAACACAACTTGGCAGTATAAAAGCAAATCCTTCCACTGCCCTGCTGGCCACCTTTAAGTACAGCAAACAAGCAACCAGCTTATACAGCTGCAGAATCCTGCTTACAAGAAGGGATTGTCACGTTTCTTCCTTTCCTTGGCCAGGAAAAGAGGAGTGATAGTAAATGGTTCATTTAAAAACTGGTTAAATTTGTTACTTGCCTATAATCACTGCATTTTTTTATAATCTCAGTCTCACATGTAATACCCAGATGGTTGTACAAAGACTATCTCCATCTCATGTTTAATCTATGGATACTAAATACATTAAAAAGAATTCTCTTGAGGCTTGCTGCAGTTTTTACTATAAATGTGGATAGATAATTTTGTGTAATCTTGTTGCTGCTAGAAGAGCCTCCAGCTCTTTTTATAAAAGGCATCTACTTGGGTTTAAAATGAGTAAGTTTTGAGGGCATTAGCAAAGCGAATTGGCAGCACTAATCCTGACCTACCACAGGTTTTAACAGGAAGAGCAAACCGTGAAACTCAAAAGGAAAAGCAACAAATGTGTTTTATGAATCTCCATGTGCAATACTTTGGTTACAATGAAATAAAATGCCAGACACCTTGAAGTTGCTCTCCTGTGGTTAATTCTTCTGAGCTACTTTTTAAATCAATCTCCCCATACTTGGTCTCTTCCCACCTTTGTTATTAAACTAACAAAAGCAGTTTATACCAACCACACTATAAAATAAAAAAATAAAAACTCTTTCAAGCATTTGCTTTACCCTGTTGAACACCTTTATCTAAAAGCACATTCCTGTTCTATTAAATAAAATTCCATACACATTTCAATATATGAAAAGTTTTGTTTCCAAATATAACATTCAAATGCCTTGTTTCAGTATTGTTGGTCTACTTATTGGATGGCAATATTCCTACACAACTTACATGAAACCAACCTTATTAACTGTAAAGCTCCCAGATGCTGATTTGCTTCAGAACAGATCATAACATTTCAGTAGGTGCAGAAAAAAAAGCAAATCCAAACCCTTCATATAAACTTTTCAAGAAATACTGCAATCCTCAGCAAAATCACACATTTTGATAAAATTTAAAACTTCAGGGCCCGAGGACTTGTTTCCCATACAATAGGTTCACCTTAAAAGGAGGAGTTCCAAGAAATGCAGTTGGAGATATCCAAGTGGTTCAGCCAGGCTTTCCCATTGTCCTTTTAATATTTAATGGGATTTACCTGGAACTTCTCCTTGGCTGAACTATTATGTAACTCATGAACACAAGCAGTGTTTGACAGTTAAGGTCTTGCCTGTAGACCTACCTCTTTCCTGTGTGCCACTGCCTCTGGAGGAGGAAAAGGTGAGCCAGAACTGACAGGGAAGCAGTTCCTGAATGGCTCAGGCTCTGTTTACTGTGGTAGTTTATATCTACAGTCTAATTAAAAAAAAATTAACACTCTGTATGCTAAAGAATGCACCAGCAGTGGGTAAGAACAGCAGTACACATAAATTAGGACAGGAATATGTGTGGGACATGGAAATCTGTGCTGTAGGACTGAAATGAGAGTACCTGGGCTCCTGAGAGGTTCTGCTGGCACAGTGCTCCTGGTGACAGGGATTGATCACTGCTGCTCTTCTTCCTAGGAGGGTGTCATTCTGCTGCTTCTCTGTCTCCAGAGTGTCTTGATTTTAAATGCTTCACAAAAATCTACATCTTCCAGTGTAAAAGTACAGTGGAGCTTGATCTCATTTGGTACCTAAAAGAGCCACCAGAGATGAATTTTAGAAAAGGTCATTCCTTAGTTACATACCTTTGTTAAAACCTGTACAAAAATTATATCAGAATGAGATATGCCATGAGGAAAAAAAAATACAGATCATTCATGGGTCTGAACGTGGATCACACACTGACTGCATTTGGCAGAAGTGCACATCTGACTGTTAGTGCAGCCAGATTCCAGGAAATAAAGGGCAGAATATGGCACAGATTCCAGGGCTCTGATCATGCACAGAAACCAGCTGATATTTTGAGGTTCTGAGGTTACAACGTGTGGCTCTTCTAAAGCACAGACTGCAACCTTGAGGGGCTTGGTTTGTTTTCCAGCTGAAATCTGACATGCATTACATGTGAACATTTGGAAGTCATATTGACCATCATGCATTACATATAACTGCTTTAACTTTTACAGTATGCAGTCATTTAAACTGACTTCCATAACAACAGAGCACTTAACAGAACCCTTACCCACATGTGCCCCAATAAAGAGGAGCAAGTGTGGTGTCCAGCTCTACCAACATTGTCTGCTGGAGTGGAGATGGAGACAGACCCTTCTGAACCCACTGGTGGTGCTTCCAAACGGAGGGGTGGGCAGGAAGCAGGTCAGCCTGTGATCTGTGAACAGATACACACATGTAATGATAAACCACTTCTGGCACACTCCACGTTCTCTGAACAGCAGACAGAGATCTGATATGTAAAACAGTAGGCCCCAGCCAATTAGGCTGCGACAGATAAGAACCTCTCCTTAATTTGTGCTCTTGGGTTTGTATGTGGGCTGTTCCCTTGGGGATTTCGTGTTCCCCTCTGGCTCCACTGAAACCCAGTTTTTATCAGCTGGGGTTATGGCATTCTTTCCAGGTGCAGCAAAGGAATATTCCATTTGGAAGGAATGAAGTATGATACGTGGGCCTTGCTTCTGTCTTAGGGGAAGCAATGCTTTTGTAGTTCTACTCCTCAAAAAAAAACCTGTGAACAAGGAAACTACCTACTTTATTATCCAGACAAGTGCACCCTTTCAAAGCATCAGGGGACACTCAACAAGTCACATCCATTCATATCTAACAGCAGCAGGACTCCACTATGCTGCTTTGGAAATCTGCCTTGCCAGACTTGTGCACAAAAAGGTCCCACAAAAACAGTCCAGAAAAGTTAAAAAAATCTCCTACATCCTGAATGTCTTGCATTGTTTTTTATCTCTGTGCATTACTATATTCCCAAAGTTAAGAAAAGTAAAGTCCTTCTAAGACAACACCCTCAAGGTACATAAAGACCTGCAAATTCACTGCATACATTAGTTCAGGCTCCAGCCAGAGAAATACCTAAGATTTTAAACTGGTACTTGCATTATTCCACTATCAGCAAAAGCAGCAGCTCACACTTTTCTCAGTAAGAATTTAACAGCATGAACCTAAATTTTCATTTGCCAAAACCCCATCCCACAAAGCATTTAGTTCTTTTTCGTAGAAAAAGAATTTTTTGAGGCCTTACAGGAGGGATTTTTTAGTTTCTTGTTGCTAATTGGACTTATTTTTATGCATCCTTAGAAGCTGCAGTCACACTTCACACACAAACTATTTCCAACAAAAGAGGTTCATGCTTCTGGATAGAAAACAAGTAAAACTCAGATTCAAATTCCTCCTTTACTTCTGTGACCTGGGGCAGCTCCTGCTGCCTTTAAAGTATTTGTACTTCTCCTGTCCCTGGTGATTGTTATTAATACAGTTTAGGGAAAGTGGTGATAAAGATCAATTCCTTAGCCAGAAAAGAAACATTAACTGCTTCTTTCATGTCTTCCATAGCGAGGGAGCAGCTACAGTTTCAAATGATCCCCAGATGTTTACTACCTCTGCTGCTCAAAAGCAGTGTAGGTTTTCTCCAGAGCCACGGTGGGTAATTCTGGTTATCCTGCAGACTTCAACCCCTTGTCCTCAGAAGAAAAATGTAAAGGTCAAAAGAAAAAGCCCGTGTGGTGTAGAAGTGCCCAAGGGAAAACAAACCAAGAATAGTCTCTTACCATTGGCCAACTTAAGCTTTACCTCTGTATACTAAACCAAATATTCAAGGAATTCCTACAGAGATGGGTATGTGAACATTACAAGATTTTCACTTAATTACAGAAAGATTTGATGATTCTGGTAAAAGAATAATTGCAGAGGTCTCTCACAAAAACTGTTCTATTTTTCTAGTTCTCTAGAGCAGTGTTTTCTTTATTCTTTCTTTATTCTTCCTCAGAGTTGGACACAGTACAGTCCACCTACACTTGTAAACATGACTGCTAACATAAAAATGGGGGGAAAAAAGCTTTCCTCATTAGCTACTACAAGATCAAGAATAATAAGAACGATTTGCATTCTACTTCTCTTTCCTTTGCACTTTGTTCTCCTTATTCCCTGATGATATGAAGACTTACCTTTACTAATGCTTTGTCCCACTGGAAGCAATTAAAGCTGATAAAAACAGGCACTTTCCAAGAGCTCTAAACAGATTACCTGAAGAGCCCACCAATTCTGTCGTTATTATAACCAGGTAATAAAGACAGAAGAACAGGCCATATAGGACAATAAAACACTGCACTTCTTGGTCTGCACTGCTCCTTTCCCTCTCATCTTCAGAGATAGAGACAAAACACCCCAAATTGTGGCAGGACTCAAATCCAATCTCTTACACATACAGAATGCAATGGCAAACAAAAGCCTCTGATCCTGATTTCAGAGCAATTATCCCTCATTGAGCTCTCAGGTAGCTGAGCTGGGCTCGTGCTTTTTAATGCATGCAAAGATGCCAATTTGACTTCACTAGATCAGACCAGGAAATTAAACATTTACAGGTATTCTTATAGGATTTCTTTCATGCTAAATAGGCAGGATTAAAATTGACTTCTCTGGTCAGAATTAACCAAGTTGTTCAGTCTCTGCAGGATCTGCAGTTAACCAGCTGTTAATCCTTGACTACTGTTAGTCACAGATTTGTCCAAATTGAACTGTAAATTCCCTTCTTCAATAACATACAATCTTATTTTTATCAAAATCCTGTTACTTACTGGTGGATTTCCCCCAGCTTGTCAAAAACAGGTGGGCAGGCTCTGAAGAGGTCTTCCAGTGTACAGAGGCCAATCTTCCTGCTGAGAAACCTGAAAAAAACAATAAAGCGCATCATTGAGTCTCTGTTATTGGGAAAAGGCACATTTGTAAGTCTTAAGAAGTAAATACAAATTGGAATCTTTCTTCCATAGCCCTGAAATGGAATTGTGAGAGAGCCACTAGAACTGTGCTGACACTCAGGTATTGTGGTTTGCTGAGAGAAAATGGGAGAACAGCTGGAAAGCAATTTAATTAATATTTTCCACCCTGTTTCTCCCACTTGCGATTCACTTCATTTCAAATTTTCTTTCCCCATTCCCAAGTCTTTCACATTTTAGTTTTAGCACTTTAAGAAATTTTTCCATTTACAGATTCCCTCTTCTTTCCCCCTTTTTTTGCCTGTTTCGTTTCCCTCCCATTTTACCTCAGGGAAGAGCAACTTTCCCAATTACCTAGATGGTTATAGAAGAGAAACATGAAAATACAGGAGACAAATACATATAATAATTCAAAAATTAAAAAAAATTCAAAAGTGTCCTTTTTAGGTTTTATTTTGGTATAGATTAGCTTGTGTTTCCCATCTGAATTCTCAATGAGACTGCAGCATGACCTCAACCTTTTCCTTTTTTCCTTTTTTTAAAATTTTTATTAATTAGCTGAGATTTTGAGATAGGAAATAAAAGCAAGCTTATTGGGCTTGAAGACAATCCCTAGTGGCACCCACTTCAGCTGGGGTGTAGCTGTTAATATGTCTGGGATCTAATTCCCCACAAGTCAAAGTCAGCCAGAGAGCCCACTTATTACCCAAAGCAAAATAATGGTGAGGGTAAATGTCCTGGGATCTGTAAAATCACCTGTGACACTGCTTCTCACCAAAATATACCTAATTTAAGAGCTTTTTTAAAATGTACAGACTTCTCAAACAGAAATTAGCATAGCTGAAGCAGAAAAATGTGGTGGTGATGGCAAAGATGACTGTGAAATAAAATAGGCTTCTCAGCTTGTCCTTATACAACTCAAGCCACATTTGCAAGTGAACACACTTTCTTACTCGTAGTAATAAAGATCTCCCTTAACCACAATTGACAGGAAATTGGAGAATAATCAGTTATTTATGATAGAAATGAGCACATGAAGTGCTTTGCAGAAGCTCATGGAACCCACAGCAACACTTTTGTCTTACTGGACGCTTGGAAACAGAAACTGGACATTTCAGAACAAGTTAACCCAGCTCAAGAGTCTCTGAAATTGGCTTTTCCTCATCACCCACAGGCTATCTACTCTCATGACTCCTCCTCCTTTTCTGCACTCTGTTATTATTCACGATTTGTCACCAGCCAAGAAATTCCTCTGGGTTTCAGTGATGAAGTGCTTCATTTGGACTAATTGTTTCATTTGCTTTAAAAGAACAAAGAAATATGTCAAAGCACATTTACTCTTTTGGGGCCACTTTTGGATACCTGTTGCGAGTTTTTGAGGCTTTTGGAACTCAGAATTGAAGATTTAACTACCTGGACTGGTATTCATTTACACCGCTCTCCAGTCCCCCATCCCAGTGCCTGTGTGCCTAACAAATTAAAACTTTAGCACCAAGAAAGTGCACTGCACCTTTTGATTATGAACTTTTATGGCATCATTTCCTTGCTGTGTCAGTACTCAAGAGGAATGTGAAAGTGCCTTTCCACCCATCCTCCCTTCTACTGTTCCATGTTCCCACAGGCAAGGAAATACTCCACTTTCCACTATCACTTCTGTAGCTTCAGAATTTCCCCCAGTTTCCCATCCTCAGGTAGCTCCCTCAGCTCAACCACCTTCTCCTGACAGAGTAGAACAAAGAGCCTAAGGCTTTCCTAGTAAAACACACTTGTCCCACCTCAAAACCTTGCTGAGCACAGGTTTTTGCTTCTATTCATTGTTCTCATTACTCTAAGAGCTTCATGCAAGGAATTTTTGTCACTCGGACATTACACCCTTTGTGCAACTTTTGCTCCAAGTCAACAGGTTTTGTTTCTTTACCAGTTCCAGACTCTGTTCCCACCTCTTTGGCTTCTGCCTTTCTAGCCAAAGAAGGAGATTCCCTTCACCACAGTTTGTCAGTGTGTTTTGATTCCTTCTTTTCTCTCTTTTGTACAGCCTAACTCCTCATGTTGATTCCACCCTGTACCTTCCCTCACATAAAATATCTGCAATGCTTTGACCCTTCCCTTCCCTCATTATTTTTTCCATCCACTGGGAAAGATATATTAACACCAGAAACCTTCCACTCTAGGTAAGAGGGCAACCTTCTCCTTGGAGACACTGCCTGTCCTGTTCAGTTTTACATTTTGCCTTGTTATTGATATTGACAGGGAACGTTGGCTACTTATGGAAATTGGGGACATAATTCCCACCATAAAACATTCACTGGAGTAAGCTCAACCCAGCAAACAAATTGATGTATACAAGGGGAACAGTATAAAAGCCATCAGCAGGGCACGGGTTTATTTTATGCAGATGTACAGTTTGCATATTATGGGACTCAACAGCACTCAAGTTTCCAATAACTCCTTTTCTTCTTGCTTGACCAATTTTGTTCATTACTTATAGGCCCCTGCAGAATTGAGAGCTGTTATTACAAACATATACATTACAGAAGGAACACAGCCTGACATACATAGCTGCTTAATAAGGTTTTCATCAGCTGCTTTTCCTCACATTTTTCATTTCTCTCATGCCCTGCTTTTAACATCTCAGTCTCCATTTGATACCATAAAAGAAAAGGAGGGGAGTATTACCACAGAATGTGTTCGTGGCTGAATATAAAAAGAATCACACAATGCACTTGAAGCATGAAGGCTCCACAGGCAATTTCCGTCCCTGTTTGCATATGCAATCTATGCTGGCAAAGTTCTCCTCTTTTCCTATATCAGATTGACTCCATTAAAAAAAAAAAAGCAGCATTCTCAAAGCACAGATTCATAATTGAAAATAATCCATACTAAGTTTTAAGTCTAAAATTCATAAGTACGCCCGTGTATTTGCATAAAGAGTTCTGTGATATTTTCCAAGGACTGCACTTATGAAACTGCACACCACAAACTGATGCTCAGAACTCTCCCATCTCAAAGGACACCATAAGAAAGTGTCCTCTGATCACTGAGGAGTGATTGTGAAGCTCTAAATTGTGATTATTTGAGGCAACAGAGTTGGCAAAAATAAAAAGGAGTTCTCTAACCTACCAAGAGGTCAATAAAGGGACTGCCTGAGGGTTGTCAATTCAGGTCCATTAGGACCCGAGGCAAGTTTAGCCTGGCTCTAGGACACAGTTGACTCATACCAAAAAGCATATTTTAGGTGGGATTACACTTACTAAAGAGTGGTCTGGACCCAAAATCAAATTATTTGTTGTGATCCAAAGTTACAGAAGACTAAAACACTCTGCTAATATATTTGATTCGCACATCAATACTAGTGGTGTCTGTCCCAGCACCAAAGAGGCTGAAAGAAGATCTGGTACATTTTTTCTAGATGTTTTCTACTTTGGTGTGGGGTATAACTCTTCAACATGAGACACTTCATGATATGAAGAGCAGAAAGACAGCGAAGCCTCGCACTCTGTGGTCCAAGGAGGTGAAAAGAGAGCTTTCCCACTGATGCAATCCTGCTGCAAATCCATTTCCACTCAGCTCAGTGGGTTTCCATCAATGCCCACTCTCACTACCCCTCTCACTTCCTTAGCTCACAGCTTAGCCCTGATGCTCAGGCTTGGCTTTGTCCCAGCCACGCTCCACCTCCAGCAGCTGTGATAGATGAGGGGTTCAGATTCCAGCCCCCTTTGCTTGCATTTGGAATAGGCTATGACATTCTGGGCAGATGTGGCTTATTTTTCTGACCCCCATAAATACCAGCAGGCACCAGGAAGCCTGGGCTGCCTTTGCTCACATCTGATAGCCAGCACTGCCAGGAAAGGGTTGTGTTGAAGTGCCCTGGCCAGCTTTAGAGATGTCAGTGCCAGCATGCCTCAAAGCAATCTCAGGAGTGGACTGTTCGTACAGTAACTCTGGAGATGTGTCCAACAATAGCACAGACCAAAGGAAAGCTGGGAAGGGCAGGGGGAAACTGGGAGACAAAAAAAAGTTTGGAGTTGGTGTTCACTATTACAAATACTGCCTAATTTTTTTGTCAAGACCTCTCCTTTCATAGGTCATGCAGGATGTTTAGTCTCATATCCATAATGGTGAGGGAACACATCCAGAATTAGCCAGTCTGTCACCTAAAACAACTCCCAAATGCTCTGATACCTTGACTCCATTCAAGGCAACCTGCAGCCTGCAGATATCCCTCTTACATCTCTGGGGGGGAGGTGATGATTCTGACCATGTGCTGCTGCATTCACACTCACAAAGACATGATTTTGTCCATCCTGGTACATCCTCCACAGCAAAGCTCAAGTAATACAGGATTCTTCAGGAATATGTTCTCCACACTGCAATAGTTCAACAAAATTACAGCTCTACGTTCTCCTTGGCTCTGGCTGTACTGCACAACATCCACAGGGCAAAGGAGGAGGGGGTGGAAATCCAAAATAAACGACCTGAAAATCTAGGAGTGCTGTTTTTCTTACAGCACTGAAACACGCCAAAAGCTGCATGAAGTTGTTCCACTATTGAATGAGAAAGGTCTGAAAATTTTCTTCCACCACTGGCAAATTCTGACTGATAAGCAGGAAGTTCTTAGAACAACCACATATACAAATAGCCACTGGACTTTGGAAGTGACTGTAATGGAGCTGTCCCAGTTACCAGGAGTAGCAGTGACATTATTTGACAACAGTGCTCACTTGTCAGAAGCAGCACTGTATTTAATACAACTTTTTGTATTAAATGTTACTTTGCTGTGGCATCTGTTTAAGACTCTGCCAACTGCAAGGTTTTGTACACTATACTATACATTTCTGCTCCTACAGTCAGGTCCAGGTCTCATTAAAATTAAATGGGTATTTTGAGTGTGTTTTGAGTCACCTCTGATTGCTTTAAGCTATGGTGGTATTGTGAGACAAAAAAACCCGATAGATCTAACCTAAAAATAGTCAAGAAGTATATATTAATTACTATTTAAACCCTCCAATTTAACCCATCTTTCCAGAGCTGCAATTTGACAAGTATGTAATTACACCTGACCAGTGATAATCAGGGAGACAGATAAAATAAAGCACATTTAGGGTGACCTTTCTTAACTGAAATTTGCCTGCAATTAATTATCTATTGTCTGTATGTATATTATTTACAATCAAGAAACAATCTTCCGTGATTACAACACATCTTTCTAAATGAAAAATTATATGCTGGGTTGCTTAGTTTCTTCTATCCCAACTCAACAGGTGTTTTGAAAAATAAAATACAAAATTTCAGCCTAAGGAAAAAGAGGATTCAGTGTCAGGGGCGTAATATTCTGCTCTACAGGAATTTTAACTCAGTTGTATATTGTGAATGCACACCCTTATTTTAGCAATTCATAGAGACACTGTAAGTCTCTCCACTGATTTCAGAGGCCTCCAGTAGAAGGCTCCAGCCCTGGGAGCTGCTTGCAGTTCTCGTGGCTAAATGGAATTTGTTAGCTGTGCAGCACTACATATTAATTTATACCACCAGGTCTGACAGCCTACCTGGGAGGCAGAAAGGCTGTAATTGAATATTTGAAGGTATATTATGTTCAATAAATGATATGTGTCCATTAAGTGAAGGTAGAAGCTAAGAGAAATTAATTTGTATGTAATGGAGTACAGCGTACACTAATGAGAACTAAAGGACTGTGAGTCACCAGCACAGTGTAACAGAATATTCTCCCATCCACACGTGGCCCTTGGGAATTGTCACCTCGTGCTCTGTGTGACAGATGTCTGCCAACAGCAGGCTTTGTTGTCTGAGGTGACTCACCTGGAATTAGTTAATGCTTCTGAGTGAAGCCAAGGAATGTTAACATGCTAAAGAGCTCAGCGATACAATCAATCCTTACACTGCATTCACAGTATTGGCAGAATGTGTAATTTTAGTATCTGTAAAGTTTTTCCACTTTATGTGTGGAAAAGTGAGAGAGAAGGTTACAATTGTACCCAAGAACATCCCTACACTGTGATTAAAACCTCTTTTTCCTCCTCTGATCCCAAAGCTAAAATGACTTTGTTTTCTGCACTGATCCACTGATGCCTCAGGATAAACAGAGATGTATCTTTAAGGTACAATTTAAAATATAATTTTTAATTTTATACTATTTTAACACGCAAATCAGCACACCACATAAAAATTACTGAAATTGCACAGAAGTAAAGGAAGAACAAAAGATTCTTATAAAGTACTGAAACCCAAAGGAATATTTTGATTCGAGCTACTCTGGATCAATCCATGAGTGCAAACTGCATTTGTAAATGGACATTTGAGAACATTAAGACATAAAATACTCCTACTTTCTTGTTCATTACAGTCTCTCCTTCGTTATATTATTCCCTTTCCAAATTATATATATATCCACACAGATCATTTTCCATGAGGACTTAACATATTGAGGTTTCACAGCTTTCTTAGTATCCATACTCTTCCCTGTTTTGCTCTTGCCTCCTTTTCTGTCCATTATTAAGAGACCAGCTAATCCAAGTGCACCTCTTGCTAACAGCAGGTCTTTAGAAATGCATTTTAATGACTCTGGAATTCCCAATTCCTCTCCCCTTTGACTGAGATTTTTAACAGCTTTGTGCTCCAGTGGGCCCAGAGAAGGAAATGTCCAGGTATCAGCAATAAGCACTACTAATAGATATTCCCTAATCAGAATTTCCGTGATACCTGAAGCAATACATCTCAAGGCAGGCTTCAAAACCAAGTGTCAAGGAAAGCACTGAACATCCACCTGTACTTGGATACATCATCCACGTGACTGGATGCACAGAACAGAAGAGCACCAGTGAAAAACTATTACACATCTCACTAACCACTTACACGTATAATCATTTGCTTTATAGTAACCACAATGCAAATTAAAGCACAACAGAGAGCCATTCCAGCACAAGCTTTCAAATCCCTGCATGCAGGATCTCAAGAGTCTCTGACCTTCAACAGCAATTTTATTAAGCAGTGAGAATTTTCAGAACTTGCTCCCCTCAAAATAAAAACTGACTAACAGAACCAAGAGTCAGTAGAACACTACGATCAGTGCCTAAATATTACAGAACTGTTTCCTTTTTCCCTGGTTGTTCTTTTTATTCGAAGAGACTTGACCTGGTGTAAAGCAAAACCCATTCTTTCCAATGTGGAGTAGAACAGAAGGTTAGCTATTCTATAACCTAGGAAGCTGATCCAATTGAGGAGGCCTCTGGGGGACACATCAGGGTTTGTGTTCTGGCTGTGGTGGAGGGCAGTGATGCTGATGGAATGTGAGTGTAGGTCCTGCTGCCTTTCCAAACCTCACCCCAAATGGAAACAAAACCCAGTTGTGACCAGCAGAGATCTGATGAATTGAGAGTGGCATTCAGAGCCTCGTGCTGGTGACCCAATGACTGGGCATTGCCCTGGGGGTTCAAAGTCCCGTGTCCTTCCCAGGGTAACAGTCACAGATATAACAGAAGTGCCTGGTTCAATTACACGAGCCCACCACTGTTTCCAAATTTCGGGCTCACGTAGGGCCTGCCTGTTGTTTGGCAGAGAGAGGCAGGAGCAGCCCTGGCACTCGAGGCTGCTGACAGATTGCCAGCCACTGGTGCAGATGGTGGCAGCACAAGAGCGCTAATTACCGATGACATTAATGATGAGGTAACCTGTCTCTCTCCAGCTAATAAACACACGGAATGTGTTTCCTATTAATTTTTTTTCCCCAGATAACAAATTGTTTAGCTTTAATGGTAGAGAGCAACAAAACCAAATTATCTGTTCTTTGGAGAAATTTGTTTCCCGCTAATTGCTCTAAACAATCAATAAAAGAATTACAACTGGCAGTACCCACTGAGAACAGAAGCAGAGGAGTCAAAGTCAATTAGCTCCCTGTAGTATGATGCACTCAGATGGAAAGAGTCATTACAACAGAGTGTAAAAGTCAAACTACAAAGTGTGCAGCTCCATGAACAAAGCAGACTTGCATGGCAAGTCTAACAGAGGGATTTCACATACCTGCCAGTTCTTCATATAGCACTGCAGTTCCCAGTTTTCCTTCAGATGTTTCCAAAAAACAATGAAAGACGGGATCCTTGGATCTCAGGAGCACGCTAAAGCTGTGAGCCCTGGGAGGTCATGACTGAGAAACATCTCCTACAGAATAAAAAGAACAATCAGCTCAGTTTTGTGCCATTAGTGCAAATATGATAAATACGGAGAAGCTGAGGACTCCACAGTGGCTAGGGCAATATTAACCGAGTGGACAAAAGAGCTGCCAGAGTTGACTTCCCAGCCTTTTTGTCACTATTGTCAATGAATTTCCCCACCGTGGGTTTATGACACAACAGAAAGCACATATACACAAATATATACACACGTACATAAATACAAAATGACTGTTCAGGTTGGATATTTTAAGTAATAGCAATTGGAGCAAATCAGCAGCCACTTCAGAAGGACAAGTCACCTTATCCAGAGGTATCTGAAAGGCATGTAGAAGTGGCACTGAGGGACATGGCTGAGTGGCAGACTTGTCAGTGTCTGGTTTACAGCTGGACTCAATGATGTTAAGGGTCTTTTCCAATTTAAATAATTCTATAATTCTATGACCATCCACATCAGAAAAAAAAATTAAGCACATAATATAGACCTATTCTGTTGAAATAACTTCTCACTGCCATAATATCTCATTTTCCCCAAGTGCACACAGCTTTAGATTTACTTTTATTGTTTTAAGCATTATTCACGGATTGTTAGTTCTAGTGCATTCAATTAAGTAACATTCTAACACTTTGTTGAACATAACTCACTTTGTGTGTTGAAAGTCAAGTCCCCATTATTTCACATTAATTCCTTGCACCCCACAGTGAATATCACATATTTTGCCCTTGCAAACTGAAAACACAGGGGTCTATCTGCACCCCTGACTGATTTAACTTCTCTGCTGGGCAGTGCTTCCCTCCCCCCGGCCTTTCCATCAGGACACTTCCCTGGGCAGGTTTATTTTTCTACAGCAGTGTCTCTAATTTTATACAGGGTAAAAATTGCTGGCCACCCAAGGTGTCAATACACCACTCGGTGTTTTCAGTGGTGATGTAATGCTGTGTTTGAAAACACATTATCTCCCCACTTTATGCTGTAGCACACAAAGGAGTCCACTGACTGTTTCGTGCCAGCACACTTGCAAAGACATCCACAACTCCTCTTACAGGCCACCTACTTCTCCAGGAGTTATCAGGAACAACACAGCCAGCCTATTTAGGAGTGAATAACAGTGACTGGCTCTTCTGGGCTGGGAAAGGTTTCCATACATCCTCACAGCTCTCCCTATTCAGAGCTTGTAAATAACAACAGTGCACAAGCCCTACAGCCACTAATTTAGCACCACATTGTGACTCCCTCTGTGTCTTTCCATTTGCCTCAAGCAAAGTCAAGTTCTAGTGACCTCTTTTGGCCAATATATAGGAAACTGGCTTGTGTGATCTCGGTATTGCTTTGTAAAAAGCATTAAGGAAGTACCTTGCATAAAGCTGATAGTACAGTCTGTTGACCATGACATTCCTGTGACTGGGTTCATGTTGGTTTGCCTACACATTAATGAATAATTAAGCTTTGTTTCCTTTTGCTGCAAGACATTACTAATCCAGAGGCTATTCTGCTGCAAAGCAGACGAAAAAGGAAAAGGAATGGGAAAAAGTTACCATGTTTAACAGTTCTCAGCTTTTCTCCTTCACCAGGATACCCATGAAATGAAGACAACTTCCCCCCCTGGCTACGTGGATAACAGCAGACAGTTAAGCCACCTGTATAACATGCTGTATTTTCCTCTGCAAAAGAGGGCATGTGGTGCTTAGAATGGAAACTTGACACAGGAGGAAACATCTCTCTCCTATAGACTCTTGTTTACAAAGCCACTGACAAACTTTCCAAAATTGCTCTGCCTTGCTTACTTTTCCAGCAGAGATGTTTTGTTCCTGTGCTAACACAAGACAGATTTCCACTGAAAGCCAGCTGAGTGCTAACATTTGCTCTTTACAACATATCCCTCCATGGATGAGACCAAATTCTGCTTTCCTGCTCATTTTGGCAACTATTGAGTAAGTAATAGTTGCACTGTGTCATTCTGAATCACAAGTTTTGCTTATAATCTGTAGTATATATTTAATCTCCTTAACTCTGGAATTCTCATATTTAATCTACACATACCCAGGGTGAGTGTCTAACAAAACCCAAGCCAGCCTAAGTCATGCAACGTTAGTTCTTCCTTCACACACAAACCAAGTGTTACCACAAACAAAAGGCAATCTTTTATCATACTTTTTGCTCATCTGGGTCACCTGGAACGCAAAGTGGAAAATTAAATTCCTACAACAGCAAACCAGTTCGTTCCTCTTCCTGCACTCTGCTACACTCCACCATGCACACAATGTGGTAATTGCTTTTGCTTGACTTGTTCAAACAGCCATTTTCCTGATGTGACAGCCAGGGCACTCATATATTTATGCCCTTTGTAATCGGCCAGCGCTGCTTGTAATTAGGTGCAAAGTTAATTAAGTGCAATACATCTAATAACTGCCTGCCAGTAACTGTAAAGTTTGATTTAGTGCATGAACTGTCAAGGTGTCAGAATGGTGGGTTAAAAAAGAAGTTGCTAACAGAAAAACAATCCTGCCACAAACCAGGGAAAAGCACCGTGACAGCGAGTGAGCTGAGGAAAGGAAAAACTGAGCCAATATTGGCTATTCCCAACACTGGGAAATAATCCACCTGCACAGTCCTAAATTGTATCTTGCTTAACTGAGCAACAAATTGAATTATTCTTTTATTTACCAGCCAATGTCTTCTGCTACAGACAGCTCTTCCCTTCAAAATTACACCTGTAAGATATCAGGAGGGAAAGCATGGGCAAGGCTCTGAAGCTTTTTTAGGCCAGCAGATGCAAATAAATTGCTGGAATTTGTACATATATATATATAGGATGGCTCACAGACCTTGAGAAATAACCTAAGCTCAAGGACAACACTGCTGCCTCCAGAGAGATCACCAGTAAAGCTTTCTCCTCAAAATACTTCACAAAAATCCATGTCAGATAAGCCAATCTCTGTGGTTTGTTATTATGAACTGATATTTGATCGGGAAAATTATGCTCTAGATTGACATGAAATTAATAATGCTTGTTATGTGGTGCCCAATGACAAAGGTAGATGCTAATAGCTCTGAAATCCTAATGAATGCCAAAGTACTCTTCCAAGCTTTGATTAGTGCTTGTGTTGTGCAATTATGCTTTTCTATAATTACTGTGAATTACCATCATGATATTATTATTCTCATATTTTCTATTCCTCTGAAATTCTCAAAATTTCCTGCAGCTAAAAATGGATTTCATTTGCATTATCACAAGCTTTGATTGTTTAATGAAAAATAATTCCATGCAGACTCTCATGTTAAATTGTCCATTTAAAATTTTCCTGTTATCTAGATTATGTTGAAGTGCCCCTTCTTTCATTTACCATTTGCCTCTATTATCACAGTCACTGCCCTCACTTCGTGCTGGATTTCTGAGACAAGGAAAAAATGAAAGACATTTTTAGTCATATCCTCAGCTTTTGCCCAGAAACCCTTTCTCTGCATGTTCTCCCTGTTCCCTAAAATTCCTTATTTAGAAAGCCTAAAAATGCCAGGACTTCTCAGGAAAATGTGGTAGCTTTGCTAAAAAGATGATTTTTGGTTTGTTTTTTTTGCAGTATGGTCTGCAGAAGGATACCTTGGGCTTGTATGTCACAATGTGCACACTACAGGAATCAGCCAAATCCATTCCAAAGCCAAGCTGCAAAAACTGGGGGAAAGGTGGGTTTGTGAGAGTATGTAGGAGCCCCAGAGCCACTGAGACTAATAATTTTATAAATGAACACCAGGTAGACATCACTTTCACAATTGAAAAGTATGAAAGTGTCCCACAACCTGAAGAAGAGATCATCTGATATTTGAAATATTTCCTCCTGCACCTGTCACTGCTGCATGAAGAGTGTGTATGTTTCAATGGATGGGTGAAAGCACACAGACAGAACCCATACTTCCAAATTTAGTGGAAGTCAGTTAACTTTTTCTTGGTTTCCACTGAAAGTTTTAATTTCTAGTGCAACGAAACCAGAAAAACCTTGTGATCTCTGCACAGTTTTGATAGTCTTAAAGCCTGATTTTTATGTTTTCTAGTCTAGGTCAACTTCACCATCACTTGGCAGCCTCTAAATTAAAAGCATCCATTGCAGTATTTCTACTAAAAGATTAATTTGGTTATTTTTCAAAATAGATTTTTTGGGCTATTTTGTGATGTGTTCAAAAATGTTGGACTAGAAGATGGTCTAGATAATCAAATTTATTCTATGTATTTCACTACATAGATACATACTATTGTTATTTCTGCTCCCTTATTTCTTTCCAATCTTTTTCAACTGCTTCCATTTTCACCTCATATATGCATTGGATTTTTCTCTCACATACACACAATTCTCCTATGCCAAGTGTTAATATAACACGTGCGGTCACAATTTCACACTTGTAATATTCAAATAGCTTCAAAGTTAGTCAGGATAAGTTTGACCATGTCCATATGTCCATATAAGGAGATGAAAGCCTGGATCAGATGAAGGAAAACAAACTTTTTTTTAAAAAAAAATCTTATATGAGGTTATTTATCCCTTAATGATTTTTTTTTTTCATTTTCACCATGGATAATAACAAATGGAAATAATCTATAACTTTATCGTGATGTGGGGCAGATTGAGCCCACATTGAACATCTGTGGGCTGTGCCTTTCAAAGCAGTGCTCCACCAGCAACATTCCATAAGCAAAGCTAAAGAATGCTGGGTTTCCAGGCATTCCTGCTCCCTATCAGCTTGACTTGCAGCCACACCACTCTAAGAAGGGATGTTGTCTTTAAGTACCAAAGCAAGGCTCCATAAACACACAGGATGGAACAAGCCATGCACCAGGCACTGCCCTTACCACTGAGCCAACCTTGTCCGACTGGAACCAGTAGAGATGTAAACTCTTAGAGCAGCCCCCACCCATACTTCATGGAAACTTCCACCCTGCCACCCACACGGTCACTGCCCAGGCTCACCCCTCCTATGGGAGGTCAGCACAGATTCTGCTGCTGCTGCTTTCAACATTTTTCTTTCATATTACAGATCTGCTTCGAGGGCCGCGGAGAGGAGCTAATCCTATACACATGTGCCTCTGGTGAGATGGCAACTGTCCCCGGCGAAGGAATTAACACCCCTTTTAAAGTTATCCTCTTTGCTCTGAGCTTCCAACAAACAAATCAAACCCAGCACTTAGCAACTGCATGTTTCACATCACCCAAAGCCCTTTCAGATCTTGGAGCTGTACACTCCGTCTGCTGGAAGGGCCTCAGGCACTCTGTGACAATTGAATTATAAGCAGTGACACCCTCTGTCCCACCCCACTGCTCTGAGGTACCTCCACTGTCTGCAGAGAGGCCTCCACATGCTTTCATGCAGCAAAGTGCTGGACAACAGCAGGAACACATTAGTAAATATTTCTTTTTATCTTCGCTCACAATAGCCACACATTTAACCAGCCCTCAAATATTTTCCATTAGGGTATTGCAGCCACAAAGGTTCCAAGCCTTGGAGACTAAAGGGGTTTTAGGTGATTATGGCCCTTCAGTCACTTTAATCCAGCCCAACCCATTTTATTCTCCAAAGCTTGAAGGGAACACACAGTCACATGCCACAGCACAGGATGGGATGTGCATGGTCATCTGGGTTGCTCTTTCCCTGATATTGCAGGTTTGGCTGTTCACCTTTCACTACAGTTTAGATTCTGTTTGAGGATGTCAGAAACACTTCATCTCCCGAGGGTTCCCTGTGGTTGGAGAGACTGCAGCCAGGGAGCTGGGTGGTGCTTTCCACTCAGGGGCTCCCAGGAAGTCACTGTGCTCATCCCTCAGTGAACTCCATGGGCTGGACTAGCCACATTCCCTCACAATCACATGGCACACAGAGTGCTGCATCCAAATCCCTTCAGACAGGGAAATGGTCTGATGGGCTCATATCCATCAGCACGTGGATATTTTATTTATAAATTCTTATAAATCTACCTGGCTTTGGTTAATGCAGTGGCTCTTAACTGCTTTGTGGTTAACTCAAGGGGATTTGGAAGAGGGAGTTCTAGTCCAGGATCCACTGCTTACGACACAGACAGTCTTGGATAAATCACTTTCCTCCCCATGTTACTGTTTCTGATGGCAAAGTACAGAGTTACTTAAGGGCAGGAAGCTGCACATAAAAAGTCCTTATTGTCATTAAAACGTACCCTACTTTTCAAACTCCACTAAACCACAGGAAGTGCTGCTGTGATCAGTCAAAATCACCATTTGTTTGCACAAATCTGGTTCTACCTGTGACCAATCACCGTGTATAATAAACCAGGCTGGTCACCTCACTGCATTTCAAAGTGGACAACAAAAGAATGTTGTCTGTTCCAGATAAAAACTGGACCTTAACCAACTGGCTATCCATACATCCTGTCCTGAAGGCAGCATTTTGGAGTCTCTAAAATGATCTTTACCAGAGGGATGGCAGATGAGATCCTGCAGAGCAAACATCACTGGCCTTGTGGCTCCTACACTGAGGGAATCCTTGGCATGGACAGCACTGAGGATGCTGCAAGCTTGAAGGTGTTCATCTGCATGTCCTGCCTTACGTTAACTCAGTCCAAATACTGGCAAGCAGAAGTTTGGGCCTTACACACGAACCAAGGTTATACAAATAAACAATCAGTAATCACAAGCACGCTGAAGGGATGTTGTTGATTGAGCCAGCACACTGTATTCTCTCTCTGAGAAATGCCTGGCAGGCAAATGAGTGCTAAAAATGTTTACAGTCCTCCACAAAAGTACTACTGACCTTCTCACGTAGAAAAAGTCCTAGGTAGTTACTTGATCTTCCCTCAAATGGTTTCATAGTTAAAAAAGACCTTTTGCCTTAATGCAGCTATCAACCAACCAGTTTGAAATGTGTTTTTACCAAAGCAAGTGCATGATCACCATTCTGAAGCAAGGGCAGCAAGGGAAGCTCGCTGGGAACTGTTCTACCTGTACTGCTGCATCCAGCCCTGCATTCGGGTTGGGATCATCACACTCCCACACAGAGGGAGCTGGATCATGGGCTGGTTTGATCCCCAATCGGTTTTACTTCTTATCATTTGTATTTTCTTCTGTTTCCTGCAGCACTGCTCTCCCATGCAAAACCTGGAGTTATCAAGTAAAGCAGATTCAGCACCAGCTTATTCCCCAATTGTGACACACCAGCTCTTAGCTTTCTAAGCTCAGGTTCTGTCAAGGGTTTCAAGATGAAGCCAAGTATCTGGAATATCACCAGAAGAGCTTTCTGACACACAAAACCTCTTTCTTGAGGATTTATGCCCACTAACAGCATTTTTACGGGATTTTGAAATGACATTTTAACAGCACTGGCAAACATAAAGTGTCTTCCAGAGGGCCAGGAGGGGTTACTTAGACTCTGGCACCACCTACTGAACAGCGTGTAGAAGTGCCTGGACTGCAAGAGCAAGGAAAGATACAGTAATCGAGGAAATACGCCTTAATTTCTTCTTGCAGTGCGAATATTTCTACTTTTTTCATCACGAAAACGGCTTTAACTTAACATTCTTGAAAAATATTTTCTTAGCTTCTCATTACTGTTGACATTCATCAGAGTGCAATGATATAATGTAACAGGATCTCCCCAGTCTGTAAGATAACCAGCAAAAATAAACAAAAAGTGGCTTGCACTGACTTTGCAAGCAATTCTTCACCACACAGACACCGAGGAGGAACGGGCCATTTCAGTGTAGCTGCCAGGAATGTTCTTGCTGGGCAAAACCCATTAAAATATGAATGCAACAATAAAACCTCACACGAAGGCTTAGTTTAGAAAACAATTTTCTTATTCTTGCCTTTCTGAGTATTTCATTCTCCCTTTCTGAACAGAATGCTTTCTCCGTGTATAAACAAGGAAACCACAAATGATAACTGTATTTTGTGACTAATATTTAGGGTGAAAATGTTTCTAAGTAAAATAGCAGCTTGCACCTGGTTTTTAAGTTTACTGAAATGTATTGAGTTACACAAATTTTTGCCACTAGTGAAAATCAATTATGCAAACACAGAACAACATTTGTACTAAACATATTTTTTTAAAAAGTTATTGAAAATGGCTCCTAAAGATTTTCAAAGTATAAGAGCTGTGGGGAAAATTGGTAATATTTTGCCTTTGTATGTATACACTGACCTCATTTAAAAGGAAAACAGGGTTTAAGCTACAATCAAAATGTATAAGGACAACTAGGGGTTCCAGCAAATTCAGAAGATGGAGACAGAGGTTAGTAAGGAAAAATACACGGAATTGATCAGCTGTACCTGTGAGGAATGAACTAAGACAAGAATACTTTGCCTTAAGGAATACTGCTGGACATCCAGAAGAACAGAGCCATCATGCTGCTGATTAATGCCTGGCTTTAGTGTAATGTAAGATTTATTGCATTGTGCCTAAGTGGGTAATTGAATAATCCCTCTAAAAAGCAATCATTTTCCCATGAAGTTCATAAAGTTAATACACTCCAAATCTCCAAAGAGCAGAAAAGAGACAGCTACACATCTACCTGTGCAAATCACTGGCTGCAATTCATCATGCACAAACGTCACTCCATGGAAGTTTGTTATTACAGTCTTAGAGGAAAGAACAAATAAATTCTTTTGAAATATTGCGTGATCTCCCATCTTTTTATATCCTACTAACTCCGCTGGATTGCTGAATACAAGTCTCACTTTCTACAGACTAAAATAAAATTGAAACTCAAATTAGCCTGATAGCAAATCTGCTTGTTAGTCTTTCTATACTGGCAATATTTCCAGTTTCTGGGAAATGGAAGAACAAGTTCCACATGTACTACTTAGGCTCTGGATATCAGTGTGAAGATGGGGAAAAGGAAAGAAAATTCACAGTGATTGGTGCTGTGTTTGGGGTTTATAGACCATGTCCTGTAAAATGCACATAAGGCTCAATCAGCCAAGGAACCAGCACTGTATCATCAGTAATCACTATACACAGGGGGAGGATGAAGTCTTTGTGCTCCACACTGTAAATCCCCAGAAGGTACACCCTGTCAGACCAGGAAAAGCAAGGTCCTCTTCTAGTTTGTCCTATTTAAATTTCTAAAATACATGTACAAAGCTCTAGGTTAGACTAACAGACCAAAGATATGTCACTTAATTCACACAAAAAGAAACAAAACAAAAAAATTAAAAGCAGCATTTGGACAAAATGTGGCAATCAGAAATTCTGCCTCAGATGACTGTAATAATAAAGAAATCTGAACTCTCAGTGTCTTTCAAAACAACACAAAGCCAGCTGCAATATCCTCAAATCTAGTAACACCAAACCTACCCAAATCCTCAAGTTTCTGTGCTTATAAACCCTCCACCTTTAAAGCATCAACTGTTACCACACCTCTAGACATTCTTCTCTGGAGAAAGCACCAAGCAGACACTGGGGTTTGAGAAGAAGAAAATATCAAGTGCTTAGGCAGCCACACTTGAGGACACATATTATGAGATTCTTAACATTGAGCCCTATAACAAAAGCAGGGAGATGTTTCAAGGGAATTTCTGAACTCTGCATTACCTGCATTTTCCCTGTGGGCCCTAAGTAATAACACAGGTCAGAGGTGCAAAATTATTAACTCCAACCCAGTCATGCCCACAGCCATTCCAAATTCGGATCCAAGTATCAGTACCTATTGCTTGGCTGGAAGCTTCCAAATTCATAAACATCAGTTTAGGACAAATTCAGTCCTGGTCTTAGTGGATGCAATTTGGCAGAAGTCAATGCAATCACTAAAGATCTGCCAGGTTCTCAAGACAGCTGGAAGTGATGCCACACATGGCTATGTGAACCTAGTTAGCACCAAAAGAACAAAGTTTGTGTTCCTCTTGAGAAGCATCCACTAATTTACTCTTAAATTCTCAGATACAAAACTGTAACAAAATCAAATTGCATAAAAGGATGCTTCCTAACAACTGAACAAAACCAGAAAAGCAATAAACAGCAAAAAAAAAAGCTCAAGGAAAATGTCGATTCGCAGGAAGTCAAAGTATTTAAGGTGTACACTGGAGAGACACAAATGAAACCCAAGGAGCAACAACGATGCTCTCCCACCAACCCCACACATTTAAACCAAAGAGCAGTGGCTCAAACCTCTTCCCCCACGGGTCTGCAGAACAATTCCCAGACCTTCTGTGTGTCCCACTGTCTGAAGACCCTCTGGAGCCCCATGTAGACTCACTCCCTGATGAATATAATCTAGGGAGTTCTGGAGACATGTCCATGGCCATAACAGCTCAGAGCTTGGCCTGCAGGTTTTCACAGTTCTCAATCTCTAGGTTTCACCTGGCCATGACAAGTGCATGGCCTTGCTGGGGCGTGCAACTGACACTTCCCATATTACCCTCCGTGGATTACAGAGCTGAGAGGACTGTGATTCCTTTCTCATTAACCAAAGGATCCTCAGGCTGGGTTGCAGTGATACAATACATTTCAGACATTCTTCCTCTCTGCATTAATGCATGTGGGACTACTAATGCAGTACTCTTGACATAAGTGATCCTTTTTGATTGCACACTTCGTGTTGCATCGCTCCACCAGAAACACCAGTGGAAACATTAGAATTCTCTCTCCATAGTTTTAGCTTTCACTTTGAACCATCGGGCAATCTCAGCCAGGTATGAAGTAAATTTCGGGCCTCCAATAAATTTTCAGGACACTCTCTACTACTTAGACTGGATAAAAAACACATTTTAAAAATCTGATATAGATCCTTAAAATTTGAAAGCAATGTTATCACAACATATACAGTGAGACAATGAAAGAGGGAGGGCACACTTTTGGTACTGATGTGCAATTAGAAAGAATTATGCTTCAATCAGGATGGCACTACCTTGGGAATTCTGTGCCAAGAAAAAGGCCAGATGGGATGACATACTGGTCCAACAGCTCTTAGGGAATAAGGGGGTTGGGTTTGCTCCTATTAGAGTGGATTAATGGCATGAGAATGGCTATGAGAAGCATGGGAATTGCTGGCTGAAGCAAAGTCACTCAATCTTGAAAGCAAGCAAGCAGCATGGGCTGCCAGTGAAGCAGCCCTTGGTGTAAGGCATTACACAAGTCATTTCTTTTGTAATTGGTTTAAGAATTTACAGTTCTTACCCATGTTGGTCGGAAACATGATAAACATTGATTTGTGTTTCATACAAAGTCTGTTTTATTTCCTAACTCAACAGGAGAATTGCTTGGGTAAAGTATTATGCCACTAAGGCTGGCAGTGAGCTGGGCCTGATTGAACCATCAGTTATTTGTGATGTCAAATCCACATTGTTCATGAAGCAACCAAAACACATTTTTTGGGTCTGAATTTAGGAGTTGTGGTAACACAGTACCTTCTGCAGTAGGTTCTGTTGCAGAGAGCATGGCAGACACTAACAGACAAAAACTGGGGAGGGGAAGTCCATGACCTGTAAGCAAATTACAGTGGGGCCCAGTGGGGATTGTACAATAAAAGGGGATGGAAGTTTGGAATGGCTCAAATATTTGGAGGGGTGAGGAGGGGGATTGAAAACTGGGAATAATGCAAGATGGCAAATCTTGCCAAAATATTTATGTGTCTCTGACCTAGGCAGGTTAGATCTTCAGATGAGAATCTGTTTGCAACCAGGGGCAGCTAATAAAAAGTCAAATTTACGGCTTTCTCATCATAAACGCTGCCCCAGATGTTCAACCACAAAGTACACAGGTTCACCCCCGAACCAAATGCAAGGAAGAAGATCAATAAAACAACATCAGGGTATCCTTTTACTAGGAAAGGCAGAGGTTTTGACTAAAGAGCAAACAGTATATGATATCTCAAGTGACTCCTTAAAACTCTTGCCATAAAATTATTGAGGATGTTAATATGAGAATTGCAATATGAAGACCAAACACTACATTTTTTTCACTCTTCTTCTTTACAAGGGGTGAAACAGAGCAGGTCTCAAAACCTGGACAGGACTGGTACTGTTCCCAAAAGGTTATGAGGAGTTCATATAATAAGATAAAACCCCTAAAACATGAAACCTACACTCATACTGTGCTTTTATTTGATCCGATGTACTTCCACGTGGAATTTGATCTATTCTACCAATAAGCTCTTTTCTGAATTTCTGCACAAAAAATGACCCTGGAATCATTGTAACTACATACCTAGCACTCTGTTGCAATCCTTCACCTCACAGCTGACTTTGGGGCAGACACTGCTGTGTTAGGTATAAATCTGACTAATCACTGTGCACCCTTCACATTCTACAGCCAAGAGCATGCAGGGCTGGAACTGTTGAAATGCAAGATTTCCCCTGCTGTTTGCAAAGGCCAAAAAGCCTCAGTCTTAGCTGCAAATGCCTGTTGTCAGTTGCAAATAAGTTTTCTGCTCTTATTCATAAAGTTCAGGGCTTGATGCTTGATTATACTAATCCTCATGCTAATACAGCAATAAACTTGTAACCAGTGAAGGGAGATGGTCCCTGCAAACAGTAAAAGACTAGACTGGATTTGGGAATGTTTCTGTGGTCCCAGCTTTCAATCTTATTTAATATTTGCCAGCAGAGTTTTCTGTCTTTTTTAGTGCTGAGGCTTAAGACCTCTTCATTACATTTCACACAAAATTCAGCCTCCCCTGCTATTGCTCATTAGATACATTAGAGAATTTCTGCTATTGAATTTTCAGAGATCATGGATAATACAGAGATTAAGCACATCTTGCCTCCAGTAAATTTGTAAGGATACCATATGCCTGATTCTCCTAAATTGTTTTAGTGCCTTTAAACTGACAATCTAATAAGAATGAAAGATGGCTTCTTATTGCATATGGGAGACTTTAAGAGTGTATCTATGGGGGAAACAGCTTTGGAAGCAAATAAAAGTTAACATTTTGGTTCTGCTTTGCAAAGGAGACAAATGGAAGTACTTGCCATTGGCTGAAAAAGCTAGAAATAAGCAGGGTGAAAAGAATGAGAAGAGTTGTCTGAAATTTCTCAAGGCCAAGCTAGAAGATCAAATGAAGGTTGAGCAAGGTGTGCAGGGAGGAATGGATTAATCATTGCTTTAACTTTGATCTCTTGGTTTGACTTTCTCATGAGCACAGCACAGTTAGCTGTTCTAATCAGCAATTTGCATCTCAATTACTATTCCCCATTTAATCACCCATGGCCCAGAAAACCATTGAAAGGGTTGCTAGAGTTTCCCACTTAAGTGTTGACAATTTTATTCATTGTATACATTTTTCACAGAAAAATCAAAAAATCACATCATGTTTTGCCAACATGTCTTTTTACCCTATTCCTTCTTTCCCCCGTTTCTGCTGGTTCTAGAGATAGATACAGTGCCAAAAGCTACATTTTCCCTGGAAAAAGTGGTTTTCTGGGATTTTGGTAGCAGATCTTTGCTCATGGAGCGAAGTAATTTTATTAACATTATCCCTTTAAAAAAGAGGAGGGGGCAAAGAGGATTTAAAGACAGCTGAAGCCTACAGAGAAGCTGAGATACAGCCCTTGTGTTAAGGCTTATATGGCAGGAACCCAGTAGTCCACCACATTGGATTTACTTGTAAAATGGGTTTTTCACTTATTTACAGCTTCAGCCTCTCGTTTAAACACCACTGCTGTGCCTGTGTTCCTGGATGAAAACTCCCTTTTCTTCCTTGAAGAACCCTGCTCTTTATTATGTCACTTTTAACAACTGGGCTGTTAGGCTAATGTAACAGATTTCGCTTCCTTTCACATTCCATTTTTGCTGAAATGAAGTAGATGAGAAAAATACAGAAACTTCATCGGGAATAATCCGGTGCAGATGGAGGAAACCCAGATGCATTTAGTGGGGCAGCTCTTTGTCAGTCAAAGGAGTCCAAAGGACAGATGTGTTGTTTGTTAATCGTTCAGGAAACCCTTGTGATTAGCAACTCCTGGATCTCAAGAAGGCCAGCCAACTAAAAACCATACGCTGTGCTCCAGCACTCATGGAACTCCATTTGGGAGAACAGGAGGATTCCTTGGCCAGAAGTAAGAAAGAACAATGTAAATAAGGTTATTATACATAAAAATCAGAGTGCATGCCCTGGAGGACGGGGAGATTTCAGTTCAACAAATCAGCTAGGAAGATCTGGCAAAGTTCATTGTCCAACTGGCTCAGAAATTAAACAAGAACACTAAGGCAGCCATTTCTTTAGAAGCTTAAGGAGAAACAGAGGTAGATCCAAGCCAATGTATTAAAACACTATGAAAGGGAAGTGAAAGCCATTAGTAAAGAACTTGAAAGCAATACAGTGTGACCCCCAGAGAGTACTCTAGCCAGTGTAAGAGTGGAGGAAAAGCAGAGAGTATCCAATGAGAGCTACATAAATAAAAGCAGAAAGTCATGTGGACCATAGAAGGAGTCCAGCTTGTCCTGAATTTCTGCATGGAGAAAATAAATGTCTCCATTTTCTATAATTCATGTGATTACCCTATGCTGCATTTAATCAACAGCATAATTTTAAAAGTTTTATTAATCATAATTATTTGTATGACTGAGGGGATTCCAAGTATCCAGCTGTTGCCCCCAAACAGGGACCACTATATAATACTACAAAAAAAGAGAAAACCAATTAGGATTATCAATTCTTTCAGCATACATACATACTTGCTTTCAATATTTCTGTAGACCTCATGATACAGCAGAGATACCAGAGGTATTTTGAAGTGCCTTTGCCAACTCATGGGGAGCTACTTCTAAACATGAAGGACAACTTTGAAGTACAAGATGCTTGTCTGGAAATCTACGTGGATGGAGCCAAGTTGATAGCAAAGCATTCAAGAACAGAAGCCAATGGAGAATGCCAAAGGTTTCAGTCTGGACTACTGGAGACACTGAATTTCCTTGTTGAGAGATTACCTGAAGCTGTAGAAGGAAAAGAGGGAATCAGAGGCACAAAACCCCACAGAAAAGGAGGCAGGAACTGGAGAGGATATGTTTTTGCAATGTACTCAGGGAATAAGTGAAAAAAAAATATATTTGTACACAGTTTAGTAAATTTTTTCACTCCAGATAAGCCCTGAGGCCTGGAAATAAACAGGTAAACACACCACTGATTATGCCATAGGAAAATCCATGGGAAAGCCAGGCATCATTTTCTTTTACCCTTTTCTACAGATCAGAACCTACTGACCACAGGCTGTATGGGGTCATGAATATCCTTCATGTCACAGCCTAAAATATTTCCTTAGTCTCTTACTCACTCTGCTTCCTTACTGGTTGCTGCCCCTCCTTCTAGAAATTACTGTATGTCATTTGCAAAAACAATAAAAGAGAACAGCCAACAAAAAAAAAGAAAAATTGAGAAGTTTCTTCCTCTCTAAAAATATTACAAGAAGAATAAACTTGCTATAGTATGCTCATTGTAGCACTGCATCTGAGGGACAGAAGTTCCAGAATCTGCAGTCTTAGCCATCTATTACATCAAATCCACCCATATAAGAAAAGCTTAGAAAGGTGCTACAGCACTCTGTAATCAGCAATACTGATGTTCTCTCATTATGCACACTCACTATCCTGGATGATTATACATTCAGAACATTATTTTCTTGGTTTGATTCTTCAGGACAAGCAAGATTAAAATATCACTGTCTAGTATGTTCCCCTGTTCTATAGCTATAAAAAAACCTCATGAATAATCCCAAAATGAGCAGCAATATGGTTCCACTTACCCACATTCTGACACTGTGTTTGTATAACATAAATAATTTAAGTGCAGATGAAATTTTGAGGAAGGAAGTAAAAACTATTAGGTGTCTATCAAGAATTATGGAAGAATCACGGGGTTAATTTCTTGCTAATTCATTTAAACAATTAGGTCTTAATCATTTCAGGCAAAGCCTACATTGCTAGTACATGTTTAAGAAAGAAACTCCCATCAGATAGGTGTTATCTGCCAAGACAGTGCATGTTTTTATTACTCTTTAGCATGCAAAAGAAATATTAGATTTCCGTGAGCGCATTGTTATAGTCTTACTAACAACTGTGGTGGACAGCAAGTAATAACAGAGACAGGCCAGCACAGCAGGAAAATATGTGGCCATCACATCAATTTCTAGAAACCAGCATTTGGTTATTATTGCTGGTTTGGAGGAGCAGTCCTGCCAGCTGTCACAAAACGCATAAACAGTTCATAACCCTCAATAGTTCCTCAGACAGCTGCAGGACTGTAAGGAACCAACTTTTACTCCTCAAATGAAACATGTTTATTTAGTTCCAAAACAGACAGATATTTCAGAAAACATACACCAAAAATACTGAGAAAATCAAGACTTGTAAAAAGAGTTTGGGGTTTCCAACCAGATAAATCTCACTACTCTGCACAACCCCTCCAGTTTCCCATCTCATAACTATATTATGCAGCAAAGGAAGGCCCCTAAGAGTCATGGAATGAAAAAAAATAAAATAACAAACACAGGAAAATCGTAGAAATATTCAGACTATGCAACACAGCTCTCAGAGTTGGTGTTTTCCTTTGTAAGAGCTTGTGCAAACACTCTGCTCTATTTCATAGCTGTGGGAGTTTGCATCCCCCACATCTCATTTTCAGAAACAAACTCACACAAACCCTTGTTCTCATAATAAACATCCCCAGCTACATCTCACCTAAATTTTCCATGGTGGTGAATTTAATAAAAACTGGATTTAGCACCATTATTTGAACAAGAATTGTTAAACAGTTGCTTATAAGAATCTTTTTTTTTTCCATCTGTGCTAAGAGAGGCAGAGAATTGGGTGTTTTATGACACTTTGCATGACAAGAGAAAATAAGTTATCTTATAAAACCAGATAATTTGAAGATCAATTAGTGATTCCAGCATAAAACCCCATCCTTTTGCAAGTTAAAAAAAGCTGTTTGCACCAATGCCTCCTGTGTGTAGTATCAAATGGAACAGTTCTGTAAACTACAATATAACATTCAGGAATATTTTGTTTCCATGAACAAATTCTAATTTCTGGACAATCCACATCAAAGCACATTTATCTGCAATGTCCACCCACTGGCAGTGCCACACTGACAATTTTCCTTAGAGCAGCAGATATTCTTCAAATACCTGGATAGAGCCAAGTTTACAGATGCAAACATTCATTTTTCAAATGAATAGAACCGTACTGAAGCCTTTTTACTTGTTATCAACATTCCATCACACTTGTGATTCGGCCATAACAATCAATTACCAAAGCAACCTAAGAACTATGAGCAGCCTGCTCTTTCAAAATTACCCTTAATGCAGTGCAGGGAAAAAAGAAATAGTCAAAGTTTTTTAGCACTATGATGGAATTGCACGTAAAAGTCCTTTAGAAGAGTTTATTTATGAAAGTATGCACATCCCAGAGCAGAGTTTCGTGCCACATCTCACTGCTGAAAGGCTTGTACTCAAGTTTGAACACTGTGTTCTCTCTGAAGCTCCTGGGTTTCCAGCCCTTCCCTTGTGCTCCTCTCACCAGAGAAGTTGTAAAGAGCTCTCTCCTCCTCCTTGCTGAAGTCTGCACTGCCTTAGGCCGATCTGGAAGGCCATCTGGAAATTACCACTGATTAATTAGCTGTGAGCCTGGGATGTGAAGAGGGCAGATGGAGGAACACAGGACTTCACTGCTCCCCGCCTTGCAAGAGCCACCAGTCCAATACCTGATCCATGTCAAGGTCCCAGTCTCGTCCCAGGAAGATTTAGAAATACTCAGCTAAGTTTTCCACAGGAACTGTCTTTCCTCAGCTGGTCCTTCTCCCAGCTCTGCTCTCTGGAGTCAGCATTTGTTATCAATGCTAACAAACATGATGTCTGAGAACCACGAGGGAAGGGAGCTGACAGGAGTGTTTTCAGCACAAGTCCCGCCTTGCAATCCACAGAATTCAGGCAAAACCATCTTGGTTTTACATTTATCACTCCTGGTTGTGTTCCCAAATAAACTTAAACTTAGTCTAATAGAGAAAAAGCATTTGATTATCCTCCTGGCTCCTGTATTTATATCCCACATGCACTTGCACATATCACACACACGTATTTACTGCCCAGGATTTTCTGGCCAAGCCATGGCAGCCCTTTACCAATAATTTCGTGTTATAAGCATAGTAAGTACTAAGAAGCAGCTTTAGACTGAGAAGGAGGGGAAAGATATTCAGCTTTATCTGCCCACTGAGCCTTCCACATGCCCTCTCTCCATGCACTGTAAGTGGAACTGATGAATTTAATATCATTATTCTTATGCAAAAAGCAAATTATTCTGTTATCTCTCCTTACTATTCTCAGCTATCTTAAAATTAAGACACATAAGCAAAGAGGTATCAGCTTCGATAAACAGCCTTTTCTGTGCAAACAGTATTATGGCATAGCAGCCTAAATTTAAGTCTCACTTCTTTTAAATTTATCACTGGTAAAATATAGATGCATGAGCATCACTGAAAACTGCACTTTCACTGGTTTTCCAAGAAACCTGGTCATAACTAATGACTTAAAATTAAGATCAGCATATCAAACGCTGGCCAAAAGACGGCTGGTAGGAAAGTGATTTACAATTAATGTTGAGACCGAATTTAAGACAGTTCTTCAGTAAATATGATTTCAAATACTCCATCGTACTTGGATTAAAATGATATTTTGGCTCAGATTATAACAGAAGGCTCAGTGTCTGTTCATCAAATCCTTTTTTTGTCTTTAAATTACTTTAAATCCCCTGTTTGGAAGCACCAAACTCCTGACTAAAAAACAAGCTATCTGATCTCTGCTCCAAAAAATCCTACATTCTGAAATCTGAAGAGAATCAACCTCTGCCTATTTTACCCTGTCATATTTGCTACCAGCTGTGCCATTTTCAACTTGTGAAACAGCACCCTGAATAACTATTTTAAACTAAATTTTAAATATTCCAGGAGCAGCCTAAAGGAAAATAAAACCACTTAGCAAAATCATTTCAGCTCATCATTATTTTCCAAGTGTGTTTGTCCAAAGATCTTTTTCTCCAAGAAGGATAAACAACATTCAGGCTCAAATCTGAATCCATACATTGAAGTTCTGAAGCTTGTGATTTGTCCACTACAAGGTGAGAAGTTCAAGGTTCTGAGATTAGCTAACAGTAATATACATGTATGCAAAATCTTGTTTACTTCTCCCTCCTAGTGTTCTTTCCTCTTCTCCCTCCTCTAAAACCCTCCAGTGCCCATGTCCTGACACCCTGAACTCCACAGGGTTATGCTGCTTTTGATTTGCGAGGAGACTTAAAATAGTTAATTACAGAGCACGGTCTTCTGTGCCTCAAACATTTTGCATTTATAGGCTCTTGATACAGTCCAGAGCAAGAGGCTAACCCGTATTTAATTTGTCCAACACGTTTCTGGTTAAAGTTCCATCAAATGGGTGACTGGAATGCCTCCGATTCAGCTGGAAAAGTCACTTTGAAGGAGGCGTTTATTAGCAACATTTGCCTCAGCCACAACAGGAGGCCCTGAGGGCCTGGGGAACATCAGGGCTTGCTTATACCACTCAAACACAGCTACTCCCCGCGGGATAAAGTGTCAGTAACAGGTTAGATATTACGATTCGGGGGTGATTTTACAGCGGGGATAAAATTAAAGGGAGCGAGGCTGTTCCTGTGGGCAGCCTGTGCTATGAAATGCCCTGCTGGAGGCAGCAACCCCAGCGCTCACTCTTGGCTTGTACAGGGAAGGAAAAGCCCCTCTTGGTCATGACAACTGTTATTAGCCTCTCCTGGCTAGTTCATTGTCTCTAGAAAAACTTGATGGATATTGCTTTCAAAAGCGTTGATGTTCAAATGCTTCGTGAGACTTAAGCTCCTCAGTGACACACATCTCCAAAATTTAGCCCAAGCTTAGGTCTTGAAATGCTATAGGCACTTTGGAGCTGAAGTCTCAGTGAAACCCTCATACAACTCCTTTCTGAAAATGGACTAGTTCATAAATCACTGAGCACTGTCAAAAAAAAAAAAAAGCTACATTTTTGCATTTTTCCCTGTTATACTCAGGTACAAACCCACTTGTCCAACTGGAGTTATTCCCAGCAATGTCAGGTCTAAGATTCATCAACCCTACATAAAACCTTGAATATGTGAAACTTATTTTCGATCCCATCTTTTTCTTCTGAGGGAGTTGTGTGGACTTTCTTCTTTTAATTTTATTTTGTTTTTCATCTTTATTCCCTTCTCTCTTTGTCTCCTTTCCCACCTCCTTCTGTATGCTTTGCTTTTGCCAGTGTTCCTATCTCCATTCAGTACTTCTTCATTGTCTCTTTTTCAAAAGGTTTCAAGAATTATTTTTTTCCAAAAAAATAGGACTTGAATATCATGGTGAACATGTATTTTGGAAGAAACCAGACTGTGTACAGAACAGATTGCAGGTGATTTTTCTTTTACTGCTTTACTAGTCTCAAAGGGTCCTCTGGGTCTGCCAGGGGAAACCATGGTGCTCTTGATGAAGAAGGTAGAAGGTGTTTGGCCTCAGTGAAGAATGAGATGATGGAATATGTGTCCTGTCCACATCACAACAGACATTTCTCCTGAGCCTAACAATGCATTTGCATACACAGAATCAGAGAAAGGCTTGAACTGGAAGGGACCTTAAACACCACCCAGTCCCAACCCCCTCACCATGGGCAGGGATGTCCCCCACTAGATCAAGTTGCTCAGAGACCCATCCAACCTGGCCTTGAACACTTCCAAGGATGGAGCCTCCACAACGTTTCTGGGCAACGTGTTCTAGTGCCTCACCACCCTGTGAGTGAAGAATTTCTTCCTCACAGCTAATCTAAGTTTCTACTCTTTCAATTTAAACTGTATCCCTTGCCCTATCACTATCTGCCTGAGTAAAAAGCCCCTTTTTCTCTTTTCTGGAAGCCCCTTTAAGTACTGGCAGGCTGCAATGAGGTCTCCACAGAGCCTTCTCTTTTCCAGGCTGAACAATCCCTGCTATCTCAGCCTGTCTTTGTAGGAAAGGTGCTCCATCTCTCAGATCATCTTCATGGTCCCCCTGAGGCCCACATCCTTCTTGTGCTGAGTATCTTAGAGCTGGGTGCTGTGGTGGGGATCTCATGAGGGCAGAACAGGGGGGAAGAATTCTGCCCACTCCTCTTTTGGGGCTGTCCAGCATTTAGCTGACCTTCTGGGCTGTGAGCACACACTGCTGGCTCACGTTCAGCTTTTTATCCATGAGAACCCCCCAGTTCTCTGCAGAGCTGCTCTCACTGTGTGTACTCATGGCTAGGATGGCCCTAACTCAGATACAGGACCTGGCACTCGGACTTCACAAGGTCCTCATGGGCCCACTTTTCAAGTTTGTCCAGGTCCCCTTGGATGGCATCCCTTCCTTCTGTGGTGTCATATGCAAACTTGCTGAGGGTGCACTTGGTCCCACGGTGTGTGTCACGGGCACAGGAAGCGTTTCAGCAGATGGTGACAGAACACCAGTTCCCAGAACAATCTCCTCATGTTTGGCAGCTCTGCCCTGAGCTTTCACACAGGACATGGGTGGATTCCACGAGAGCAGAGGAAAAGCACAGCACTCTCTTCATGCATATTTGGAAGTCCCAGGGATAAGAATGCTAACACCAAGTCTGTCATCCAGCACTATTCCACCTTGATGTGGCCTTTCTTCTCATACTTTCTCTGCTTGTGAGTTGCAAACTAATTGTTAAATCTTTGTGGCAAACGTGTTCTTATTCAGTAGCAGAGACTGTTCTCAGTCTGTTGACACTTTACATGCATTTTTATATTCATTCTCATTCTCTTCTCTAAGCTGCCATGGGACTCTGAATGTCAGTGCTGGGGGGCACCTTGGTAAATTCTCCTCCCTGGCAGGATTAGGCAAACTTTGAGAAAACAGTGTTGGTATAAACACACATCAGACTTCAGTGTTAAAATGCTCAGCTGGAATGAGAGCTGGAAGTAAAAACTAACTAGTTTCACAATAATTATGGTACTAGTATCCTTCCCCTACCATACATAGAACAGAGAAAAATAAATAAAAAATGTCCAAACTTGCCCCCTCACTCCCCACTATGAGTGGAAAGAGCCCTTATGGGACCACAATTTGATGTCCATGCCCACACAATCCATCCATTAAACAGTTATTGGAGATGAGTTTGGCCATGTCCTTGGTGCAGCGCTCTCTGATGAAGTGTGCACGACACACACATCTGCTCTGCTCCTCTCTGGGAAGGCTCTGTGCACCAGATGGTGGGGGCTGATGGAAAGGAGACTGATGGTGGCAACAGCCAGTACCAAGCTGGGAGGATGGAACTGAAAATGGGTGATGGTACAAGGGGCAAAACGTGGCAGGAGACTCATTCCACCGTGAAACCCAAAGGGCCACATGAAAAGCTGAACTTCAGCAGGTGAAGCTTCTAATGCTAATATGACATACCTTAAAAAATAACTTACCAATACAACCCATGACAGGGTGAAACCATTTAAGTTTCTATGTCTTTTTTTAAAAAATGTACCAATTTAAATGGATTTTCCCACCCTTATGAGAAGAAGCTACTAGGTTTCTACCTGGGATTAGGATGTCTGACTAACAAATCCTTAAAAATACGTTTTATTTTCATAGCTATCCCTGAAATACAGCTTGGTAGCCAATTTTACACTTAAATATCTCTAAATATGATATAATTTTTCAAGTAAGCTACTAATCTAGCTAGTTATATTAAAATAGCTTGGAGTATTTTGTCTGAAGAAGATAAACCACTAACTTTCAATTATATAAAACCAGTGTATTCAGTTGGCTTCAAAACTGGTACTTTAGATTATTAATGCCAAGAATCAGCAACAGCTTCTCAAGTTTTGAGTTTGATTTCAAATATATTCTTATTTTATTTTTATTTTTTTTTAAATAGGAGCAGGTAGCAGTGCTGGGTTCTGGTATTAATTACACATGGAAACAGAAAACCTGAAGTAAACCTGGTAGCATTTTAAGAATCCAGCTATTGTGAATTCATCTGGAATTCATTGGGCTACCCTTGGCCATAATAAATTCATGCTGTATTAGCAGTAACATCATATGTACACTAATAGATGTTCTACTGAGATCAGTATTATTTAATTGACTCAAAGGATTACTTTAAGATCAGTTTTCTTCTCACTGTATTTTTAACATTGCTTTTTCCTGAAGCACAGCTTCCCACAAGACAAAAAAGATGACATCAGAGGAAAAACATGCATAAGAAAATACACTAAATCTGACATTTTAGGAAAGATACAAGAAGCATTAGAATCACAGAGTCTATCCCCATGTAACATACACTGTGTTTATTTATAGTTTTCTCTGTGGGAATCAAAACACTCAACTCTCCAAAAGCGAACATATGCAGATCCAAGAAAGGTAATAAGAGGTATCCTAGTCAAAAAAAAATTAAACTGCAAAAATGGTGCAAACAATCTGTTTGTAAAGAAATACTGAGCAGCAGCATCTGCCCACTTCTGCTTTGTCAGACATGCTAAATAAAGACACAAATGACTTCACTGGTACCAGTTGCATGACTGGGATATGGGAAGCAATGGAAAATCAATAGCTTGGATTGGAACTTTCCAACCCTGGGCTGGAAAAGAAAGGTGTTCTTAGCTCTTTGCTATGTCTTGCCAACTGTACCAGAAAGGCTGGTGTGACTGGTGTTACCCCTCTGCAACTTGTGTCCTGTTCACACCTAAGTTTGTATTTCCTTCTGGATTTGGCTGCTGAGACAAACAGGATGGTCAGACACCAAGGATAAGATCCATTTAACACAGTCAATATGCACTGCTAAGACTGATGAGGAAAAAAACCACCAGGTTTTCCTGAGTGTATTGGTTCAGTGTCACCGAATAAAGCACAGAAAGTAAAAACAGGGACTGGCAAGCTTGGTGCTTCTCACGTTTTCATGCCAAGCTCAGTAATGCCCTGAGTCAATGCTGTGCCAGAGCACCACTGAAATGCAACCACACACAAGGAAACGTGTCTAAAAGGAGGCCTTGTCTTCTGACCAGCCAACTGAGTGTGCAGGCCCACAATTAAAAGCACATGACAGAATTTTGTTGAAAAAACCCTTGCAATTTCAACTCATATTTCTACCTATTCTCCGCCTCCTCTAGAGATTCTGAAGGAAATAAGGCATCTCTGTTTTCCCTGTACTGTGAAAATGGACTGGATTTCTTCCCTTTTTCCTCTAACGAAAGAAACCACTGCAGGGAAGTAAAAAACCCCAAGAGATAAACAGAGGATACCTGACATACCTGCTTTTCTCAGACATATTCCACCTATGGACAGCAAGCCTTAGAAACCATCAACATTCCTTATATCAAACAGCTGCAAGTTCTTACCCTTTTATTTCAGGTTATCATCCTCCCTGTTTCTATCAATCAGCCCTAGAAAGAGCCCTTAGCAGAGTTCAGGGCTGTGATCATAAAATAAATAGTCTAAAGACCTCAATCAGAATTCAGAAAAGCTGCTCTCTTAGGAAGCAGGAGTTACACTCTCATGCATCATGTATATATTCATCACTGAGCCATCCCCAACAATAACTTTAAAGCTCTGCCAGACCCCTTCAAACATTTTTATCAGAACAGCAGAGGTCAAAGAGATGTTTTATTGCCACAGTTTTCAAGACCAGGGAGAACCTGTACTAATGTCCATGTGGGAGAGGAATGGTGTGTCTCAGTCACTGGTAGATGTCAGATAATTCACACAAGGGGTATTATCAATGTCCTAAGTGCAGACAAAGACTGAAGGAGGTTTGCAGCTTAGCAGACCTCACTGAACCCATTTCCATTCGTCCTGTGGATTTTCCAGTATTCATTTTCACATGTCTCATTTCTCTGTTCAGATTATCTGGCAGCACTTCCAACAATGCAGTTCTTAATACTTCAGTATCACCTCTTTCCCAGTGACTTTAATTTAAATAATCATAAAGGTATATATGTCCTGTGAGGGAAGGCTGAGAGACCTGGGACTGCTCAGCCTAGAGGAGATCTCCATCCTTGGACATACTCAAAAGCCATCTGGACATGGGCCTGGGAAATCTGCTCTAGATGATCCTGCTTGAGTAAAGGGGGTTGGACAAGATAACCTCCAGATGTCCCTTCCAACCTGAGCCATTCTGTGGTTCTGTATCTCCTTCAAAGTGTTGGAAATAACATGTGTTATGAATAAGCACAGGTTGAATTACATGTGTAACCTTTTCCCTTCTATTACCTGGAAAAGGCATCACAGAAAAAGGAAAACAAATCCACCAGAGCAAGTGTGTATATATATAGAGAGAGAAAGAACCTTGTTTGAGATAGAATAATGCAAAAGCATGTAACACATTAAATACAAATGAGGAATATGTAAAACTTGAGCTATTTCTGACTAATTTCACTTCCACACACCATGTAAATTTACACCTTACCTAGTTCTTTACATTATTCAGAACTTGGTTTTTCATTTTCCTCAGATATGGACAGATTCTGATCATTTATAAAATCTGCCAGTGAGCTGTTGCCAATTTGAGTGTATATACACGATTTAGACCTGGTTTTAGTTTAACTGACATTTTGCTTACTTAAAGCACAAAAACTGGCCACTGAGGAAAAAGCACTCACTCTTAACAGGATCATGGAAATATTAGCAACAGCAGTCCATAAATCACTAAAAATGATTTTTAGATTCCCAGAGAATGAACAGTCAGTGTGTCAAACAGAATGGAGGTTTGATGGAGAAGGAATGTGTTTTTCTGGGAACAATTATTTTGCTTCACAAAAATGAGTCCAGTTATAAAGAGCAATCCTATTCCAAAATAAGCCTGGTTTCTAGTGTTCCAGATAATAAGGTAAGCCAAATATAAGAAAATTCATTCTCAGGCATATAAGTAACAGCACCTTTACCAAATTAAAAAAAAAAAAAAAAAGACTGAGCCCACGAAATTTCACCTTAGTACTGGTAAAGATACTGATAATTTCATGCTACAAATCCCAAGAGGAAGGGAGACATGCAGTTCTAATGTCACACTCCCAGACCATGCCCTTCTTCTCCACTCAAAGCCTGAGGAAAGGGCTAAACCCAGAGAGGAGAAAAGGGTCATAATAGGGTTGAGTCAGGACTGAGACTGTGATTTAACATAAATATTTTGCATAACAAAAAATTAAGGCAGCACTACATAGGTCGGTGTTTTGTTTCAGAATAGCTTTTATCCAAATTTGGCCATAGTAACTTGTGGTCATTACTAACTAATACTGAATAGTGAAGGAAAATTGGTCCAGGAGCCTTCTGCAAATTAGAACTAAAAGTTTTCCAAAACGCTTTTGAAATCACATGAAGAATTGAACTGTGATGGTGAAAAGTGTGTCACTGCCTTCTCAGAAGGTCTGCAAAGGTGAGCACTGTCATCTGCACACAAACAGAGGTTACAACAGCTCAGACACGAGCTGCTCTGCATCCAGAAACGTAGGTACAGCTGCTTTTCGTGAGCCTTTCACATACTAAAGGTGGCTAAATCACCCTTAATCACAGTCATCATCTCAAGAGATGGGGCCCTTTAATTTCTAAATTCCTTGTCTAGAGCTTCAGGTCTCAAAATCCTGTGCAGCCAGTAGTTTCCCATTTAGATTTGTCCATTCTGATTTAAGGTCAGTAATTTTCCAGTCCTAGTCGTGCTCAGCAGCTGTAAAATTCAGTTTATACCAACTACACACACCAGAACAACTCCCCCAAGCAGAGGTGGCTGATAAGCATTGCCCAGACAAACACCACAACCTTTTACAAACCTATGTTATTTATGATACCTTGACTATGGCAACCCCTTCTGGAAGTCCCTGAAATTGAAGAACAGGGTCAGGGGTAAGAAGAGGTAACGTGACACAGTAGATCACAGGTAAAGGAGCATGTGAGAGCAAACAATGTGCTTCCTGAGCTCTAACTTCTTGCTTATGCTGAGTATTTTCCGTGAAATATCAGCACAGCTGAAACTGGAGATGGAAGTGATCACACACACCCTCTACCATGTGCAGAGAACTTAGGTAGATTCTTTTTCCCTCTTTATGAGTGCCATTTGCTTGGTAAATATAATGCATAATCAGCAAGGGTAATGTGTAAAAACCTGTGGGTTATCATTTCCCACCCATATTGTTTAGTGGGGTTTTTAAAGTTGTTTACAGTGAAAATGTCACATAAAAAATGTGACTATCATTAAGAAGAAATACTAAAACAGGTTCTCTGCCAGGAGTTTAACTCAGAGAAGGAGATCCCAGTAAGTTTCGATTTTGCCAGTACTGAAATCTTATGCAAAGTGAAACTATATGGAAAATCAAGTATTTGAAGCACAGAATCACTTGGCAGCTGGACTGTGGTTCTGGACTCTCTTTGCCAGGTTGGACCATTAAAGCTCAATCTCTTCCTTTTCCCAGCTGCCTTCAAATGGATTTTCAATCCCCTCCTGTTCTGTGGCACAGATTCAATAGATGGGATAAGGAACGTTGCCCAGCCAAACTAGCTTAAAACTTGATGACAAGAACACTTCCCTGGACATGGAAGATGAGGGTTTGGATTTCTCATAATAAAAACATTATTGAATCTCAAGCTTCTCAGTGTTAGATGGCTGTTCTCATATCATGGTATTAAAAGAGTTAGGGCATCAACACAGTCACACCTCTCCAAAAAAAAGAACCTTTCTGTTCTTTAAAGAAAAGGATGCCAGTGAGCAAGGCATGTCCAAGGTGGAAGCTGCAGAAATACAAATGTACCTAAGCTTGCAGGACTTGCAAGAGTGACCTAAACCTTCAGGTAAGAGTCCACTGTCAGATTACAACCAAGGAGTAGCCCAACTGCAGCAATAATGCCACACTTTCACTCAGATCAGATCTCAGGTAAAGGAGACTGTAAGGAACAATTAGCATCAAACTGCTACTCACATCACCAAGCCACGTGGTTTCCACTTTTACACTCCTAGCAATGTCACATCATGAGGTTTGGATGAGGCCACCCATTGTGCAGGGAGATACAGGTAACTAGTGTGAATTTTCAGATATTGTTACACTCTTCTCTAGTTTTTCTCCTAAAAGGGCTGACTAAGAGAGCAAGCAGTGAATAGCATGTCCTGCTGGGCTCATTATGACTTAGAAAATCAAGTGATTTTGTTCAAATTGCACTAAAATTCTTTTCTCACTTGTTTTCCCAGCTACTTTGGAAATGGTCCAACTGTCCATCCCTAAGTGATGTTTTTAAGGGCAACTATTATTTTTGTTTTAAATATTTCTAATGATAATAATGTGCTTTTCACAATGCACTTACCTCTTCAGTCATCATAATTCTTTGGCACTGCATAAGGTGCATTGTATCCCTTGCAACATAATTAACTGAACAAGCCCATCATGGTTATACATCAGAAATGACATGATTAGAAAGCAACCACAAACAGTTCTCATCAAACATGTTGCAATCACACAACAGGGTCTATCAAAATCTGGTACTATCAAGGCATGTCTACCATGTTGCCCATCTTCTGGACCCTTCTGCTCCTCAGTTTCTGATGACCCACTAAGTCTCTGCTGATAAATGTGTTTCAGTGTTCTTTAGAAGGCCCATTTAGAATGTAAAGCTAAACTGCAGTGCATGGGCTTAGTTAAATCTAAGCTACCCGAGAACTCCCTTTTCCATTAATTTATTAACAGAAAAACTTCAGATGTGACAGGAGCTAAAACGAGCCAGAGCAACATTCATCTTCCAAACTATCAAATTGCAGGCTGGAGGATTAAATAGTAAAGGGGATTAAGCTGTAAAGAGGTGGATTCAGTGGATTCCACACTATCTGTTACCACTGTAACATGATATCATCCAGCACTAAGCAGTTCTCTAAGCACAAAAAGCTCCTTCAGGTTCTGTTCTTCCCAATTCTGAAAAAGGGTCCCTACCCTCACTCGAAACGTTTAAAAATAACTGTTCACCTGTCAAAACGTCTTTGGTGCAACAGCAACCACAGGTAAATGCCAAAACTGGGCATCAAGTGTTTCAATGTTCATCAAACTAGCAAAAGAAATGAATCCAGAACTTGTCCAAAGTACGTAACAGTAAAACAAACTCGCTGTACTTCAAGCCAAAACTGAAAGGGTGCAGATACTGCGTGTGCCTGGTGCCATCTCCTGGTAGTTTAGAGGCAAAACCATCGCAATTTTGTTTTCCCTATGTAACCTTTAGAAGCATGTCAGGTGTTGGAGGGAAGAGGGAGAAAAAAACCTAAGGAAAAGATAGCATTTAATGTTATACAGAAGGAGCTTTCAAAACTCTTAACATCCACAAAATGTTGCTTCACTGTACAAGGCAGCCACTATCCTGACTTTCAAGCTAAATGGTGTTCTTACATTGGCCAAAGTAAAGAAACATCAATTTTTCCCTTGATAGAAGAAATAAGCCACTTGGTCTAATTTCAAAATTCATTCAGTACCACTGAAAACATTTAAAATGAAAAAAATTTCACAAATTTCTACATGGTTTCCAAAACCAAAATCAGGAAGTCCCTTTGAGAAGTCTACTCGTCATATTGGATGTAACAGTGCAGGTCATTGGCTCCTTTTAAATATCAATTTCTTTTCATGAATACTTCAAACTCAAGACAATCTTTCCCAGCTGCACTACTCTTTCACTACCTTTGGTGAAAGAACACAGTGTTGCTATTTGTAATAATAGTCCATGGTTTATGTTTAAAAAAATAGCATTAGCCAACTTGAAATTAACTGTTCTAGTCATTTGGACAACCTATACAAAGTACTTGTACTTATCCTGCAAACGTTAATGCTACAAAGACTGTTCAAAACAAACTGGACCAGCAACAACAAAAAAATTAAACAAAATGAGCTTGGTAATAAAATGCCTGTCAAAAAGTGCAGTATTTTACACTAAATCTAGAGTTAATTCCAGATAATAAATCACCAAAGGAATTCTGGATGAGAGCTGTGAAGACATCATGGAAGGCAGTAAAGAAGCTCACACACAGCAAGGTGATTTAAAGACAGGAAACTGATTGAAAGACTCAGAAGTTTTAAAAGTAACCCTCACATAAAGACGAAGTGGTACTCAGCTCTGCTGGTGGCCTACCCTACACCCAGAAATCACTCAAAATTGCCTGAGATCGACCAGAAAAGATGAACCAGACAAAACTGGTTTTACTGAGGCTTAATATGTCGATTTGTTAATATGGTATTGAAGGCTTTTGTAGCAAAAAGAACTTTGATTTCATAGACTGTTTGGCTATGCTGGAAGGAGAGACCTGTCCACAACATGCTGAAGGTTAAAAATAAATAAAAATGGGAATGACCTCTACAAGTGAGTTATCTTTTCTCGTTTGCTCAATGACCATGGAAATGCGACCTGGGCTGCCTAAAAAAAAAAACCACCTAAACAAAACAAAGGCATACAAGAGATTTGGATTGTCCCAGGTTCACTGACAATTGCCATGGGGAAGCAATCATTACATGTTACAGAACAGCCAAGATAAATATGGAACATTTCCTTTCACACAAAAAGCATAAAAAAAGTTCTGCCATAACATCAAGCTGTAATTGAGAAACAGAACAATGACTGAAGAGTTGTAAGAGACCTAAATTAAATACAACTGGGATTTCATATTCCTTATGAAAATTAAGGTTTTAGCATGAGATAATTAAAGCAAGGATAGCCAGCTCCTGGAGTGCCAGAACATATAACTCAGCTTGTCATCTTTGTTCCTGAGAGTCCCCTGGAGTTGGTCAGGAAGCAGGCTGTCAGCCCCACAAATCCCCAACCTGCTGCTCTCCCTTGCAGGAGCCCCATAACCTTCCTCTTGTGTAGCTGGACATTCCCTAAACCCAAACTCCAGGCACCACATCACATGGAGTGTGCCTGGTCAGTAACAAAAGGACTTGTGTTTCCCCATCACACCTGACTGGGTTATGGTAAAGTGGCAACTGTGGTTTATCCCAGCACAAATGACCAAATGTTCCCTGGGTGCTGGGAGACACTGGATTCACGTGGCAGAGAAGCTGAGTGACACCCACCTAAACCAACTGAAGTAAATGCAGATGCATCTTGTGGGTCTTGGAACTTTTAACAGAGAAACAAGGATGAGGCAATCGGAGAGCGTGAAGGGAAAAGCAGCAAACAGTGTCAGCCAACTAAACCTTCACACAAGTGATCTGGCAGTGGGGGAAGGATGGGAACATCTTCATGGGATGGGAAAGAAAAGAGATGAAGAACATTCTACTACAAGAAATGCAAAGGTTAAGAAAGACAGTACTTCATGGACTTAGAAGACTGGATTTATCAAAACTAATAAGTTGGCCAAGGAAATAGAACTTTTTTAAAGATAAAAGGAAATACTGGAAGTTTAGGAGAAGTCTTGAAAATATGTAGTTCTTACCACTAGATTACAATGGAGCACATATAAGAAATATTAAAAAAAAAACTAGCAATGCATTGAAAAAGGAAATTTGTTTCCCTAAAGATACAGAAAAACTAAAATCTAAAAGCACAAAGGTGTTGGGTTTCTTTGAGGTGGAGAAGGGAGCAGAAAGCAGTGCTAACCACAGTACAGAACTAGGGATAGAGAAGTGATCCCAAACTCTGAAATCCTGTGTGCCAAGTGCAGGAAGTTTAGAATTCCAGAAGTCCTGAAGGTCACCACCACCTCTCAGTCCCTGCCAGGTGAATCTTGGCAGAACTAATGAAGATGCAATTAAGTCCGTTGTTGATAAGCATATACACCTGGTCATACCAACAACACACCTGCAAACCATGCAAACAAACACAGGGAAATCAATTTGGTAAACCAAGAACCACCTGGATTTCTTTCTTCCATTTGCTTTTAAAACAGCTAGATTAGAAATGTGTTATGTATTATTCAAAAGTTCTACTGTTCTTTCCTAGCCTCATGCAACATGGCTTTCAAACGTCTTTATTTATCAAAGAAATGAGCAGCTCTCCAAAAACCTCAGAGGAAGCAAAATGGATGAAAAACCAAGTGGAGAAAAAAAAATGAAGAAAGAGGGCTGATACCATTTTGGGACAGCTGAATAAGAGCAGAATAACTCATAAGATCTGAAGCAAAACAGCTGATATTCACAGCTATCTAGGTTCTAAAAGCTGGGCTTTGGATGAAAAATTGTTCCATGATCAGAGGCTTTGAAACACACCACTCTTTATCAGAAAATACTTTATTCACAAGACTTATGTATAACACCATCTCTAGCGATCAAGACCCAGAATAAAGTTCCCTTGGTTACATGAAATTATTCAGACCCTTTCAGAACTTCAACATATGCTTTCAGTACGGTACCATTTGTTTTAATCACAGCAGCATGAACCTTGAAACAAACCGTTCTTCCTCTTGGAGCAAAAACTGGAACCAAGTGAAAGCCTCGGCTTTTGAGAAGAAGTGTTTTATTGCAACAAAATAAGCAATCACACCACATGGTTTCTATTCTCAGTGTAAATATTTCTGTTTGGAACATAACTTCATTTCAAGACTGTTTGATTTGTTCCTTTCAGGCATCTAACACACCTATGCCTTACATGATAGTGTCAGATGCTGCTTTAAAAACTCATGTTCAGGGAAAGATTTAGTTTGCTGCTCTTACACTTCATTTTCTTGCCTTCATTAATTGATTTCATCAGCTAATTAGCTGGCCACCTCATCACTATCCCAGTAGACAGTAACTCCCCCCTCCATACACTTTAAATGCTTAATTTGTTTGTTGTTTTACCCAGTGTCTCTTACCTGTCAGCCTCTGACAGAGCTTCCTCCAGCTGACACTGGTCACAGCTGCTCCCTGGATGTCACAGCTGCTCCCTTCGTGTCCCTGCAACAGGATTTAAGTTGTTTGCCCAGCTGGGAAATTTACCCTCACCGAGGCAGCCCAAATGCCTCTTCACCCTTTTATTATTTTTGTGCTATTATAAATTTAACTTTTTGCGTGTGTGTTACTGTGGATTTCAGGGGAAAAACCCTGCCTTTATCCTGCTTTCCCAGGTTCTCCCCACCTGCCTCTCCGCGGTGCTCGCAGAATACACCACTTTTATTTTAAATAACGCCGCATCGTTTACACAGCGACCTCCACCACAAAAAAAAAAAAAGAAAGAAAAAAAATTAAAAAATTAAGAAAATATGGCCCACAAACGGGTCTATTTGCTTCACTGAGCTCGTACCTGGAAAGAGGAATTTTTAATTCCAGACAGCGCGCTCCCTCCCCTCAGGGGGAAGCTCCTCACGCTCCTCCCTCAGCCCTCCCTAAACGAGGAGGCACCTCCGGCTTAGTGAGAGCTTCGTGGTGATGAAAACCCCTCTCGCAGGAGCAGAGGAGGAGGAGGAGCGCGGGGAGGAAGGGGCGGTGCCGGCGCTGTTCGAACCGGGCGGCGCGGAAAGGCGGCAGCGATAGAGACAGAGACAGGGCAGGATCGGCCATGGCGCAGCACCAGCTGGGCAGGGAGCACCAGGGCATCACCCTGCGCGGCAGCGCCGAGCTCGTCGCCGAGTTCTTCTGTGAGGGGCTGCGGGGGGATCCGGGGGGAATCCTGAGGGGAACAGGGAGGGAGGCTGGGGAAGGGCTGGGAGGCCGCGGCGTGAGGGGCGACATGGCCGCCGGCTGGGGGGGTAAACATCCCCCCTCTTCTTTCCCCTCCCGCTCTTTCTCTCCCTCTTTCTCTCCCTGCTCCTCTCCCTGTTCCCCCTCGCAGCCTACGGCATCAACAGCATCCTGTACCAGCGCGGCATTTACCCTCCCGAGACGTTCACCCGCGTGCAGAAGTACGGGCTGACCCTGCTGGTCACCACCGACCCCGAGCTCACCAACTACCTCAACAACGTCACCGAGCAGATGAAAGGTGAGCTGCGGGTCCCCATGCTGCGCTGCCCTCGCCCCGGGGGTCACTCACTCACTGGCTGCCCGGCTGCTTTGCAGAGTGGCTGTACAAGTGCATCGTGCAGCGCCTGGTGGTCGTCATCTCCAGCATCGAGAGCGGAGAGGTCCTGGAGCGGTGGCAGTTCGACATCGAGTGCGACAAGACTGCCAAGGATGACAAGTGAGTGACTCCTCCCTAAGTCACGGGCTCCCCCAGTGCCACTACCTGTTCCTCCTGTCTTTGTCATTAAATTCTCAAACCATACATAACCCTCAGGTATCATTATTCCCCCTGAATAATAATCTTGATTATTTAGTCCTCACCAAAGCATATAAAATCCTGTACATTTACCTACATAACCCAGAGAACTGCTGCTTTCCTGCTGTTGTGCCAATGTTCTCATCCATTACAGACAAAAAAATGAGTTTAACATTCCTTAAAAGTTCTGTGAAGCTTCACAAATGACAATAAGGGGGAGACCAGCTATCACTTTTCTAAGCCTGTCTACCTAGGGCTTAAAAGTGTCACTACTGTAAAAAATTCTAAAAGTAGCAAACAGACAAACAGAGCTTAACAGAGAGAGCTGTATTTTAAAAGAAACTATCACCACTGTAGAAATTTTCTTTCTCACCAGTTTTCTTGTTTTCCCAGCGGGCCACGAGAAAAATCTCAGAAGGCAATTCAGGATGAAATCCGCTCTGTCATCAGACAAATCACTGCCACAGTAACCTTCCTGCCACTGCTGGAATCTGCTTGTGAGTATTCCAAGCTACACTAAACACACAGTATGTGTGCTTTGAGGGATATAAGTTTTCATGAATATGATTTATTTTGTGACTCAGCTGTGAACATGTTTGTGTAACATCACTGAAGTCATATGAAGTGTTACACAGAGCTCACAATGCTCCACAGCATTTTAAGGTGTTCAAAAAAATTCACAGCACTCAAGAAAACTAAAATGGCTTCACGTGAATATAATGATGATTGCTTTCATGGGTTTTTTTTTCACATAAGGAGTATCAGTGTAACTTCTGAGCACACTGCTACATTTCAAGTTCTGGAAGATGCACTTTAACTTAAACCCTGCCATTTCCTTATGCATGCAGTACTTAGTTTGTTGCTATTTGCTTCCAGGTGCCTTTGACCTGCTGATATACACGGATAAAGATCTGGCAGTGCCAGAGAAGTGGGAAGAGTCAGGACCACAGTTCATTGCCAATTCGGAAGAGGTTCGTCTGCGTTCCTTCACCACCACGATCCACAAAGTAAACACCATGGTGGCTTACAAAAAGGATTCTGTTCCTTAGGATACAGGGGGTTGTGTGTGTGTGAGTGTATATATCCTGTCATCTTGTATAGTGTCTGTTCATAGTGCAGCTAAGCCAGGAGCACACCATTACTGTTGCTCTTGCTGAAGTATGACACAAAAAAATGAGAGCATGCTTGTGATAATGTGATACAACACTAGACTAAGCTGGCATCATGGTGATAGTTCAGTTCTTACTTCACTCTATGAGCTAAATTAATGGTGTGTTAAACCACTGCCTTCACTAGAAAAACTGCCTAAATCTAGGATTAGCTGCTAGAATTTTGTTTAGTTCCTGTAATTTTAATATTATTTTAAACTGCATTCTTTTAGCAGGCTTCAGTTCTCTCTGGCAACTAAAAAAAAATTCTGATGTGCCAGTTTTCATGTTAAAAGTCTGGGCTATTTTATTACCAGAAATAACTCTAATAAAAAATCAACTAAACAATTCTTGTACCTTTTTACAGTGGAAGCAGCTGTTTATCAGGCAAACTTTTAAATAAATGAAGCCTTGTATTTTAATGACAGCCGGGCTCTAGTTGTGGGAATGGTCGTGTTCTGTCCATGTCTGTAGTTTCTGTCAAGCATTTTCTATGTTTGTATTCTTGTTTATAGAATAAAGCTTCAAATTTTAAACTGTTTTCTAATTCAGAGTCTGCAGTACTTCATATTTCAGATGGTTTTATGAATGCTGAAGTTTTTAACTGTGATACAATGCACTAAAGGCACTCTACTTGTTTGCTCTGAGTCTCAAAACAAGTCTTACACAGTCAGTATGAAATTATTTCTGGATTAATAGTTTGCCCCCATTTAAGTCTTCAGATAACTGTATAAATAGTGATGGTGACCTAATGATTAAGCACAATGCCCTCCAGAGTTTTTGAACAGCACAGGACTCTTCACGTGTTCTTACCTGTTTTCATACTTGAAGAAATTAGGTATTTAAAAACTCTGTTAATGGAACTCCCAGACTCTTCCATGTTTTTGCTCATTCCTTCATGAACCTCACTCCAGCCAGAGTACTGAACTTTTTCCACTCTTTTAGAGTGATGTAGGATTTTCTGTTACAATAATGTAATTTCAGAAGTTTATTTAAAAAACATTGATTACATGTACCCTAACCACTGTATTGCAAACCCTCTGGGCTTTCCTGCCAGGAAATGAATCTCTCCAGCAGTCCCAGCCTAGCAGAAGTGAAAAGGCAGTCTTCTCTACATCAGTAGCACAAAATAAAGTCCTTTTTTTTTTAATAAATACAATCTAGGTACTTTAAAAGTTGCATTACTCACTACAAGGGATGGCACTGCAGTAACAGAGGAATACCTGATGTTTTCTTCTGCCTGTCAGCACTATTAAATAGGTGACTGCACTACCCCTTCACACCTAGAAGCAGGTGCACTTCAAGGAGTGAAGTCTGCAGTAGAGAGCATAAAAACAACTTGTTTTACAGAGATGGAAAAGTCAAATTGGTCCAGGAAGTTCTTTCTTGTACCCAGTAGTATTTATGTTCTTTAAGCAGGACCAGCCCAAAGTCCATCTGCATCATCATCTCTGTATTTCTTCTTTTATAGAGGCACCAAGAGTTGAGAGAGAGTGGATCATTGCATACAGATAATGTCCATCAGAAGTACATGTGAAAAAAACAGGCCATATATCCTGAAGTTTTCACAAAGACCCTGCAGAACAGGAAAGAAATATAAAAAAACCAGTAGTTATATTAACACAAACCTTCATGGATATGTCCAACAGGATGTGCTGACTCCAACAGGCCCCACCCTTCATTAGTTTCCCCTGCTCTGACAGGCTCACTTTTGTACAGTTATGGATGAAAACAAGAGATTCCCCCCTCTCTAGTGGCAGTATGGTTATTAGGGAAGGGGATAAAGGGCAGGGTTCAGAACTGGCACAACAGGCACTGCTCACCTGACTAGTTGAGCTGACGGATAAGCTGGTTGATGGCTTCACCTCTGTAGCCAGGCTTGCCCATTTCCTTGAGGAAACCCACTTTGTTACGCGACGCATGGCGAGCCACCGAGAGGTGGAACGGCCACAGGAAGTTTGTGACTCTTCTGAAGTACTTCCCAGTTGAGTAGATTTCATGAATAAGGTCCTCCAGGCAAATAATACCACAGCTCCCTGTGGAAAAATTAAAAAAGAGGTGCCCAACTGTATTATCTGAGCTCACACTGCTCCTGAATCGTCAGTCCTGCAGTTTAGCAATGATTTTTCTCCCTCCTCACCCTCTCAGAACAGACTGTAAATTCTCAACATCCAACTTTCCTCAATTTTCTCACCCTCCTCCTCACCTAAATGTTGCTCTATCAGCATATTGTCTGTCAGAGGCATCCTCTTTTTCTTGATCTTGGCCTGGCCCCGTTTGAGGATGAGCTCTCGTACAGATTTCAGGTTCGGGTATCTGTACAAAAACAAAAATCAGGTTCCATAACAGAGAGATATGATACAAGCAGGAAGCCTTTTCCCTTGTACAGAAGTGGGAAAGTAACCAAGTTATGCTGAGAGCAGGAAAAGGGACAATAACAAGTTTCAGACATAAATTTGATTAAGCTTTGACCAGCTATGGATGTGTGACACCAAAAGGAGAGTCAAAAAGCAGTAACATTCCCATGCAAACTACTGCCAAGTCACAGGAGTGGCACTTACCCCCAGGCCACGTAAGGTTCCACAATCCGCAGCATCTTCATGGATAAGGGGGTCAGTTTAACAAATATCCCAGTGAAATTCTTCCTCAGCCGCAGCAACTGAATCACTCTTTTCACCCTCTTGGTCACTCCCTTAACACTGAAAAAACCCACATTATTAGTGAACACAGCAGCAACAAAAGGCCTCAGATTAGCACGAGACTTCCCTGGCGCAGAAATGATCCCACAAAGGGCAGCAATACTGAAGGTAAGGAGTAGGAAGAGTTTCTTACTCCACAATCCTCACGACGAAGGCCAGTTTGTGCTCCTGAGGTGCCACTGCCTGCCCGGGTCTCTGCTCCATGCGCCTCAGCCGGGTGTCATCGCGGTGTTTGCGCCACGAATCGCGAACAAAAGTCTCAAGGCGTTTAAACTGGATTTGTTTCCCCTTCTGCTGCTACAGGGAAAAGGACAAGAAAGGATCACCCACCCCAGCAGTCTCTGGGGTCTGCATCTGACAGGCCAAATGGAATGCAGGGCTTGAGGAACAATTTTCCTTCAGCTTTGGGAACAGCAGGAAGAAAATAAATTTGATTATCCAAGGGAGACTTAATGGAGGGACAACACATGTATTTACAAACCGCTAGTTACAATTTATGAACAGTGAACAAAGAGTTTTTCTCCAGGAAAATTATAAATTAGGAGAAACAGCAATACCCAGGATACTTCTAGACACAGGAGAAATCAAATAGAAGCATTTGCAGCCACAGACTGATCATTACAGCTACACACACAGATCAGCAATTGCTGGGAAAGCCAGAAACAACATCTGTATCTGGGCAAAAAAAGATGCTACAGCAATACCATAGTGTGACTCAAAATTACCATCCAACAGAAAGTAACTGCGTTTAAAGTCCTTTTCTATAAAGGCACATATGTAAAAAGAAATAAAAATCCAAGCATTCAAGTAACTATTAAGCATTGCTAATTTAACCACAGAACATCCAGCTCACTTGGAAAAAAAACACTTTTCAGAATTATGGGAAAATTTAAAGCGGTTTTTAAATTAAAAGGTCTTTGATTGCTGCTTCTTAGCTTAGGAGCAAGTACATCCACCTAGATCACAGTGCTTGTTCATATAAATAGGACCTGAATATGCATGGCATTACAAAAAAATATTTAAGATACACTACTGGTTAAATTAGTAGACCATTTTAAATTAAAGAATCTAATGTTGTCTTTTGTTCTATTTCACTTTGTAATTCACCCATGAAATTGATCTGAATTTTCAAATCAGGCAGACCTCATCAAAAGCTCACAACTAAGGTAGTTTTCATAATGAGAATCTTAAAGAGTGGCTATTTAACATTATTGCTTAAGCTTCCACTTTGAAAATACAAGCAAGCCACCGATATACTTAAAAACGAAGATTTAACAAAAATATCAGGATTTTTGCACCTAATGCCACAGACAGAGGATTCAGTGCGAAAGCTTTAAGCCAATTATAAGGCAGGCCCCTACTGTATTAGCTGAGGTAGAGCCGAACAGGTGTCAAATCTGGCATCAGGAAGGTTTGCTGGGAATGGGTTTGCTCTGCCAGGCTGGGAATGCCACCTTGAAGTGCACCGGGAGTGTCTGCACTAGCAACATGTGCCACTCTAAGCGCAGAAAACCCCTCAGGATGCCCGGCCTGCGCTCTAAGGGATAAACACCCTCAGCAGAGCAGTTCCCATGGAGTGCTGCGGTGCAAAGCTGGGCTGGTTTGGGACAGCGCACACACAACACAGCCCAGCAGCTGCCGTGTCCCACATGCAAACACACCCCCTGGGGATCACCCCTGATCCCTGAGGGACACCCCACAGGCTTTCTATCCATGTACTCCTATTCCAGAGCACCCGGCCCGAAGGCGCTGTGCTCCCTGCAGGATCAGAGGCCCAGGGCTGAGGGCCCGAGCACTGCCATCATCCCCTAGGACTGCAGGGAACCCCGACCCCCGTACCTTGCGCTTGTTGAGCAGCGCCTGCTTGGCCTGCGTGGCCTTGATGGCCAGGTACGCCTTCCTCTTCTTCAGCAAGTTCTCCGGCACCAGCGGGATGCGCCGCCTCGGCCTAAAGGTGTGGGGACACACTCCGGTCAGCTCCCGGACACATCGCACGCCCCGCGGGTGCGCGGTGCCCTCGGATGGCGGCGGATCCCGAAGGATCCCTCCCTCAGTCCCTCAATCCCTCAGTGCCTCCCGCCATACTCACTCCTCCGCCTCCGCCATCTTGCCGCTCGCGCCGCGCATGCGCGGGGCGGGGCCATGGCGGGTCCCCCTCAGCGCCGCCCGCCATGGCCGCGGGGCCCGGGGTGCTGAGGGCAAGAGGGGTTGCTGTCCTGTCCCACCCTGTCCTGTCTTCTGCTGTCCCACCCTGTCCTAGCCTGTCCATCCGCACTCTCGTCAGCCCTGCAGGGCAGGGGAGCTGTGACACGGGTGTCCCGGGCGGCCGCGCGGCCCGCAGGTGGTGCCAGAGCGTCGTGGTGAGGGGCGCTGCTCCTCTTTCCCTGGGGAGGGATGTGTGCCTTGCCACTATTAACCACCCTCGTGTCCCCTCCAGCCCGGCCTGCACCCGGTGTCACCCTGGCCACACTGAGCTCTGAACCCATCATTGTGTTTTCTCCCCCAAGGTTCATAAACTCCATCCCTGCCCTGCGAGGAGCAGCAGCTTGGCCATTGTGAGCTGGCAATCAGCTCTGAAATAAAGCATCTGGAACTTGCAGCGAAACACCGCACAAGTTTCTACCCTGGTGTTGGGGTAAACTGCTCTGTATTAAAAAACAACAACCCTGAAATGCCTGGTAGCTCTGGACGGGAAAAGTGTCCCGTTTAAATCACAGATTTTTTTTTAAGTCACAGATTACTGTGCTTTGTTTAGCAGGAGGGAAATGCCAGCGGGCTCTCGGGTATTTCACTGTTCATGGTAAGGAAACAATAAGTAACTAAATATTTCAAGTGCTGTTGCTATGACATACTGCACAGCATTGGAGGGCTGACTCATTAAACTTGAACTAGGAGTTCTGTTGTGTTAATGCATGGCTATTCCAATGCCTGTGTTAGCAGGGTTACTCCAGGAAATATCCCCACTGTCCTAGACACCAACCTGTTTTAAACTGGCCTTCAGCACTCTGAGCCCCTGTTCTCTCCTTTTCTCCTGGCAAGGCCTTGCATTTTCCTATATTTCCATGAGCCCTTACACACAAACCCAATGACTGTGAACTTATGATAGTCACCATCCATCAATGATGAATTAACTGAATTTTCCTAGTTTGTCACCATTTACAATAATTAGTAAAATACTTTTTTCAAAGCCCAGATATCTAGTCATGCTCTTTTCAGTCAGTGACATTCAGTGACTTCACAACCCACCCTCTGGCTTCCCATCAGTGTTTCTGATGAACCTCCATGGTGAGTGCATTTTCTCCACTGTTCAACACTCCTCAGAGAAGGCTCAGAACCCACCCAAGAAATTCTGTTTTAGAAACTTCTATGACAAAGTGACCGCAGCCCTTGCCTGGATTAAACAGTCAAGGCTATTTTCTCACTGCAGCAGGAATAAATGATCCAGCTTTTCTTACTATTTCTATAGTGAGGGATTACTAGTTAATAGTAATGTGATATATTGCACTGCCACAGTTCCATAGCTGTCTCTCTAGGCCATGTAACTCTATAAATATAAAGCAAGACAGCACATCTGTGTAGCTGTCATGGTATTCAGGCTGGTATTTGACCTGCAGCTTGATAAAGGTAACAGAAACGTTCTGCTAGTTGAGCACATACAAATGTACATAAAAATGTATCAAATGGGAATGTGTGTAAACAACAAAATAAAAATGTGTGACTACAGTTAAGAGTATATTGAGAACTGACTCACTTTTGCTTCCACAATTTTAGGGCTCCAGTTCCAAAAGCCAAGCCAGGAGATGAGGTGGGATGTCAGAAGCATCTTGACTGTGAAACTTCCTGCTTTATTTTCTCACTTCAAGTGTGTAGAACACCATTAAATTAATTTAAAATCCCTCTTTACTGACACTGTGCAGTTTCAGAACAGCAAAAGAGCCTTGAAGTCCATCGCTGTCACCAGTGAATTGTGTCCCAGTCTGAAATCTGACTGTAAACTCCCTATAAAAAGAGCCAAAAAAATTAAAATTGGTTTATTTTGCCAAACTGTGATCTAATCTTGAGAGTATTCCAATGTAGAAAACACCTTATGATCTTAAATTATGCCCGTTTTCAGATCTTTTAAGGGAAAAGTTTGTATGATTTGGAAAGAAGCCCAGGAAATACTCCATACACACACTCAAACCAATAATTAATACAGAGAAAAGCTGGGTGGTCCAAGACTTTCTTTCATGAAAATAACAATCATATAGAGATAGACTAATATTTCATTAAAATATTTTTTAAAAACACTGTGGATAGATGCATGTTTTTATTCTTTTCAAAATAAGGTTCCTTAAAATGGGAATTTTTGTCAGAAATCTTGCAAATCCATCTCAAAGGGAGCCATCTGGGTAAAATAAAGAGATGTGATGAGACTAACACAGTGTGTACCCTCAGTTAGTGGCCACTTAATATGTCAGATTGAAAAGGCTGAAAAAATAAAGTTTTGGGCCTTGTGTCTGCCTGAAAATAAAAAAAAAAGTGGGGAAAAACCCAATTCATTCTTTAGTGCCACTCATTTACCAGCATTAATGGAAAATATTCTGGTTTCAAAAGCTTGATTTTACAATAACTCTTGTGAATACTTCCCTGGAAGAAAAGCAGACTACTAATAAATCCCCAGCACTATTTGCAATCATTGTCCTTGGAAATTACATCTGGAGCTTTAAGTTGTGATTATTAAATTACAGATTTACATCTGTCAAAATGTTCTGACGTTTTCTAAAAGAGTGGTGGTACCCATTTACAAATTTCCAAAGTGAAACACTCGTAAGAAATAAAATGTAAATTAATTTTCATTTTACTTCTAATGCACTTGTAAAAGCCTGGTTAATGAACCTGAAACAGAAAACTTGCTTTTCAATTACAATAACCAGCGATGAAAAGAATTTATTTTTCTGTCTTGCCTGCAAGAGAGTGCACAGTGTCTGCAATTTGAGTGTACTACAGATTTAATTGTATCTTAAAAGGAAAGTGGAGGTAAAAATAGACATTATTATATACGGTCTCCACAGGTCTCCATGACCTCTCTCCTTCCTCCACAGGGATGAAAAGCTACATTTTATCTGGGAGAAAGACCAATTCAATTATGTCTGAGATGAAAGACAGTGGAACAGAACAGGTGTCTTTCCCACACTCAGTAATTGGGAATCCCACCTCCTGCTAGTTTAGATTACCTTTTAATTGAACCTTCCAGATAATTATGCCATTTAGGTTGTAGAAGCATGTTAATAAGTACAGCACAGCATCAACTATTCATAAAAATGCTACAGACTGGGGAGCCATAACCAGAGATGGAATGGAATTACCAATTATGAAGTTTATCATGTCAACGTAGACAACTTAATAGGAAATGCTTTGTACAGCCAGGTATGCTTTCTGTCCTAAATGACAGTGATTCTGATGCAGTGGTGGGGGGGGATAGACAGTGAGTTTTACCTTAAAAAATAAAACATGCTTTAATTATTTTTACTTTCTGGTTCTGGTTACTGTCATAACTGTAACCTAAAATCCTTTAGCATGTTCAGCTTTGGAGACTGAGGCAGGGAGCTGTTGTTTCAAGCAGAAACAACTTGAAATCAGTAGAGGATTAAAACATCCTAAGTGAGACATGATCTGCAGTAATTTATGTAAAGTCACAGCAGAACAGTTTCACAAACACTAAACAAGGCTGTGGCTCCGAGTGCTGTAACAGTGCATGGCAAGAGGGCTATAAAGGTCCTCTCACTTTATTCCCTGTTAATTTATGCAGGGACAATTCTGATTGGAACATTTGGTTTTGCCTGTGCTTATTTGTGACAATTGCCTGGTCAAGATAAAGCTACAGAGAATCCATGTCTGACCAGGAAACACCAGGCAGGGAAACAGAGCCCAAAGGATGCCAGTGGTCATCCATGGCCTGATCCCAAGGAAGGGGCTGTGTCCCAGCTGCTCCAAGCTGCCTACACACAGCAGAAACAAGGGAAGGGAGGAGGTGTTTGCAAGGTGGAATGATTTTATATAAATAAAATATCAGCTCAGTGCTTAGGACAACGGAATAGTAATTGAAAATTATTAGGGAAGGGATGAAGAGCAAAGCAGAGACCATCATTCCACACTGTAGCCTCTTACACCCACATTTTGGATGCTCCAGCTTTGGTCTGTTGCCTTTCTTCCATCTGTCCATCCCACCCCTCCTCCCACCTTTCCCCTAGACAGACTTGGAAAAGGTTCAAAGAAAGAAGATCAAAGATAGGGAATAGTTTCCATCTGTGGAGCAGTTAAATAGACTGGACCCTTGGGCTGGAAGAAAGGTGTCTGAGGGAAGATAAAATCCCCTGTAAAATCATAAACAGTGCGATAGTTGCTCCCTTTCTTCCAGCAGGGGAGGTAGGAAACCTCGGATGAAGGTAAAAGGAGGCAGGTTCACAACAAAGAATGAGGGTTTTTCAGCACATGAACTTGTAGTGAAGACACAGACATTTTAGCCACTGCATTCTGAGAAGGGTCAGGTGAATCAAAAATTAGGAGAGGAACTTCTTGACCATATTGTGCCTTGCCGGCAGCAGGACTCCAAGCTATTCTTCAGTTCCTCAAAATAAATGCATTCCATTTTTTCCTACAAAGGGTGCAGATGTTTCTTTCATAACACTCAGTCCATTTTTCCCCTAAACCTCTCACACACCATCCTAACACAGATAAGACGGTTGCTGAAAAATGAATAATTTAAAGCCCTGAGGATGAACCAGAACTAAGAAAATACCAATGCTATCCCCCAGACCCTCTTCTCCAACAGTGTACAAGTCTATAACAAAAAAAGGAAGGGCAAACTGAATGAAATCAGTGTTGTCACAGAGGGGACAAATGATCCTGCATTCTCCTCCACTATTTAAAATATTTTAAATATTTGAGAAAAGAAATACAGTCATAGGCTGAGGTGTTGTTTAATAAAAAAAAGTTAAAATTCTCTTTTAACTGTACTGCTACCAGACTTTTCCCTGATGCACTGATTTAGGCTATGAAAAGGACACTGGTGTTTGTACATATGCAGTTTCAGCACTGGTACCCCCTGCCTCCATAAACTGGTTTTTAACAAGCAGAGTTACACATCCCAGCCCTGTGTCCCCACCCACCTCCTCCCTGGCAGATCTGGCCTTTCTGTGCTCAGCAAGACTTGCTTCTTCCCTGAGAGTTTTCCACAGCTTCCAGCAGGATCAAGGCCTTTCTGTATCAGACACTGTGTTCTCACATCTGAGGGAGTTTCTGACTCAAGGGGCTACACAGAGGAAGAGCTAATAAAGAAAAAATAGGTCCTGTTTCTAAACCATCAGCAGGAGAACAAGCGTGTCTTGTTGAAACTTGCTAGTTTCAATTTTCTCCACACATACTAATTACACTGTAAACTATCTTTTGATATGCTGTATAGACAAAGGAAAAGATTCATCATCATTTTGGCCTATTTTTTAATAGTAAGAATAAGCTCCTTCCTGTCAGGGGACAACCTCACTGGTGAAAGAAATCCCTCAGGTGCACGTGTGCTTTAAACAGATGTTAATTCTCAACACAGTGTCTTCCTCCTCAGTGGTGGCTGGAAAACACACTCTTTTTTTAAAACCACTTCTGTCAAGTCCCTGCCTAATATAAGAGTTGGTGCCATGTGACAGAGCTAATTAGCCAGGTAGATTTGATCAAGGAACAGAAGGCATTTTTTGCAGCAGAGGGAAGAACCTGACCTACTTTGTGTATATACTGGTGCTCTCATTTTAGGTGTTTTCAGAGTCTTCCTAAAGGCAGCAGCCAAATTCCCTATGCAGCCAACGTGTAAAGGCTTTGTGTATTTTCATATTGCTTAATTTAAGTGCTCTAATTCAGGTTTCAGTATCTCCCTCTCAAGGAAAAGTGATTCTCACAGCCTTCCAGACAGAAAATGAACATAAATACCATCAAATTCAGTCCTCTCCAAAATCTGAGAATCTCTATTCAGCATCACTTTAACAGGAAGAAAGAATGGGGAATGGTGGCTTCTCCATCTCTCATTCTCTGCAACTCCGGACTGGCTACCTTTTTGGAAGATGAGCGTGAATGAAAACACATTATCTGCAGGATTCAGCATGGAGATAACAAGGGGAAATGTCATGGATTGTCAAAATGCACTGCTGGGACGTGTCTTACTTCTTGTGTCAGAGGGAGTGTGAGTGGCCCTGAAGGAACCCCTCAGCTCCAGGGACACACCACAGCTCTTTCCCACTCCCACCAGGGCAGGCCCTGGTGCCCTCCTCTCCTTCCCTTTGTACCTTGATTTCTACGTGAAGAGAGTGCACGTACAGGTCAGGAAAGAGCCAGGAAACATTCCTGCCACATCCTAGTGTGTCCAAAGAACAGCAGACTCCATTGCAGCTGTGCTGTAGCCCCTGCATTTCATTTTGGTCCAGATAAGGATTTAATTTGAAGAGCTCACTTCTTCCTGGATACTTCAAAACCTGGAAGGTGCTGGTGGAATGCAACCCTGTTATCTGTTTGTGATGATGTGAAGACACCTGGATTTAGTGGTGTTGTATTATTATTACTATGGATCACCCACCAGATGGTTCAAATAAAAATACTTCAGATAATGAATAGCGCATGAATTCTTCACATCACTTTAAAGGTTTGCTTTTCTGAGTTTGCACTGTGTAAGTGGTCCCTTGGGTATGTTTTTTTTGTTCCTAATTCTCTTCTCCAGTTTACAAACCACCAGATGTACAAGCTGCTTTCTGAATAATCACATCTACCTGCAGAGTGTGGACACTTCTCAGTACACAAATTCACCGGAAAACTGATGTAAAGCTCTCCATATGGAGCCAAAAGGGAAATCTGGGGGGTTTAGTGGAACAAATGGAAGTATTTTTTTCTTCATTCAGCCCTAATTAAAATTAATATCACTTTGGCTCAAACTAACACCACTAACTACGGAAATTAGTAGTTCAAACTCCCAGCTCCCCAAGCTGAGCTGCTGCTGCACATATGGTATGTGTGATCACGGGCTGTTCCTGAGAAAAGCCCAGATGGGTGACAGCACCCATGCAATGGAGACACTGAGCCTTTAGCCTCATTTGCTGCTGGTATTAACTTGTTTCTCAGTTCCACTCTACTTTTAACTGTATTTGCTGTCTGTTGTCCATTGTCACCTCACATACGGTCTCTCCTCAGCTGGTACCCACCACTGGGGTCATTCTGCCTTTGTGGCTTCATCCCCCTATCAGCAACACTCCTGGCAAAGGTGTTTTCTTCTACATGCTGCAATGAACAGAAACCTAAAGGTCCTTCTGTAACCCGAGTGCCAGCCAGCATCCAGCAGGGCCATGAGTGTGTGGGAGACAGGGTTGGAGAGGAGCCTGCGGGCACACGGAGTGCAGGATCACTCAACGTGCTGTGTCTGAAGTGCAAACGCCCTGCTGACCGAGCACGGGTTGTCTGTGTGAGCTCAGCAAACGCCTCCAGAAGGACGGACTGGATCCGTTCCCGGTCTGGGGAATGGCAAAGGCATGACCTGTGGGTTGTGGCGTGGGTTTGGTGAGATGCCTGGCACAGGACAAAACGCACGCTGCTGTCACTCTGCTCTGCTTTAGGCAGAGTGCTCCTTCCTTGCTGCATTGCTTGCCCTTCTCACAAAATTCAGTCCAAATACACAAAGCTTGTGCTTTTTTAATCAGCTCCTTCTCATGGAGTGTAACTTCTCAGCCCTTTCTTGCAGCCCCTCTTTTAATGTCAGAAATCTGATGGCACAAAAGCAGTGTGACCAAGAACTGTGTGTCTTTACCATTCTTTTCCAACCATATCATATCCTTACTGCAGCAGTGGCATAAATAACCCCTGTCACAGCACACAGCCCTCTGGGAAATGGCACTACCTGCCAGTAAAACTTCTCATCACAAAAATACATTCAACAGGAAACACTCTTCCTGTTCTTTTTTTAACTTGATTTCGAGTAGAACTATCTATTTTGTGGTCTGTATGCTTGGTAGGTTCTAGGGCTGCTGCCCAGAATGTGTTAGGTATTCCCTTCCATCATTTCCAGATTATTTTAAAATCTAGTGCTTAATTTCCCATTCCCCTGATCTTAACCCATTAATAAGTTTTAGATGCTTATTTGGTTTCTGTAATTTACCATTCATCTCTTAAATCTCTTTCCTTGCTTTAGTACACTCTTTGCAAGACACATGCCCAAAATATATTAAGAAAAATAATTACCAATGATGCAAATCTAACAGTTTAAAGTGCTGTGCCTTTATTATGCTGACTGTAAAAAAGGGGTAAAAAATAGAACTATGCTAAAGCTGAGTTTATATAACACTAATTTAATAGGGAGATATTAAAGGACAGCTAAAATAGAAACATGCCCTTTAGCCCAAAACTTAATTTCAGCTCAACTTTTGCTCTTTCCAACATAACAGGAGGCCCATGCTAATTCTGTAAAAATGAACTTTTTAAGTTACACTTATTTATTAGTAGCATTTTCATTAGGACTGACAGGAAAAAAAAAGTTTACACTTAAATCTTTAAGCACAATATTCCCACAGTTCTATTACTGCAATTAAACTTGCCTTGGAAATTATTCACTCTTAAAAAGCTATTACTTATCAGGACTCATGACCTAGGTGAGTGTTGGATACAAAGATCCCGTCTCCTCTGGTGAGCAGTGGAATCCTAGCCTGTAATGAGCAGGTTTATTGCACACAGGAGGTAAATATTTGTTGTACCGAGTCTCATACCTGTCCCTCTGTTATTGTTTCCACAATCTCATTAAAACTGGATTATGGCTTAATACTGATTTTATTGTCTTTGCTTTGTCTACAAAGCAGCACAGTGAGACTGTTACTTCGGATTTTGAAACACTTCCATGCTAGATAGATGAAACAACCTGGAATTCTTGTGGAGGGATAACAAGAGAAGGGATAAATAGCCACAGAAACCTGGCGAGGATGCAAAGCCAGGACCAGCACTGATGGAAGTGACCCTTGGCTTCCACAGTGGGACCACGTGTGTCAGTGACAAACAGGAACATGCTTCAGCTCTCCTCAACTCTCACACAGCTATTCCATATTTTCAGAGCCACTACACAGCTGGGTTCAGAAAAACAGCTACAAGTTACTGTTCTGCCAGTTAAAACTAAGTAGGATGGGACAGCTGAAAAATCAAAAAGGGACCAGGGAAGCGTGTAAGAAGCAGCCCAAGGAATGGATCCCCACTTCCCTATTTTGTGCTATTGCAACAAAACTCTTTGCCACAAAATAAACAGCAGCAAAGAGCTCTGTTTATCCAGAAAAGGTCTCGACTTCTCTGACTCAGGGGCACTTGAATCTGAGGGAAAACCTGCTGTGGTGTCCAGTTCTGTGCACTTCGTCGCAGGCTGCTGGGGATTTCCCAGAATTAGGCTCTGCAAGTAAATCACCACCAACATAACAAACAATCCAGACATGAGACATGAACAGAGAGACATGTGGGATCTTTGAGGAGACAGCAAATGTGATCTGATTATTGTTGCCCACAAGATAGCCACTAAAGAACTTCCAGTTTGAGAGGGGTTTGCACACATCTCCTACCAAGAAAAATACCAAACAATAATTGATATTTCTACGGGGTCTTTGGCCCGAGGGACTAGCAGAACAAAAGGGGAATTCCTTCCTAGTTATCCAGGGTTTTGTTGTGTTTTAAGATCAGGGACTTGAGGTCAGCGCTCCAACTTCCAGCCGTGCCTCTTGGTGGGGTGGGATGGTGCTGACATTCGTGTCTCCCGTGGGGAATGCTGGACAAGCTATGCCTGACAGACCAGATGCCCATGGTCATTCACCCACTGTGACACAACCAACACTCTTTGGGGCTGGCACAGGGGGACCCACTTCACCCCATGTGCTTTTCACAGAGGAGCAACCTGAGCAGTTCTCAAACAGAAGCACTGGAGCTGTTGTCATTGCAAATACAGGCACAGGCTGGTTTAAGAGTAACTTCATTTCTAAAGGCATCTATTCCTCTTGTTATTTAACGTGCTAACATGGTATGTGCCTAAATTTAACTAGAATTACTATTGTTTGGAGTGGATGACAACTCAACAACCTCAGAGCTAATAAAATATATATTTGTCTCTGTTTCAACAGCTTCCCTGCAGATACGGAGCTCAGTCCTGTGCTAACCTTTCCTTGCATTTCACTGAAGGGCAGTTCCCCTGGTCACTACTCTTGACTTGCAACAACGACGGTTTGTAAGGACTGAAACTAAAACAACAGAACAAAACAATGGACAGACAGATGTCCCTTCTGGAAGACTGGAGACAGAGGGGGAGGACAGAACCTGCCCAGCCTGCCTGGAGTTCAAGATGATAAGAGCAGGACCCAGCTCCAGCTCCTTCCTCCATCTCTTCCTAGTAACCAAATTTTGAGCCTGAGCACACCCATGTGGACTGTTGTCTCTGTTTATGAGCAAATTAATTAGAGGCACACTGGAAATGTGAACAAATTAAAACCCTCTTACTTTGTGTGCTCGCATCCTCTGGTTTGAATTTCCTGGGAGAAAAGGGACAATTAAAACTAGACAGTTTGTCATGCAGAGTTCCCCAGCAACTGCAAGGAGCTTTGCTGGGGCTGGAACATGGCTGTGAGAGGGCAGAGCCCAACCAGGCAGCCAGGAGCTAGGGAAGGAGTAGCTGGAAGGACTAGCAGGGAGTGCCACACACTCACAGTGTGGATCTGGCCACGGGCAGCAGGGACTATGCAGCCATTTCTAGCCACAAGGCCAGCAGAGGTGCCCATAGCTCTGGAAGCCAAAGCAGTAAATCCCAAATGAAAGGGTAACCATCTGATGAGTCCTAGGGGATTTTTTTTGCAGCTGCCCAAAACATTTCTGCAAATCCAGCTGTGAGCAACTGGGGACAGATCAGGAGTTGTTCCTCTGCCTGCAGCCCAGTTTTTAAGGTAAAACCCTCCACCCCCGTGGGGTTTGTGCTAAAAGGAGGATTTCTAACTGGCACATTGACAATGATGACATGTATCCCTCTCTGATGCTGCTGTAGGGAGTGATGGGCTATTCATCTGTGGGCAGTGCTGCCAGGAGCCCCTGCCAGCTCAGGCTTTAGGGTCCTGTGGGAGCTGGAAGGATGGTCATGTGAGGGCAGTGTTGCTGCCTTACCACAGAGCTGGTGTGTGGCAGTGAGTGCCACCTGTGTCACTACACATGTGGAGTCACAGGAGGCAAAACCTTCCAGGTCCTGCCCAGACACACCAGGGCTGTGCAGGGCCTGGTCTGGAAGAGGAGGTTAATGCTACTTCCCACCAGCCTGCATTTTCTTTCATCCTATCACACATGTAGAAACAACACACCTGAAGAAATAAACCCAGTAAAACCCCAGAGATAAGGTGTTTACTGTTAGTATGCCCTTTTAGTCTGAGAGAAACTGTTAAACTCTTCCCAAAGTGTCTGAACATCAAGGACAAAGCTGCCTTTGGGCCAGGGGGTTCAGTAAAGGTGTGGGACTCTTCTGGACACTGAGCTCTCTTCTCTGGGCTCATGGCAAGAGCAGGACGCTCTGGGAGAGCCTGGCAGTGCTGCAGAGGTAAAGCCCTGCTATGTAAGGAGCAGATCTCCAGGCTTGCAATCTCAGCAGGAGGAAGATGTGCTAATAAAGCACTGCAAGCACAGGAGTGTTTTGGGCTGTGTTACGTAACACCTCTCCTCAAGCTTTGTGCTCCCCCTGCACTGACAAACACCACGCAATGGTTCATCTTGCTGCCTCTTTATATTAAAGGGAATCTAATTTTAAACCCAGAAACTGGGCCAAATTATCATTCAAAGGAGCAAAGAGTTTGCATCGTGTTCTGTTTGCTGTTTCTATCATACTTCTTCACCCCCAAGTAATATGCTTTTTTCTTTTCTGTTTGCAGGCTGATGCTGAAAGCAGGAGCAGTTCCACAATTTCAGAATGTACTTTCAAATGCATTAATGGGAGAAATACACTAAAAGGCTTAAGTAATGTTTATGACAGTCAGGGTAATAGATGGCATCTGTTGTTCTTTGCAAATAAATGTCAAGTAAGAAGCCTATGATCCTAAAAGATGTGAGCAGCTGATAAGCAAAGAGGCCAGAGTGGAAGAAAATCTTCTCTTAATACATGGTAAGGAGGACAGTCTGGCTTTGCCTGGTTAACATGAGGAGATGACAGTCAGAACCCCATGGAATCCTCAGGCTGAAAGGAAACACAAACTGAAACCTCATCCCAACCCACATAAAAGAGTGAAGGCAGCTGCTGTTTCAAACAAGTCTAACTTCATGATAAATACAAGCCAACAACACTGAGGTTCTGAGATAACCCCAAGTTTTTTGCCATTTTCTCCAGGAAGATGCATGTGTTGATAAATAGATGTGCTACGTCTGGCCTTTGAGGACAGTTTTTGTAAATAGTTTGATTTATAATTGCTCAGTGCTGTGCCGGAAAGGCAGAGAAGGCCAGCCACGTAGGAAACAGCCCACAAACAGCCCATGCTGTGGGAGTGCATCCCTGGAGGACAGGCATGGGAGGGAGCCAGCTCTGGAGCACGGCAAGAGGTTCAGCTGGCAGCACACCAGGAACATTTTGCTCCCAGCTCGGAGTGAGTATGGGAAGAGGTTGGAAAATAGAGCACCTTCACAATATGTCATTTTCCCATTGCAACTGAAAGCTGGCGTGGCTTGAGGGAAGGATGCAGGGGGGGAAAATAGAAAGGAGCAGGAAGGAAAGCATATGGAAAAGGCAGGAGGAGAAAGAGTGGGAAACATGGAAATGAGAAGGGAAAGAGAGGGATAGAGTAGGTGGACGAATTCAAAGAGAATAAATAGGAGAAAAGCGAAAGGAGAAAAAGATCAAAGAGTTTGGAAGTGGAGTGGATGAAAGACTGTGGAAGTGACCACGTCTGGAGCCCAGCAGGGCTGCTCTCAGACACCTCCAATACCTGCCCAAGGCTTGTTTCCCCCAAGCCTTACCTCCTGTTTGAGTGACCACCCTGGTCGGTGTCTGCAGACAAAGAGCCCAGCCATGGTGTCTGCCGGAGTGCAGAGCTGGCCAACGAGCAAATCCACCCTGTGACTGCATTCAGGGTTTCCAAATCTGCTTGTGTTTCCACGAGGAATTAAAACTAGCCCTTTCAAACATTTCTGTGAAACACAATTGTGTTGAAACATCTGGTTTGTAGCTGAAGACATTTTTTATTACTCCCTCGGTTTGGATGTGACCAAGGACTCTGTCCTAGAGCCTTCCAATTAAATGTTTTGTGGTGGAAGACCATGATTTTTTTACCTGACCTTTTCTTGAGGTTACCACTCAGTTGTGTTACACACAAAATACCCAGTAAGTCANGAGAATGGAGGTTCAGTGGGGGTACAAAAATACCCCATGCTAAACCACTTTTTCACTTATGTTTTACCCATGAAAGCAATTTGGCTTTCTAAATCTTTTTTTCAAGGGGTCTGTTTAGGCCTTCACTGTTAAAACCAGCAATATGAGCCTGCTTATTTTAGTCACTGTCTTAGTTCAAGTAAAATCAAGTAAGATAAAAGATTTGTTATCTGTCAGATTGGTAAGCTCTCCTAATGGGCCACTACATTATGATGAAAGTTATTTTGAAATATTAAAAAAAAATTATTGCTAAGGATTAAGAATCTTCCAAGTAGTGAATTGAAGCTTTTTTTTTCTTGTTGAGAAGCCTAAACTTTAAATTTTCCAGGCTGTTTGTCCTATCCCCTCAGCTGTAGAGGTCCTTGGAGTCCAGCAGGGATTCTAAGGATAAACACAGTGAACATTTTGTCTTTGCTATTTCCTCAGAAACAGAGAACATAATGTTAGAGAAAGCGTTACTCACTCCTCTGACCTGTTAGCTCATTTGAACATAAGGAATAGTATTAAACATTTCTCAGAGTAAAACAGATTTCAAATCCATTAGTTTGGACAAACTGTTGTTCTTGATGTCAAATCTGGTGGAGGAGCTCAATTTCAAGAATGGCCTTTGGTGGATCCTGCTCAAAGATTTGAAATCTGATCAGGACAGAAAGAAAATCTCCAAAAATGCTCCTTCTCAGGGGAGGGTGCAATAGGCAGGTAGAGCACAGACTGACTTTTGCATCCTGGCCTAAGCCTCAGAAAATGGAAAGGGTTTAAGAAACAGCAACTAAAAGGCATTTTAATAAAATAGGTGGCATTTCCTACCTGCATCTCACTTGCAGAAAAAGATTGTTCAGCACAAAAGGCTGTTGTTTCACATCTGTGTGCACTCTCAGTGCTAGAGAGGTTCAGTCAGAATTCCCAGAGCTGGGCTCCTAAGCTCACAAATTAGATGTCAGGCTCCCAAACCAGATTCCCAGGGCTTACAAACAACCCCAAGGAGAAGATCTGACCTCAGCAGGAGGCACGTGCTGCTCTGAGTCCCTGGATGTGATTCTGCTCAGGGCTGGGACCTGGCCCAGACCTGTGCCCAGGACCTGCCCCAGCCTCCCACTCAGGACCAGGCTGTGCCATTTATTTTGGCTGTAAAGGAAGGTAAAAAAGAAAAGAGAGAGCCTAAGAGATGTCAGAAATTAATAACTTCTCAGATCTAGGCTCCAACCAGTTCAAAAAGCTTTTCTGCTGACAGGAGGTTGTTTTCAATGCTGAGAATGAAGTATTTATCTCTACCCTTTGAAGCTGTGCCATTCATACCAATAAAGACACAAGAGTCCTGAAAGGGATACTTATTAAAACAAAATGCCTGTTCAAAATTAATCTATTTTTCTGTTTGAAACCGCATTGTACACAGAGAATCTTTGGAGAATTTTGAAGACAAAAGCAAGAAAAATAAAGAAAAAAGATTTAAGCAATTCTATTCCCATGCACCAAGCAGTACCATAAAATAGTTATGTCAAAGTGAACCACTAAAGGGGTACACTTTCTGCAAATGAAGCCAATACAAATTTCATAAAACTTCCCTTGTTAGAGGTACAAACCATCCATTAAAAGAATAACATTATCAGGCCATAATATTATCATTTTCCCCTGTTCCAGCTGAATGTGAAGTTGCCTATTGCACTGAAACAACAATATCAGGTCTCCCAAGAACGTGCCCAGACTCATGACACTCCCTGCAGGCAGCCTGACACTGGGAGGGGAAATCTTAGTTATGGAGGTACTGCTGAGATAGTGTTTTCTCCCAGGCATTAGGTTACTGGTGCCCTGAAATCATTAAAAGGGCATCTACAAAGGTGGGTATCAGTTTACAATGGTTTCCTAGCAAAAATAATAATTAATCCTTGCACACCACGCTCGTATTTGGAAATTAACTTGGTCCTCCAGGTTTTCACATGGCATTTAGGAATGGGTTAGCCATTGCAAGAATTACTTTTGGGTGTCCTCACTTTTTGTTCCGAATATTCTAAGTAGCCAGGTGTAAAAACAGTGAAGATTATGTATGTTAAGACCAAAATCAACAAACAAACCCAGACTTGTTATTAAATTCCCACAAGGCTTTTATCATCAAATTTCATAGTCGACAGACTCGTGAGCACCTGACAGCTGCACGAAGGACAAATCCTGACACAAAGCCTTAGCTGGTATCACATGAAGCTGCCACCTCAGGGTATGAGCAAGGTCACGGTGCTAACTTACCAAGGGAGTAACTCAGGTTGTTTTCTGTCATATTTATATAATTGGAATGTTAAGATAAAGGCAGTGAATGCTGTCGTTGTGCTTGAGCATAAGAGGCAAAGCACTTACAGGGACCGCTCTCTACCTGCTTTCTAATTTCCAGAGAGGTCACATGTCTCTACCCTGTGCCCAAATGCACCAACTTGTTACTGTATTTATGCTACAGGATCCATATTTATTCAGATTGCTCACAGATATGCAGTGGTGTTTTCCTACCAAAAGGAATGGTGCCTGCATTCACCTGATTAATTCAATCTTACTTCAGAAATACTTTGTGACTTTGGGCCACATTTTGAGAAGAGCCTCATGACCAAGAACTCTCATTAAAGCACCTGAACCCAAGCATTTTATGTGGTTCATGTCAGCACCATAGTTACTCACTTTTAGAATTAGCCTGAAGAAGGATCCACCTTGAATTCCAGTCCCACCAACTCGTGAACCAACTGTGAAAAGGAGGATGCACCTCGAGATCTCCCACAGCTCACCCTGAAGCTTCATCCTCCCATCTGCTGCTGTCATTCCTCATCTATGCAGGGGCAGGAGCTCCCTGCCTGTGTGCCTGAAGGCATCTGCTCATCTATCAAAGCCTTTGTTGCTTTTTCAAGCAGGAGAACTCCTGAAAGACACCAGACACCACCATGGGAATCAAAGTAGGGCAGCAGATACCTGAAGTTGTATCATAATGTTCCAAGGCCACGCTTTGTAAGCTTGAAATTCAGACTTTTCATAAAAAGCTGCAGATGGTCCATTGCCTCACCAAGGCACTTGCACACACTGGAATGCTGGATAACTGACTTGGTTGCATTCATTTATTTTTCAAACCTTTTCTAATTATTTGAATAAGATTTATAAGCTCCATAATTTATATACTATAAACTAATATTCACAAATTAATTCATTCTCAGCTGAGTTTGAAGAGGTGTTAAACTGCAGCAAGGAATACAGTGCAAAAGTAGTTGATTGTCCTGTGGTCTAAAGAACAATAATTCAAATACACCCATGTGGAGCATTCCTCAATGTAAACTGTCCACCTCCACAGGGTGGTGTTTGTCCTATAGGAACACAAGGGAAAGTTAATTCCTGCTGTGTTTGTAAGGAACAGATTTAACACAAGCTGTTTGAGGAGAACAACAAGTTTGAAGAGCCCCTGTTTTAGTCCATCACAAGAGCCCAAGAGCTTTCCCTTGCTCAGCTTCTTTGTAGACTAAATGACATGACAATTTGTGATGTAGGCTGATGCAGAGAACCTGATTGCCAGCAGCGTGTCAGGAGCCAACATAAATATCAAAGCCTAGAAGCTGCTGCAGTGGCTGTGATATCTTATTAATGCTTCAGCAAGGTCTGGGAATCAAACCCACAGCACAGAGGGCTCACAGAACAAAATCCTGTCTTCTGAAGCTCAGACTCAATATAATCAACTTACTCTACTGAACCTGAAAATGTGTCAGAAGTCAGGACATGGAAGTCAGAAAAACTTTTTTGGAGCTAGAGTGGAAAGTGTTAGATTTTTAATTCTTTCCTCTATTATATTTACTTCTGATTAGCTTTCAGTGTTGAAAGTTAACTTAGCTTGAACAAATACATCACCTTCCTGCTACAGGGAATTGCCCCAAGTGGAGTCATGTAGACTTGGAAGCACTAAATCCAGATCAAGCAGGACAGCAGAGATGGGTTAACTCTGGATTTGATCTTTGAAAAGTAGCATTATTTTTTTAAGTAGCAAGATGATTTCACAGAACAAGTGTCTAAGTCTGTATGAGATTTCATAGAGAGGGCTAAAAATCTCTCCCAGTTCCAAGGATAGCAATGAGAGTGAGTCAGTATTAATTTCCCCTGTCAGTGTAGAGCAAACACGAGTAAAAGAGACCCTAAGATGGCTCATGAATTCTGGATTCCTCCCATGGCCTCTCCCTCACACCAGGGAGCAGCAGCAGCACAGGAAAAGCAGGCAGAACACCCTGCTCTGCCAGGTGGCAGCTCCCTCAGGTTTGGGGGATAAAAGTGCAATGCCTGTTTATATTCCCATGAGAAGCATCTCTTTTGGGAAGGACACCCACTTAATACATGGTATAGAGGGGTGGAAATGCTCATTGCCCCAAATAAGATTTGAAACAGCCTCAGCCCTGTGTTTTGTATGGACAGTGGGTGCTCCAAGTTATTTGGAATTTGCAGACAATTGAAGGCTGGAAGGATGGAGGAAACAGCACTGCACCTACACATTTAATTGGGGGAATGATACACTCTTTTTTAAGGCACATTCTTCATTATCAGTGTCCCAAAAAAACATCAAGGAGGAACTCCTGCCTAGAAAACTAGGCCAGAACTCAAGCAGCTTTTCAGTCTGCAGTAGGTGCAGGAACAGATTTGATCAAACTGCTCCTTTGGAATATTACACGGGACATCTTTTACTTTTGTCAGCTGCTCCTATTATAATCAGTTTGCCAAGGAGTATCTTTCAGCAGGTAAAATGTCTCCCAAAGTGAAGCTTTCCCCTTTCCCCCAGGAGTGTTTGCATCCCCCAGTGTCCACACCACGGCCAGCAGTGTCATCTTAATTAACCTGGAGAAAAGAGTCTTGAAAAGGTGCAAGCCTATCATGCCAAATTATAAACAGTCTCTAGTGAAGGGCAACATTCCCTTGGGGGTAGATTATTGCATGTGATCCTACAATTGCATTTCCCACACTTTTCAGAATCATTTGTTACTGGTCACCACCCACTGGTCTAATCCAGCACAATACACATATTTCACCTCAAACATTCTAAGCAATCCTGACCATTTTCATTATGGAGGTGAGTTAAGAATAACCACTATTTTTTTCTTCCAGAGAGGTTCATTGCAGCTCATTTGCCTCAAGCAACACCCCAATTTTACCATGGCAGGCGAGGACTGCACTCCCTTGTCACCAGGGAGTGCCCAGTGCCAGCCTTGTCCCCGCTCTGAAGTCTTGCTGACTGATTAGCAGGAGGTGACTTCAGCAAGTCTCTGAGGTTTTACTAAATTTCAGATCTATTCCTACTTCCCTGACCAAGGGATTAGCTCACTCTCTGGAGGTCTCCAATTTTAGATGGCTCTGAAACACTCCTGAAATGTTCTCCAAGAAAAACAGGGCTGTCACTCAGAGAGGGGAGTTTCGAGGTGTGTTTTCAGTGCAGAGCTGAGGAACACCTGTGAGTCCATGTGGCAAACGGCAAGCCAAGGTGTGCTGAGCATTTCTGGGGGAAAAAAGTTCAGCTAACTTCATTCTGCTGAAGTGAAGTTTCCTCCAAAGGCTGCATAGGATCTGTCTGTCCAATAAATCAAGCAGATCCTTGTGGGATGCTCTGTGCACACCTGTTAGGGGCTGGAAGCAGCTTTCCATGTTAAATCACGTAACTGAAGGTTGTAAAATGTGAGAACACCTCAAAGATTTCAGCATTTTCTGTTGCTAACCAAAGGAAGTCTCTTCTGAATAAATAACTGAATTGGAGGGGCAGACTTACAACATTCAAGGTCTCTCAGTCAATTAATAATCAGTCTAAGAATTCTAGTTTTCAAACTATACTTGTGCACATACACATGCACTGGCATACAAAGTTGAGCATTTGAAGTCAGAAAAGGGGGAGAATGATAAACAGGTTTACCTTTGGTTATTTAGACCTGAAATCTTTGGTCCTCCTGGGGAAGAGTGAACCAATTCCTCAGCACTAGTACCTAAAAACATGATTTAAAATTGCAGCCAGAACTTGGAATGAAATGGACCCAACATGAAAGAGCACTTAGAATTTTAGTTTATGTTGAACACACATCATGCCTCTTCAGGGATCAGAAACAGAATTATCAAAATAGAGCAAGAGGCACTTCTTCCACTACTCCTTCCCTGTCTGAAACCAGGAAACACTGGAAGTCTCAAAGGAAAGACCTTTTCCAACAGCAACATCAGACAAGAGGAGACTTTTGGGTAATTGTCTGTCCCATGACCAGATTTCCCTCACAACTCAGGGATCTAATAACTTATTTTTGTTTTCATCTAGGTGACTATTTCTCCCTTTTTCTCTAAACTTCTCTGAAAGCACAATATTCAGAAATGCTTGAGAAACTGAGGATCCCAAGACTCTTGAAAATGGGACCTAGGTGTTTGATAATTGATGTTTTAGGTTTTTATAATGAACACTCAAAGATTAGCTTTTAAAGGTTTTTATCTCTGCTTTATGCGGGTCAGTGCCTGGTGTGGTTTTCAGAAAACACCTAGGTAACTAAGCTCCTTCAGAAATTATTTTCTTACTAGTTAATTTGTTCTGAAGTCATAAGGAAATCTTCTGGAAAGTTATTTATATCAATAGCTGTCACACCACTGAAGTCATCCGACCTAATCATCCCCAGAGAGCTGCAACAATGGGAATTATAAATAGCAAAAATATCCTGGATATTGCCCCCACTATTTTAAAAACATTGGTCATAGAGAACAGTAACTAAGAAGAAATCTCAGGACATAAAGTGTCAGAATACATGCACACTTGTCCTAAGGGCCAGGGGCTCATTTCTGAGCTAAAGCCATGGAATGCCACAATTGTGTCCCAATAGTTGTTTCTTTAGGGACCATTTGTAGATTAGTTAAGTTTTGCCATCTTCTTCATTGTGACTTAAGGGCATCCAGAACAGACTGGTTTACACAAGGTCTCTGTGTTTGTTTTTTAACCTAATTCCCCACAGAGTTCAAATCCTAAGTGCTTTAGACAAGAGAATATGCTTTATTTCAGTAATATATAGGCATGTTTTTAATTCTTTGGTGAAATGACAGCCCTCCTCTCTGATAAGTACTGATACAAAAGCTGGGGTATCTTAGTCCCTTTTCACTGTAAAGGTTTGTTTGGGGTTTATTTATTTATTTGTAAAGCTTTACAGAAAACAGCTCAGCCATTTTTGGAAGAAACTTAAGTGAGGGGTGGTTTTGCCAGAATTCTTATTTTTCATCTGTTTTCTGAGGAGCCATAATGATTTATAAGAGGATCTTGAAATCTGGCAGCGAGACAACCCTCAAGTTGGAACATTAACTTTGTCCCCAGGAAAATCCATTCCTAATCAGCTGGGTTAAGAGTTACAGAACAATCCCATTTGGCATTTATGAGCCAGAAAGGGTTCCATTTGGATTTCCTGAGTGTTTCAAGAGGAACATGCAAGCCCTGGAGGCTGCTGAGCCTCTTGTCCTGAGCAGGTACTGCACATCCAGAGACACAGCTCAGGGCAGGGTTATCTTGAACAGAGCTCTTGCTTTCTTACAGCAGAACTATCAACAAGAAAAGGTAGAACAGAAAAGTTGACAGGAAAGAAAAAGCTAATTAGGAATCAGTTGGGTATTAAAGACTCCTAACATTATTAGACAGCATTAGAGCCTTTTAAACTCAGCCTGTGTAATAATTTCCCTCGAATTTGTTCTCCAATTGTCCTCCAATTATTGTATCTGAGCTCTATTAATATGAGTGGAGCTACATTAGTTTGCCCTGACTAATAACCTTTAGTTAAGCAGCCAAGCAAACCAAATCACTTTAGCTGTGCCTTTAAAGCCATTCTCAAATATCCTCTGAAGGGCTTTCTGAGTACAAAAAACAAACCCCAAGCCCAGGACCCCGGCGCAGGGCACAGCCCTGAACCCGCTGCACATTCCAGACCGCGGGTCACCAGGAGTTTCACAAGGATACCCTCGGTCACTGCTGCCTCACAGCGACCTCAGAGGGAGGGGAGAAAAGGGTTTCACAAACATTCCAGATTGCAGCAGAGTTTTTGTGGCTGTGCAGACACAAGAGTAGCTGAAATGTCCAGAGGGACAGGCTCAGCAAGCCCGTGACCTTCTGTGACAAACCGGAGCATGGAATTTCAGAGGGGATTTAGTCGGGATTGCTAAACGTGTGCCAAAAAGAGAACTGCTTCTTGGACTTTTTCAATCAAGTCGCACTATATTTGGACTGGAAACAGCCTGTGGATGAGCAGGAATAACCATTAGAAGGCAAGTGAAAAGTTTCAAGCAGATACTACAGTCAAGGGAGAAACAACTCGAACATATCTGGGCAAGTTTCCACACTGACTGAAACGACAGTTTTTCCCATGACATCAGATCCCAAACAAACAATATATTACAGTCCATATGTTGACTAAGGAAAACCCAGGCAGTGAAGAGGCATGCACCAGCCCTCTGAGCAGCGACTGAGCAAGAGCTGGATTGCTCACAAGCCATGGGAATGAATCAAACAAATACAGAGCCCCGAGTTTGCAGGATAAGGCGCCTGGGTAAGACTTCTCAGCGAGATGAGGTTGTGACCAGCGAGGTAAGGCTGAAAGCAAAGCGCCTAGATCAAAGCCATGCAGGCTGGCAGGTGACAAGGACAATGAGTGAGCAGTGCTTTGAATGTGCAGCAGTCGTAAGGTGGGGATGAGGTGCTCGGGGAACTGCAGTTCTCGACCTACCTGAAGTCATATGGCACAGTTGCATGGGAAGTCTGGGCTGCAGAACAGCTTGCAGCCAGAGTTCAGAAGGGTTTTTGGCAGATTAAACGAGTTCCCAGTAAGATGATGCCGAGGATAAACATGCAAAAGAAATACATAAATGCTGTTTTCACAAGAACAGTGCTGTGCTCTCAGAGCTGGCTGTATTTTAGGCAGGAACGCTCGAGTGCAGTCCTGCCGGGGTGCCAATACAACCCATCGAGAACAGCCAGTAAATCACACCGCTTACCAACTTCAAATGACATGCTGCATTCGAAAATTCCAAACCAAAGTAACACCGTGTTCTACAGCAAAGAGGCACTTGCCTATCGATGCTGTTTACAAAGGAATTGGGAATTTAACTCTTGCTTTGCAATGCCCTGAGAACAGTAATACTCACTGCCTGCAGCTGGATTCCCTGAGATATTTTATCAGACCTTGAATTATCTGCTCCGTTGATCCTGTGTAATAAGGAACAGGAGGCCACCTTTGATCTTTCTCACAGAACTTAATAAGTCAAAATTAGCAAGGAGCCCTGCCAAATGAGGACAAATTTGATTAGGAGGGTAAACTAGGCAAGTTGCTACATTTTAATTGTCTTTTAGCAAAAGGATCTAAGCTCACGGGTTGAATAGGCACAACAAATCAGGAATAAATAAAATGTTGCATTATTGTAAGAATAAAGTGGCAGAATGTAGGTTTTCAGAGGTATTAGGGGAAAGGAGCATTTGTTTTGTTTGTACGGTACTGAACACGTTCACAAAAACAAGAGAAGCATTTTCCCCTTGTCAGACTTCAGAAAATGCAATTCATTTAGAGATGTTTTCTGTTTTAAATGATGCATATATTTAAAAGAGCAGTTTTCTAGTGTTGTACTTTCATTTTTATTCTCTTATACTGTTTCCAAATACTTCAGGTACAGAATGACTTTTGTTAGTGTCCAACTAGCAAAACCCCATCCATGTAAACAGATTTGGCAACCATAATTCTTTACCATTGAATTTGGATCTCTGCAGCCTTTCCCTTCAAGACAGATTCTTGTCCGTAGAGATATTTAGGTAACAGCAGACAAAACTAATCCCAGGTACTGTCAAGAAAAGAGGCACTACTGAAATGTGTTGCTCCCAAGCAAGCTGTGATCTGTCAAGGACAGCCTCAAGATCCTGAGTATGAGTGATTGGCTCTCACAGCTCTGAGGCTTCCTTTTACAAGGGAATGGTTCTTTACAGCTCTAAACAAATAAAACAAGCAATAACAGCTTACCTTGAGGTATAGTTAACAGCAACTTGGCTTTCACTCACCACACCCATCCTGTAGGTTCATGAAATTCTGGAAGGGAAAAAAAAAATAGAGTAGGTCTGGCAGCCTTAACTAATCCTTAGGAAGTCATTAATGTTGAGCTGAGGAAAACAAATAGGGGCAGCCTGACAATTATCAGGCACCATCGTTATCTTTCAGCCCTTGCCCTTGGTTGTCAGTTGAGGCTGTACATTCCCTGCAGGAGGAAGAAGGGAAGGCAGTGAGACAGGACTGGGAAGAAATGTTCTGAAGCTGATGACAGGCACTTGTGTGCAAGACTAAGGGGTCAGTTATGTTTTCAACAGTGCTGCTCCTCTGGTCTCCTGTGCTTTGTTCCTAATGTGCAGGCAAAGGGGGCACAGGCAGGGACAGACACGGAGCAGGGTAAGATTGCACTGACTGCATTGCAGTGAGGAGCACAACTTTCCATTGTATGCATTCCATAGGAAAAAACTGCCTTTGTAGACTGGTACATGATTAAATAACTAGGGTCTTGATTAGCATCAATATAAAGCACTGATCACTACTGCAAACACTTTGTAGGAGCTTTCTCTATGTTCCTATTCCAAACTCAGGCAAGTGACATCTGCTTATTTAACAGTGAATTGTTTAGATCATAGCAAGCGCCCTTTTCATTATTAATCAGCTCCACACTGTTAATCAGCATTAATCAGCACCCAGTACCTGTTTCACTGGGTGCATGTAAGGCAACATCTCCGTGATTTGGTTTTGTTTTCAGTAGTCGTGCCACCAGCAGTTGAAACCCTTCAGCTACACACAGCACAGTTCCCCCATTTTGCCTCGCTGTGCTGTGAAACTTGCTTCAGGCTAACAAGCCAGCATGTTTTTAATAGAAAAACCAGACATTTTCACATTTAGCTTCTTGGTATACTTGATGCACGTGATTGCTTTAAAGATAATATTTGTTCTAGTATACAAAAAGCAATTGAATGGGCAGAGTAGATTTGCAGGAAGCACTGGGCAAAAAAATGTTGTGCTGGACTGGCCCAGCTGTCGAAATGTCTCTTCCAAAGCCCTGAAAGCCATGTCAACTGCTACATCTTATTTTTCATGCACCTCAGCAGTTCCTCATCCTGGCTGGAAGCGAGAGCTGCGGAACGGCTGTTCTTGCAGTATTCCACTCCGGCCACAGCCAAGAAGTCCTGGAATTATAACTGTGTATTCTTTGGGGTGTATTCAATGCTAAGCTAAGTTTCCAAATGTTTCTTGGCCCTCCAGCCATTCAGTGGTCCTTGGACTTCCCATTTGGACTCAGTGGTGGGGGGCTAACCCTGCCGCCTGTTTCGACAGCCCCTGCACAGCTGACAGAACACGAGGCGTATTTTAGGAGGTGAAGTTTTCCTTCTGAGCTACCAGGGATTCTTTGAGCCCTCAGAAACCTCACCAGAACACAGCTGAGCAGCTAATTGTCAATCTGTTTGGGAAGGATTTTAGTTTGTTGGGAGCTGCAGGCCTTAAAATCCTCCCAGATCCCTTATCGCTTGTTCCCTGAGCATCTGCTGACTCTTCGTTCCTTTAGGCCAGAAATCTTTGCTGAGTGGAAAATCATAGCTGCGTGCATTCTGGAATAAAAGAAAAACCAAACTAAAAGGCAGGATCACTTCTGCTTTTGTCTTCTGCACTTTTCTCCATCCTGAACAGTCCTGGCTCTTAGTGGATCCATGAGAATCAAGGGAGCATGATGAGGGTTTCCAGTTCTGGTATTAGTAAAACAAAGAAAGAGTCCTGGGAAAGTGGTAATGAAAAGCTCTAGTTCATCTTGAGCTTTAAAGGGAGCTTTCCTAATTTCTGTGGGAAAGATGTATTAGCCAGACACAACTGGTCTTGCATAAATCATCTCACAAGATGCACATTTAAAATATCTGGTTTTGAACTGGGGCTGAATAATGAATTTAAGGTACCACTGCAAGAGAATGAAGGGAAGATGAAGAATAAGGTTGCCCTGCCAAGTGAGCTCTTTAAGTTTGAACAGATGAATCATGACAGCAAGGAAGAATATTCCTGCACTATTCCTGTGACATGGGACAAGATGTCCTACCTACCTGTGGCTCATGCCACATGCCACAGAGCTGTTGTGCATGGGTGCAAACTAAATGCAAGACACACATTAGAGTCAGAATACTTGGTGGCAGGTCTGTTTCACATGTGAAATTTGTCCCTTTTTACAGACTGGCCTGCCACTAACTGATTGTAACAAAAACCCCCAAACCCAGGAGAGCAAAATTCCACATCCTTTTCACGTGGAGCATTTAAGTCCGTGGTCAGGGCACATATGCAGCCCTGTATCCCAGTGTACACATGCCAGAAGCCTGGCTGAAGGACCCTGGGAGATTCCCAGCCTTACCCTGGCAATCACTGCCCCTCCCAGGGCACCAGAGAGGGAGCAAGCTTTGAATTCACTGCTCAGTTTCCAGCATTACTTATCATTTCTGACATGCTCTGCAATCACTTATTTAATATCGTGATTAGTAGCTGAAGTTTGTTGAAAATGATACAATAATTTAATATTAAACATTGAAGCTTCATTTTCTCTTCCACTCTACTTAAACACATCAGTTTCCTTTCTGAAATGCACAATTCTTGCCTTTCCTATTTGTCTTCACTCACAAAACCACACTGAGAGAAGAGAAAAAGAATATAAGAAAATTTTAAAAACTGGTCATATCACTAATTTCTTGATCATTGTCAGATTAAATGATAAATCTTTCTTTACAAAAAAGAAAGACTGGCAAAGGTACAGGTGTAATCTGCAACTTTAAAAATGCAGTAGTATTTTAAGACTTGAGACAGACCTAAAGAGGATTAATTCAAACTTCTCCTAGCACATCTGGAAGACACTAGAAGCTGGAAAATTTGTTGTTTTTCAGAGATATCATCTTAAATATAAAGAAGAATGTAAGGAGTTCTGCACACATCCCATTTAGAAACTCTTCCCTCCCCTGTGAAAGCAGAGAAAACGGCTTGGTTGATATAAATGACAATAAAAGCAGCTGCTGATTTGTGGGTTTATTTGGATTTAAAAAGGTGACCCTGTAGCAACCAGTAAACACAACACGAGAAGAGATGGGAAGCCAGTGATAGGAACCATAAAACATTTAAAGGGCAGAACCAAGAAGGAATATTATTTGATCCATTTTAGTCCATCTGACATTTTTATATCCACATTGAGCTAACAGGTCATTAATACCCAAATGTAAGCAAGGGAATTTGGAGCTGAGATGTCTTGTTCAAAGTAATAAAACCTTTATGCACACCCTGCTTGTACATCAAACATTTCATAACTTGGCAGCCCTGAGCCAGTCCAACTGCACGGGGTGGAATCAGTCAGCATCTGCTCCCAGAATTCTTGCACTGCATGGAAAATAGCAATTATCATTGGAGGTTTTTTCCTCAGGGAAACCTGGCTACGCATGAGGGGAAAAATCAGATAGCAAGCTGTGCATGACAAGGGCTTTTAATTTCCCCTTTTTGGCTTCCAAGGAGGAGAGATGCCTTGCAACTGAAGCCCTTCTGCAGATTATAACTTCCTAAAGAGCCACAGGAGGATTCCCCCGTCCAAGTTCTCTCCGTTCAATCCTGCCCCGTTTGGAAACATTCTTAAATGCTGAGAGCAGCACACAGCAAGAACACGTGTCTGAAGAGACATGTTCTTTTTCATGCAGGAGAAGATATCACACATCAATATTTGCAATTTATCAATCAGAAGGTCTTGGCTTCCCACCTAAAGGCAAGGTTTCTGCAACCCAGTTTCTTTGTGCAGACCGTGCTTTATCATGTACCATGTAAAACAGAACGTAATGGAAAATAAAGTGGAATCAAATATTAACCAGAATAGTATTTTTAATATATTTTGCCATTTCCTTGTGAAATTTAAGAGGAAAACTTTTTTTGAGATCCCTTTTAAAAAAAACCCACCAAACATTCTCCCAAACAGAATGATGCTTTCCCAACTTCAAATCAATTTGCTTTGTGGCATTAAGTTTCTGAAGAATATTTCTGTAAGGTTTGGGTTTAGGCGTGACTGAATTTGTGACTCTCACAATCGATCCTCATAGGTCAGTGTTCCAAATATATGCAGGGATTAAATCTTCAAGAATGGTTTCACTGGCTTTGAGGTCCCCATAGCTCTGATTTCCAGTTTTTGATTCTATAAACAACACTATGGGTCTGGTACAGTAGTGAGTCTTATTTTGAACTGGGCTTGAACTAATTAAGGCTCCTTTTCCCCATGCTAAGGGAAGGATCCTGTACTACCTTAATCCCACAAAACTAAATGGTTTGTTGGAAAAATCCCAGTGTTTTCAGTGGCAACTACAATTTTAATGTAGTGTTTTTTTAGTTAAAGATTGTTCCTGATGGTCTCTAACAAAATAAGCAAATGCATATTTTTGTATAAAATCCATCCTATATGCACAGAATTATTTAAATACAGTCCTATCAGCAATTCTTCAGAGAGAAGGACATGCAAGGAACAAACTGATAGGGGACGTAGCCCAGGCTTCGGTGAGCTCACCTTTCCACAACTCCAAAACATGCTGGGTGTGACTGTGGTCGTGGCCATTTAGTTCAGCAAATACTGCTCAAGGTCAGACACTTCAAAGGAGTGGGGGGACAAACACAGCTATCAGAAAAGTCTGAGTTTAATTACAGGACTGCTCAAAGCATTAACATCCACTTCAGATTACGCCGGGTCCACCCCATGTATCTTGGTATTTCTGTAAGTGATGAGCTGTGTTTAACAAACTGAGCTCATCATCTGTGATTTCAGCTTCACTTGGAACCACTCTGGAAAGTTTAACTTCTGCTGCCACTTGTATGTGCGTTTTCTCTCTGTTAAATGCTAAATAAAACTGATTCACTTCTGATAATTCCTGGGGCTAAATGTCTGGCAGGCTCTTTAAAAATTAAGAGCCTCTTCCACTTTGCATTTTAAAACGGCTTTAAGTCACCATGAATTTGTTGGTGTGCTAACATTATCACTTGAATAATCTCTTCTCACTAGCGTTTACCTTCTGTTGTGTAGAATGCATGACAGATTACCTTTCTTCTGCTTTGCCAGCCTACATACAATAAATCTTCCCGTCTTCTCTCATTTTCTGTGGGACGTGGCACAGTCTGACCAGATCACCAGACTAAGGAGGAAACATAAAACTCAGACTTCAGGATCTGACTGAAACTCTTGAATTCAGGGTAACAGTGCTAAGTCAAAGGTGAACACACAGCTATCTCCTTCCCCCCCAGAATTTATTGCCTCTGTCTCTGAAAACTGTTGCCCCCCCATTTATCTTGCTCTTTGAGACACGTTCCCGCAGAAGAATATTCTGCACTGAGTGATGAGCTCATTTTAAAAGCTGCTTTCAACAAAATTTCCACATCCAGATGGCACATGAATTATAACCTTCCATCATGGACTTAACAAGCCGTGGGCTGCTGCTAATTGTCACTTCCAGGTTTCAATGTTTAGAAGCCACTAATAAAACCCGCTGTTCTTCTTAATAACAAATTAGAAAATTTTAATTGTTAAGGATACATTTTGCACCCTGCTTTCCTTCTCCCTCCTGTTAAATTCCTGCCATGGCTTTCTCCTGTGCATTTCTCACATAATCAGCAATGGGCCAAGTCTTAATATTGAGTTTTTCTTCATACCTTTTTCATGCAGAGCTTTTCAAGGGAAGAGCTATAGGCCAAAACCCTTCTGCAGTATCTGCTCATTACTGAGAAAAGAACTTTTCCCTTTCATGTTTATTATTGTGAACCAAATTCAGAGTCCCTGGTGAATAATACGCCAACAGAACGCGCACAAGATGAAAATGCATTTAATATTTTATTATATTCTAGCTGCCTGTTAGGTACCCTACCCCAACCAGCAATTTATAATCATGTGCAAGAGGCAGCTTCCTGAATTTGCATAGTTTAGAAACAGCAAAGCAGAAACAACACGGTGAGGGTAATTACTTTTAAACAACATTACAGCAGAGCTTAGTGGATCAGTGCAGCGTCTGCAAAGTTCCCCGTCAGTAATTGCAAAGCCTTCAGACGGGGCCCTGAAGAACATGAGCTTGTTAATTGTGGGCGGTTTATTAAATTAGCTGTCAGATAATTGCAGAGCAGACCTTGAGCTTTCAGAGCTGCTTGAGGAGGTTTGGGGTATGGAAAACCAACGCCACTGGAATGAGCAGAAACGAGGTCCCCGTGCCAGCAGAGCTTCCAGCCCAGGACTCCTCTTCTTCCCCACGCACTTAATAAGAGCACTCAGCACCTCAGAGCCAGGCAGGAACCTCTTGCCACACACAGCTCCCTGTGGCTTAGCCAAGCCTGTCCAGACAGCTTAGCAGGGAGTGTGTGCAGAGAGAGGGGAACGTGCTGAAAGCAGGGCCTGGGAAGGTGAAGATGTGCAGATCCCCCACCAGCACGTCCTTCCCCCCACAGCAGGCACCTGGGAGAGGAGACACAGGTCATGCCTTACAGCCACAGCCCGGGTGTGGATGGGATCTCCAAGGAAGCCTCTATGGATGGGCTCTCCAAGGAAGTTTCTATGGATGGGGTCTCCAAGGAAGTTGCTTTAACCTCAGGGCTGTAAAGCATCCACATGGCCCGGAGAGAAGGCTCCCTCCTTCAGCCTTCAGGGGTTTGTGCTGGGAGCCATTTGGGATCACAACTTTGAAAATCCTTCCCTTTTTGTAGTTGTTTGGAGACTAAATGCAAGTGGCACTCGCCGCAGAGGGGTCGGATACACCAGCTGTGTGGTTTGCACGCTTCCTCTCCACACACATCAAAGGCAAACCCAGACTAAAAGGCTTTTCTTTGCACTCAGCTTTGGCACTGGGCAGAGGCATGGGCTCTGAAAGAAAAGGCTGCACCTGATAATGCAGGCTGGAGACAGACAATTCAATAGGTGCACCCTCTCGGTTACACAGATGCTCTGTATGCAAAGTAGAAATAAAGCCCAAGCTGAGTTACTTTTCAGACTATCTTCCTCTTGGTTTTTGGGCTTCTAGAGGAACTCCTGCTTTGCCTTTAGAAATCTCTCCTGCTCTGACTCCATGCACGGCAATAGCTGGAACTAACTGTATGTTGCATATTAAGATGTATGCACAGTACACTCATTTAATCACTCCCCAGCTTCCTGAACTGTATTATGTTTCATCTGTTTGCTTGAGTAAATAATTCAAGGGAAAGAAAAAAATAATAATGCTGCATTCTTCCAGCGTCTTGGAATGTGTATTTTGGGGTAAGAAAGCATTATGATGGATTTAGTGTACTTTGATATGCCTGTCTCAGTTACTGGAGATCAACCCCCAATTGCCCCTGCCCAGGGGAGGGTGGGAAGCACAGAAACCCAGGGTCGTGTTGTACAAACAGTATTTATCTTTGGATATTATCACACAGATCCCACCTTCAGTAAGACAACCAGTCACTGAAGGGTGCCAACCTAAATCAGTATTTGCTGTGGCTTCAATTTCTTTCCATCCACTGGAAGATATTACATCCCTATCAAATTTATATCATTGGCTTTAAGTTTGTTCTTGGTGTGCATCTGGTCTCCAGGATATTTTGAAACAACTGCCTAGTGTAGGTTTTGGAATATTTTCCATACCATTAGTGATTTGAGGCAGATTTTCAATCCTGCAGGAGATGTTACTGAGGACAAAGGGAGCTGTGAGCAAAACATAAATGGCCCCAAGGCTTCAATGAGAAGCACAACAGTTATCTCCACAATTAAATAAATGCAAACATAGTAATTGATGAGGCATGTTTATACAAAATATGGATTAGCTCTATTAATTATAGTTTACAAAAGGGTTGAGCATCCAAAATGTGAACCACTCTTTAGCAGGGGTTCTCTTTAATTGGATTTCTCTGGTGTGGTGTCATTTCATTATCTCTGCAGCAGCCCTACTAGCAGAAACAGCTCCTTCAGGAGTCTTTTGTTTCCAGACACAGTGGGCCAGCTCCTCCCAAAGGTCACCTTGCAAACCCTTTTTGGGCCCGTTGAACAGTCAGGGCAGATGACCATAACCCATTTCTTGAGGGTTTTTGACAATTTAACTCTTTCCTCTTGCACACTGATTTTTTTTCTCAAATATTGTCTGATGTGAGCAGGTTTTCAACACGAAACACAGGGTAAGACCTCTCCCTAGCAGCTGGAATTTTCAGTCTTTTAGCCCCTATTCAAGCCCCTCAGATTTCCATGCAAGCAGTTTCAGCAACTCCTCTGATAACACCAAACTTTTTGAGAAAACACACAAACCAAGACACGGGGGTTCCCCAAAAGTCTCATTCCTTGTCTCAGTCACTGGAGCCAGGCTCCTTTGAAAACCTGACCCTAAAATTATCATTTCCCTCGCTCTCCCAGATGTCTGGAATCCCTACATAATCCAAACTGCACACAGCAGAAGTAATTCTGGGCTCAAAGGAAAGCAGGACTGAAAGGTCGACCAAATTTCTAGCTATGCTGCCTCAAGCCTTTCTGCTTCCAAAGGAGTGGCTAATGACTTGTTCTTGGGGAAGGCTGGAAAGAGATCAAATATGAAGGCATGATTAAGAGAAGAAAAATCTTCCACACCAATTAAAACTTCCATGCTTTTGGCCAGAATCCATAACCCAGCTTCCAGGGGCAGCCCTACGACTTTTCAATTGCCTTATCCTGCACAAGGTCAAAAGGATAGATGCAGGCTATTAGCTTGCTATTTTATAAGCTTGAAAAGAGAGAAATTGGATGGGCAGGCTGCCTCAGAAATTCTTTCGGAACATAACTGGCACTAAAAGTTTTCCCAGAAGAAAACCATTCAGGTTTCAGAATTTTCTGAGATTGAGGAGTGCACGCAAACTGGGTTTCTCTCCAGCTCCTCATCACTCCTGTCTCCAGTGCCATCACAGCTTCAAGAAACCTTCAAAACACAGGAAATTAGAATAATGTAACAAATTCCACCACGTTTTAAAGCCCTGTGCTCTGCCTGCTCTCATTTGCCAGCACACTCTTTCCAACACTAGTTAGCCTGCCCTTCCCTCTGTATTTGTCTGCTGCCTTTTTGGCTGACAGAGGCAGGACTGCTGACATCCATCCCAACAGTGTCCAAGGAGTTCTCCAAAGCAAGGACCTCTGTATGTACTTGTGCTGCCCCATGATCTGGAGAGTTTCAAACCCTGGCAGTGCTTTCAGTATTGCCAGGTGAGTGAGAAACATGTGAATCTGTGGTCAGGGCATGAGAATTTTAGCCAACACAGCAAAGATCTGAAGGGAAAAGGGATTATATTGTGATGCTTGGAGCTGCAGTAATAAATGCAGGACTTTGAGGAGGTTATGGACCACTCTTACAACAAGGTAGTATCCACCTGTCAGGGTTTGTCACCAATTCAGTGGATAAAATCCACAGCCCTCACGAGTCTCCTCTGTGCTCCTGTAGGTTTGTGGCTTTACCTCCACATCACTCGAGCACAGGAGCAGTTCAGAGGCAAGGCAGGAGGAAAGGGTGCAGAGGGAATTCCAGTGGTCCCAGCCACAAGAACAGCTCCTCTGATAAAACCTCCATGGGGCTGCTGTAATTTGCATTAATTAATAACTTGGTTCACAAAAGTCAGAGAGGTGATCTGGTCTCACCGATGTGATAAAAAGGAATTGGGATCACCCGTGCCTTTTTCTGCATGGATCATGAACCCAAAGAGATTGGACTCGTGTTTGAAGATTGCCAGGCACTTTCTGGTTTTGCACTTACTGGGTCATAAAGCTGTGATCAGCAGCACTTTAAGGAGCAGCAGAGCCCGTATGGGTATTTCCAGTTCACTAGCAGTAATTAGGTCTGTGGGCATGAATATAAATCCAAAGATCTGACACCCAAATGGCTGCTTCTTGATGTATTTCTATTTATTGTCTCGGGAGCCCTCTCCCATCTCTTGTAAAACTGTGCCTCACCTTCAGGCTAAACCCTGGGATAAGTTTCTTGTCTTCCCACTTCACGCCCATGGAAGGGACTTGGCTGGGTTTCAGAGCATCCCAAGGGCATGACCTACAAATACCAGGAATGGCAGAACTTCCCAAAGTGGAAAACAGTCAGTGTGGCCAAGGCCACTCACACCTTCAGCTAAATGGCTGGGCTTGGGTTTTCCCCTGAAGCAGCCAACCAAAAATACACTTTGCATCAACGGAAATGAAGAGAATTACAAGTGGAATTTCCTTTTGGATTTCCCTCTTTCCTTACCAGAGGACCAATACATTATTTCTCAATTACGTTCTGCATTTTGGCACCGTGTAACAGAGTGGGAGGACAGCAAACTTGTGTCCTGTGAGGGAGGAATGCAGCAGGCAGCCATCTCAACGTGGATGTCACTGCAGCTCTTTGTTTTCAAAGTTTGTCAGGAATAATTGGAAAATGGATTCTGAGAGGGCGGACAGCCAGCAGGAAGACACATAACTAGGATAAACAATACAAGACAGTCAATAGTTGCCATGTTCTACTATTTCTTTGTCCATATTAAGACTCAAGAATCAATTCCCTGTAACACAGGGCACATTTGAGAGTGTAGCCACAGGTTTGGGGGGTTATTTTTTTATTTCCAGCACAAGGACATCTGCAGTGCTGACCTGCTTGACACACACAAAGCAGTGCTGCACACAACCAGGAGTCTTTTCAGATCACACACACACACGATTTATATGCTCTTGAATAAGAATATGGTTAACTATTTCCACAAAACACCACCAGTAGACCAAAACAAGGCTGAAAAAAATAAAGCCTATCTTTTGAAAATTGTGTCCAAACCAAGGAATGCTGTTACATTTCACAAGTTCCACTTCGAGTGACAAGCAAAAACACCATCACATAGCATGAAAAGCTCTTAACATTTAACGTTTTAAGCAAAAGGCAAAAGAAAACTTTCATATTTAAGCTGAAATATGCATCTGCTTTGTGACTTTGAGCCATGTCTTGTCCTCTTTGTGCCTCTATCAGCCCAGCTGGAAAGTGTAATAATAAATTAAGAAACACAAAACCAAACAACAGGTCTCCAATGAGATCCAGATGCTCCATTAAACTGCTGTTCCCCTTAAACACCTTCCAAACCATAGCTAAGTGGAAATGTGCCTGACAGCTGCATTTTAGGCATGCATGTGAAACCATAGAAATGTCTTTATCTATTTTGCAGCAATTAAAAGCTCCCATGCCCCTTCAGGAACTGGAAACACATTAGCTTCTCCTGCCCATAATAAGGTAATTATAACAGATGCCACCTCCAGATTAAAGGATCCTACAGGTTGTGATTCTGTTTATACAGTAACTTATTGTGTGGTTTACCTTAGCCAGGCAACCTGCACGCTGAGACTGCTGAGTGTTACATGAAATCAAATCTTTCCACTGTTACCATGTCTTTTTCAGGCTTCTAATTCCCTGCCCTTTTTTGAACTTTGTATGGGGTTTTCTCATCTTTACCCGTTTAGATCACACCACACTTTTTTGTTAGTGTGTGTACCTGCAAAATGATGATTGGAGATGAATTGGAGCATGCAAGTAATCATTTTCATAAGGTGCTTTAGTCAGAGCTTTAAATGGATATAATTTTGCTCCCTGCACAAATAAATAAGCAGAAAATGGGAGAAAACTGTGGTGCTGTCATGTAACTGAAGACTGATACCATAATAAACACAGAAGAAATTAAATTTGCATGAATGTCTGCAGCACCACTGCGTTGTGTCTGTGGTGTTTGGCTTTGCTTCCTTTTTAGTATAATTTTTGTAACAGGCATTTACAGCCCACACTACCAAACACTAGACCTCCTGCAGGACATGTTTGTCAGTTCTGTTGGCTCAGATTGCCCCAGGAGGAGCTAAAAGTGAAGAACACGACATGGGGCTGCTTCAGAAGCAGCTCCTTCTTAGATGTCAAGGAAGTGCCTATGGAGCCCTTATTGCTGTTGAAGTGGTGTCAGACTCCTGAGGAAACTGCTCCAGTTGAAGTGTAACACCCACAGAGAAATGTTTCACTGCAGACACAGAAAGGGTTCCCAGAGCATCCCTGAAAAGGCAGATTTCCTCGTGCTGACCTTCCTGCAACTTGGGACAAGTGCTGCGAGCTCTGCTGGTGTCCTTGGGGGTTATTTTCTTGCCTCAAGAGGAAAAACTCCTGATGGGATAGTTTTACTGCTTTTCTCTGTAAAAATTGCAACCACAGGATAGGCCAAAAGCAAATATTTCTCTCAGAATTTACTCTTAAATTATCACCAGCCCCTCGCTAGGCAAGCACAGTGCCCCATGTGCTCTTAGTGCTGGAAAAGGGATAGAGTGATTGAGCAGAGTCCAGGCTCAGCACAACTACACGGGGTAATGGCCATTTATTTGAAAAAGCCATCAGCACTTCAGTGGATGATCAGGCTCGCAGCTGAAATAACAGAACGTGGTTGCCTGCCAAGGGGCGTGAAGAGCGTTAGAACCATGGATGACATTGCTAAGTGGCACATGACAAAAGGCAACCAGGGGAATGAGAACTGATTGGTACCAGGCGGGCCGGAGGTGCAGCTGCAGGCGCTGCCTGCGGGTTGGGATCCATCAGCAGACCCAGGGCATGTGCTGCTCACCTGCAATTCCCAGGATTACGGCAGGTGGCCCTTCCCTGTCCCCAGCCACAGCTCATTGCCACCTGGTGGCTAAGAACGTTTAATACATCCCACCTTAAGCCGTGGGCTCGAAAGGCTTTCAGGAGAGTGTATTTTTAATTTGCTCCCTCTTTCCCTTACCGTGGAATTGCAAGGGAATGCAGCGAACACCCGCACCGGCAACTTCAACTGCAGCTAAATGTCTATTTTCTAGTAAAGTCTAATATAGAATGTTGCCAAAGCAAGTCCCTGATTCCAAAGCAATACAAAATCACTCAAAATAAGACATGTCAGAGGGCATTACTTCCATGAGGGAACCCCTGAAAGATCCAGCATTTGCATGATGTGTTATCATACAGAAAAACGTCAGAGATTATTCAAAATAAGGCCATAGGCATTTACTTTGAGACTTTCATCTGTGCTCTGCACACAGCTCACTAACTTCAAGTGTAGGAAGAAAATTGGTAGAGGCCCAAAACAAGCTCCATTTTTATAACAGCCTGAACCTCGACCCGTAGAGTCCAATACAGCTTTCTTACAGCACCATAAAAATTACTACATACCCCTCTGCATCTGTGTTTCTCAAGCTTGCATACCCGTAGCCCATCCCATCCAAACTGGGCAGCTGAATAGCTGTGGCCACACAATTGCCAGTTCAGATGCCAAACAAAAAAACTGGCCCTTGAAAAGACAAAGCCAGCTGTGAATACAAAATTGTGCAAGGGCCCAAGTGAAAATAATAAAATCATAGACTTGACTTTGCTCCACCCATTCATTTTGGGCAGAACTCGCCTAGAAAAGTTAGTGGGTTTGACCTCAGTTTCAAGAGATGAAGCTACATCATATGGAGCAGGGCCTTTGATGTCAGTAAAGTCATGCCTGATTTTCCCCGGCATAACCAAAATTAGAATCCTGCCCAAGGGTAAAAACATCTTTTAAATTCCCCAGGCCAGTCCTCCCTGGGCAGGTTTGTAGCTGCCCCACAGGGGCTGCTCTCCTGTCACCTATTCCTGTGACTTGGAGGACTTCATTGTTTCCTTCTGGCCACAGTGAGGAGATTCTCTGGTCAGAGTTATCCTGGAATATTGCTCAATGAAGGGAACTGTTCTCCCAGATTTCTCTTATGATCCCATTTATCTGCACTCCCTTCTAATTGCTTACCATGCAGCTCTGCAGAACTAGAGAAACCTGCTGGGCAAGATAACCTACATTTTCTCCCAGTCTTCAAAGTCAGTGGTTTGTTGTGGAGTAAAAAGTATGAAAGATGGAAATACAAGTTGTATATACTTTGGTGTTCTTTAAAAACAGGATTCTTGGGCCAAACAGAGGGACTACTACAAGTCCAACTATTCAGTGACAGAAAAGGTGATGAAGTAGCAGCAGGAATAAAACCTAGATCAAGTGAACAGAAAGCAAGTTCATTATTGGCTTTGGCTGCCAAAATATCTTCCCATAAGTCCCCCTCCTGACCTTTAGTGAATTGTATCCCACAGTTTTTTCTCCCTGTGGAACCAAACGGAACATTTGCTTTCCTCTGCCTTAAAGCACAAGCTCAGTGCAGGACAAGCACGCTGAGAAGGGGTTTCAGAGTCACCCTGGCAGATCCACAAGCAGGTTTTCCCAAGGCTGCCTGGGGGCTGAGCAGGGTGGCTGCACTGAGCACTTTTCCCTGCAGCTCCTACTGAGAGGCACTGAAGCCTCAGACACCAAGAACACGACTGCAAAAAGCCATGAGCATCCTGTTCTCATGTCGACATGAGCCATGCTTGGAGCAGAGGAGTGGGACTAAATCACTTCCTGAAATCCCTTCCAACATAAATATTCAGAGATACTACCAACATCTTTAAAATTTCACTCTTTTTTTTTAAACATTAGTTAAACAGAAATAGAAGAACGGAACCTCCCCAGAAATAATCTGTTCACTATTAATAAGCATAGTGTAATAAAAACTTTAAGTGAGCCTTAAGTGACTATTAAACACACAATAATGCACTTTGCTACAGACAGCAATGAAATTGAGTACTAAACACTACAGTCAGAACAAAATCATTCAGCGCAGAAGCCTTGAAAATTCATTATTAAAATAAAAACAAAGGCCACTTGTTCTCCCTACATAGGTTGCCATAGGAAGAACTCAGTCCCACATTTCTATGAAACACTCAGGAAAGCAGAGCTAGCTATGCAGCTTCTCCAAGGTTGCTAGAGAGATCTTTGTTTGCTAGAGAGATCTTTGTTTGCTAGAGGATATTGCAAGAGGCTCCCGGGGTTTGTTTGCAGCTTTTACAATTAGTAGTACACAACACTCACTAGACAATGAGGAAATAATATTGTAAAGAACTCGTGTTTTGTGGCCAGGCAAACAAAGTTCCTTTTGTGATACCATAACCTTGATTTGTTTCCTTTATCAGTGCTTGTGTGCTCTGCAGCTCTCTGTTATCAGGCTTTTACAATGGCTGTCCCAGCCACTGCTGTGACCTGCAGCGTTCCTGCTCCACTGCTCAGGCCAGTCACAGTTTGGTTGGACATTTGCAATCCAGTCATACATTGCAGGAGTAAGAGAAGATCACATTTGAATCTCCACCTGTTCTCTCCATCCCCATCTGGGGGTAAATGGCAGGTTTAGGTACCATGTTTTAAGGCATTGCCACTCTCAGCTGTCCACTCCCCCCTTTGCCAGAGGTGACAGCCCCGTGGGAACGTGTGCCACTGCTGCAGCTTTTGGAATTTGCAGTTTGGCAATCTTAACTGCAACCCCTCCCTTCTGGAACTCCTGCCATGTACCTTCTGCAGAAAGATGGGGGACACACCTGAGAGTGGGAATGGAATAAACCATACACCTTAATCAGACAGAACTCATCCCTCACGGCCAGGAAGGACGGTATTTCAGTGACAGAGATTGCAGATGTACACCCCAAACAACCAAAAGTTTAAAATCTGAGAACAAGCTCTTCCTATTTTTCCGATTCATCAGTAGATGTATCAAACTTTTTTCTCCCCCTGTAGGTCTACATGAAAAGTGAGGTCATGTATTCTTCCATTCCAAGCACCTTGATGCTCTTCCTACAGTGCAAACCAAACTGGTCCTAACCCAGTAAATAACCTTTCCCTGCATCCTGCCCCAATGCAGCGACATCACAGCGACAGTTCCTGGCACCCCAGAGATGCTGGGAAAGGATAAACAGTGCTCCATCTGCAGTTCATTTGCTATCCCCATAAAAAAGACCAAAACAAGGCTCTGACTGATGGTTGGTTTCCACAGTTTGGTGGCAACAGCTTTGCAAATGAACTATTTCAGGCGAGAGCTGGTGGCAGTTATTTGATAAAACGCAGCCGTTCTGATAATGCATGAGGGTTTTGTTAACTTGGACTTTGGAAATGATAGCACTCAAGGACAAACTTGTCAGGTCAAATCTGACCCAGGTGCTGAATGTGTAAAACCTGAGAGGCAGAGATTACTGCAGGGAAGATTAATGACACTATTAACATGGATATGTGGAGCTATGTAGCTCTGCAGAGGGGAAAAGCTTGGTTTGCAGGCATGGTAAATGAAGTCTGGGCGTGCTCGAAGGATATTTTTGTTCCTTTTGTGTACAGAGATGTTTTATCTCAGAGTTATTCACATACACTTGAGTTGTATAAGCAAGCTTTAAAAATTAACTAATTTTTTAAATTATTTCACCCAATGAATCAGTTACGAGGTGAAATCAGCACGGATTTGCATCCAAATACATTCTGTTTGACCTTATCCAGCTACCCTGTACTGGAAGTGCAAAACACTCCCAGTGATATGCACAGCTGCTCCCTGTAACAGAACAAGTTTTCCACGCTGCTGCAATGCAAGCAGTGTGTGATATTTTTAATTATCACCATTCCAAATGGGTAAAATTGTGCTCTGCTTCTCCTCGGGAAAACCATTTTGTAACTTACCAAAGGTGAAGTACAAGGGTGTAAAGAACACAGGCCTTGTGTCAGACAATGGGACTTGAAGCAATTGTGGACTGTACTGTTACCTTGTTACTGCAAGGTGAAAGTCTGAGGTCTGCTAAGAGATTTTGACTCATTTCCCTGTCATTCAACAGTTTCAGTTTCAGGGACATTAGACCCCAGGAGTAGTTTTGGAAGGAACTGGATTGTAAGACCATGACCCAAATGTTCCCGACCTCAATGAAATGTTCACTGAATTCATTCAGTCCCACTATCTAGTGAGCTACTTTTCAATCATCCCTGAGTTTCCAGAGGTGCATAAATAATTCAGTCAAACATGAGCAGAGTTTTGAAATCTGTTGAAAGAAGGAGTCATTATTTCCCCCAATCACCGCCCGAGGCTCATTTTGTGTTAGTGGAAATTCACTGTGATTAGAACACTGTGCATTACCAAAGCAACATCCTGTTCCCAGGTCAGCCCAGGAGGATTGCTCCTTGCTATCAGTTTGCAAAGTTCCTGAATATTCATGGGCCTTGCTCTCTTCTGATGAGGCTGAACTCTCCCACTAACTCTGGAGAGCAGGCAGTGAATAAGCTGTGCTCAGGTTTCTTATGTGGAAATGGTGTTTCTTTACATCACAGAGGCATGAGTGAAAGGATGAATTCAAATACTTCCCAGGTAGCCAGGGATTTGTAAGAAAGGGGTATGTGGGGGCTGCCTGTGCAAATTCCCCAGGTGTGTGCAGGGGTTACTGTCCCTCAGTTCCCACTGGAGGTCCCTGGCATGTGATGTGGCATTGCACTTTTGGTTGGAGCTGCTTCTACTCCAGAATGTTACAGGAAGATAAAGAGCCTCTTAATGTCTCAAGTTCAGTGCTCTTTGCCATTTGTCTCTCAAGTACCTTGCAGAGCTCCTAATTGAAAGCCTGACATTCTCTGCTGATTCATCAAAATATTGCTTGTCTAACTATGAGCTTCTGCATAACCTGTTTTTTCCTATTCCTTCCTTTTTCAATGAGCAACTGGAGTTGCACCTTCTGTTTTCCCTAAACATTTACTCATACTGCTCACCAGGATGTAATCTGTCCTTTCCAGCTGGGAGCTCCTTGCTGCAATCCCCTTACACACACCAGAAATGTAGGAGAATGAATGAAGGCAGTGACAGGATCAAGCAGTGTGCCATGTTTTGTCTGGGTATGAATTTCGGAATATCTGCTCAAATCCACACTGGGTGTGTAACTCCATCCACCTCTCCTTTCCTCCTAATTACTTATATGGAACCACCAGGAGACAGCATGTCATAATATCCCTTCATACTTCAAACCACAAACAAGGAGAGAGCCGAGCCAGGCCTAATGCAAACAGAGAGAGCAAGAGACAAGTACATCTGGCTGGGAATAAACAGCCAGCTTTCTGCTTCCTCTCCTGGAAACTTGCTTGACTTGTGTTCTACCTCAGTTTATCCTTCCAGAGGTGGAATGGCCTGTGTTGGGGCTTGTGTAGCACTTTTAGGGATCCTCAGATTGAGGTGCCACTGAAGCATTAAATGTGCAAGAGCACAAGTAGAACTGATTGTTAGAGCTGAGAACCCACGGCTGTGCAGGTGAGCACAGGCTGCAGGGAAGAATCATCACCAGGCAGTCAGTTCTACATCTCCAAACCCAGCACTGACAGGGGTGAGAATGAGTGTGTTTGTCATTGCTCCTTCCATGTCTGAATACTCTGCATCACAGTGGAAGAGTGTGTGGGGAAATAGCCACAACAAATTGAACCAAACTGGAAATGCTCTTTGCCTGGAGAACAGACTTGGGGAATTAATATGAGAAACCTTCATTTATTTTTTCTGTCTCCACGCCATGGTAACTTGTTGTCTATTTTTAAGTACAATAAAAAGTTCAGTTTACTCTTCTCTGAAGTTATTCTAACGTAGTCATTCATCCTCTTTCAACAAAATTGCAACAGAACATCACAAAAACATTTACTGGGGAGTCTGAAGAATGGTAAACAGAAACAGACATAACAGGGGATAGTCATATTTGTCATATTTGTCAGGGATGAGTAGGTACATTCGGTTATTTCTCTTGACTCCTCTAATACTGAACCTATGTTTCAGAGTTCTCAAGGAGAGTTATTCCAAAAGGAATGAATTTTCCTGAAATTCAGTCAGTTATGTTTAAAAACTTCCCATAGAAAAAAATGTTGCAGAAAGGTAAAACAAAAACAAATGTTATCTAATTTTTAAAAGAAAAAGCTCTCTGCAATTGCAATTGATTATTCTAAAATTAACTCGTATACAGCAGAAACACAAAGCGTAAATGCTACTAGAAAAACAAAATCTAATTATCACCTGTAACTCTCAGTGACCTGTGTATGTCCTTTATTTACTCTGCTGCTTGCAATCATTTAACATTTACTCACAGAACTTCATTTGGGGTTTTTGCCAATATCCTCCTGCACAGCCCACCCCCAGACTGGAAACCAGAGTTCTCTTGCTAAATTTTAGCACACAAGCTTGCAAAGAAAAAGCTGAAGTTCACAAACAGGAGTGTTCTCCCAGAACCAGAGCTGTGTGCAAAGGCACTCAGATATGCATAACTCTCCCAAATTTGACAGAGCTCCCAAATGTGTAAGGTTATTGCAGCCCTTTTTGTCAGGTGGCCTTGAATGAACTGGGCTTGCCCGTAGAGAGGGACCAAAGATAAAAGTTGACCATATTGGGAGTTTTTACATTTTTTGTGTAAGAAAACTTATCTTTCAGCCACACTTACCCACCTCAAACAATGAGATCACCACAAATCCATCTGCCTCGCTTTGGGAGTAAATCAGAGACTATTTATATCCAGAGCTTTGAATTTTTACTGCCTGGTAATACAGGACAAGGCTAAGGAGATAAAAAAAGGAGAAAGTAGTTCATACTATCTGATAGTCAGTGCTTTTTCCCCATCCTGGAAAGTTTTACAAACAACTGCTGCTTGTTACTTTATGGGTTGGAGGCCTCTGTCTGAAATCAGAGCTTTGAAATTTGGCTTGAAGGCATTTCCCAAATCTGGTGCTCCACTTTTCATGGTGCAAACCTAATGACAGGGTAGGATGTGCTCAGATTATTGTATATCAACAGTACAATGTGCCGGGCAGAAGGATGAGGGGAAGTAATGAAAGACGAGTGTTCCACCAGCATTTAGAGATCCCATCACAGGTTGGCACAGGCACAGGGAGGCTCTCTCTGACCCCCTCAGCTCAGCTTTCTGCAGACCAAAGGTTGTGCTAAACTTTGTCATTATTATCTTTAAATGCTCTTAATTAAACTCAGAGCAAGCTGTAGCTAAAAGGTCATAATTCAAGTGCTTCGGGCCACAGAGATGTGGCTCTGAGGAAAAGTGTGTTTTTGTGTTGCTAGGGGAGCCCTTGATGTGCTGTGGCACCAGGCACGTTTGGGAAAACAAGAAATGAGGCAGGAGTAAGAATTGTTTAATGAAAAACATGAGAAGATTAAATCAAGGTCTGGGACACCAAAAGAGGGCGAGGCAAAACGTTTTAAAAGAGTACTTTGTAAGAGGGGTATAATGTTTACTTATAATATTTGTTTATAAAATCATATTTAGTTGTTTCAGAGGAAAAGTTTAGACCTGAACTATTGCCAGAGATTGCTTACAGAGAAGGGGTTTTTGGTGCATATATTTGAAAATATTTCCAGCCATCTGCTTCTGACTGCTCTAAAACCATGGATGTGCATTTTCTACTAGAAAAATTATACAGTAGAGATCATAAATACAGAGTTTCCTCTTTGTTCCTGCTTAGAATTGTCCTGGTGCCTTTCAACTGAACGTTGTGCTTGGTTGCCATACTTTGTCAGAGAAAAACACAGTTCTTCTGGTCACAAAAGGAGTAAAAAGAGATCTATAGTCTTCATGAATAGGTAAGAAATTCTGATTCACTGCATATTTCTATTGTAGTTCTAAAAAGAAGAGACAAGCTGATACAGCAGGAAAATTATTTGCAGATAAGCTGTGGCTTAAGAATTCCCAAACTCATTACAGAAACTACAGATTGTTAACTGTAAAGCCTGAAAGTGTGTGAAATATCTGTAGAAGTATTTGGTGGTTTGGATGTGTTTCTCTACACTTTGTACTTCACACAAGCTTATTTGTCAAGGGTTCCTACAGCGAAGCACTAAACAAAATGTCAGAATTATTATTTACCCTTAAAGTCAAGTAACATCTATGGTGGATTTCGGCTGTAGAACCCATAAAGACAAAACCACAAATTAGTGTTTCAGTCCTAATTCCAGAGTGACACTTCTGTGCACAGACCTCAGATATGATGGGTAATTACTGCATTCACAACTTTGCCTTCTTCTTCTAACAGTTTAGAATATTGCAGCTGGTGAAAGCAATGTATTAAAACTCCTAAATTAGAAATAGAAACTGACAAAAATGGGAAACAATAACCCTGATAAGACAACTTAAGACAATAATATTAATTATTTAGCCTTTATCTTCTTTGCATCAGACACTTAGGAAGAACATAATGCCATAAGCAAACGTCCACAGGGGTGAGCTTTATGACAGATCATCTCTGTTGAGAGTAGCAAGCTTGAATTAATACACATGAATTAACTTCCAAAAATTTATCATCTGTAAGGCTGTGACTTTAACTCTGATTTCAGTTTGCAGCCTGACACATTAGACTCTTCATTCTACTCAATCTGATATGTGCTAAACATCTGCAATAAATGTATGTTTTAAAAGCGTTACAGAAGAGGGGAGAAAAAACAACACTGATTATTCCTCATTATTCCTGACTTTTTTCCAGGTGGGGATCAGCTTGAACCTCAATTTTCCCTCTTTTTTGAACAAACTGTTTAGTTCCACTCTATTTGGATGCTTCCACAGCATTGGATAGAGAACATTTAAAGCTTCATTCCAGCTGAGTACCAGTAAGATCACACAGACCTAAGTCAGTGTTTTACCCCTGCTATAACCATTACTACACACAGGGCAAGTAAAGGAAAGCAGCCCTGATTCCAAAGCGTTTGATACCCAAATGAGTGACATAATATATGTTTAATCACACAGGAACTGACCACTGCTTGATAGAAATCTTCCTGTCTCTCCCAGCACCAACAGAGCAATGCTAATTTGGACCAGATGCACATCTGGCCCGGCCTGGGTAAAGAAGCCATTGAGCTGGAAATTTAATATTTAAACCAGTACAAACCTACAGAGTTCTCTAATGAAATTAAATGTGGGTAAAGGATTAGGTACCACTTTGATTATCTGCTAAAGAAGGCTTACTTTTGCAGCAAAGAGGAACTCACTAATAATGGGACTGGGTATTTTTGCTGCTAATGCAGTGTCAGTTCCATCACACCCTGAATGTGCTCAGTGTTGAGGTGGATCAGGGACAGGGCCAAGCATGGTGAGACAAGTGACCTAGACCCTTAGGGTTCTTCCCTGCTTTTCTAGAAAAGCTGGACACAGCCACACATGTGGGCTATTTCTGTAGGGATGAATTTGGATATGTCACTGTGCCCTTTGTAAGTCATAAAACCTGAAAATTGGAGAAAGTGAGAATAGAAATACTCACCACTAACCACACAAGAGCTCCCTGTGGTCCTGGCTTTCCTAAGCAAACCTTGTTCTCCCTACCCTTGCTGGAGTTTATTTGGCCTTGCTGCTGGTGGGTCTGAGGGATCACGAGTGCTCAGACCTGGCAAAGACCTGAAGAAGATGAACAGTGTAAGAGATGAGTAAGCTGCCATGGGGGTTTTGTTAACTTCCACCTGACATTCCAGGGATTTAATGGAATCTGTCCAATGGAACAGGGAGGGATGAGTTGGGTTTGTGCAGCCCTTGCCTGAGCTGAGGCTCAGCAATGTGTTGTGGCCCTGGGGGAGGACACAGTGCCGAAGGAAGGTGGTAGGGCATCCTCACCCCCACAGCTCTGAACACCTGCAGTATTCACCCCACGCTGTTTTCCTTGCATTAGTCTGACCTTTTCTGCATTGTGATGCCTGTGGGGTAATGGAATCATTTAGCTAAAAGCTCTGGGCAGCCTGACAGCTCCTGCCTTTCCCTGCAGTGGGGGCTGAGTGGCACTGCTTCCATACCCACCCTCAGAGGGGCCTGGGGAAACACATTGTGGAAGGATGCACGTGGGGAGAACACCAGGCATTCACCAGCAACAGGAAAGTAGTAACTCTTTAGAGATTTAGTTATTTATTATTCTACATTAGTGTCTTCGTGTGCTGTGTTACTTTTCTTTATATTTTAGGCCACCAGCTAACTAATCAGCCCTAGATTTGATAAGGGATCTTCTAAGCACACGCTGCTGTCAGTCGGTCCCTCATGACCAGCTATCAGGGAGCATTCAACAGAGTAACTTCACAATTACACTGGCAATTTGGGATAGTAAAAAACAGGCTATGCCCTTATTTTATTAAGATGCACTTATGTCAGAGAGGTCTGGGAAAAATATTGAAATATTCATGAAAAATGCCTTTCCTTTGGGATGCCTCGAAGAGTTGTTATTCCATTGGGGCTACCTCTTGTGCCTGATCAGCATTCAAAGGCCCTTTTTAAACACGTCCTAAATAGTTCACCATAATACCACAAAATCTATAGCTCCAACCTGATAATCCTGCTTCAGAAATTATGGAATTATCCTGATTATGGAAGGTTTCTGCCAGAAAACAGAATAGAATACAAAGCAGCTACAAAATTTATAAAATAGAATTGACCTTGTGGACTATTTGGTTAATTTTTCATGGTATTTTCCCATGTTTTTGTGCCTCATTAGTCCACATGACTGTGGCATTAAATGTGTGCCCAAGGCCATAAGAGTGAGTAGGAAATAATGAATCCAGGACATGTCAGTGGAGAGGACCAGGCAGGAAATCCATGTGAAATGCACCCAATTTGGCATGATTTTCAACACCTTCTATTACTGAAAGCTATGAAAAAAGCAATAAGTTACTATTAAGTTATGTTCTCGTAGATTAAATATGCAAACTGGAGTCTCAGTGCTCATACTCTTAGCAGATGGCTCTAACCTTGACATTGCCAAAGAAGCAACGTGAGGGGTGAGGAAACCGGGGGAGAAAAAAAAGGAAGGAATAAGAATTCAAGAGAAAACAGTTATGTGTTAATTATAAAGTAGAGCTACTCAACTAAAACAGTTTATTCCTGGCTCTTTACCCCTCGGACTTCTCCAATGACAACATGGCATAGGCAGCAATGAGACTTTCATGAATGATGTTGCAGAAAAATTATGGAAAAGAGATCAGATCCTCTGAGTTTGGGGGGGAGGGATATGTTTTGACTTTGTGTGCTGAATGCTTGTCTTCCTCTTCGTGTCACTGTGACTTTCATCAGTTCATGAAACCTTGTAATTGTGTATAGCCAAAGACACAGCTAATTTATTCTCTGCACATCTCACAAGTTACAAGTAATCACAGCAAGAATTTTAATGTTCTATTTCAATTTGATGAAGTCAAAACCTATCAATGTTACACCAATGAAAGCAGTGTAATCAAAAATAGTATCCATTATTTACATAAGCTCTAAAGAAACCCAGGTTTATATGGTGGTGATGTTTAAAAAAAGAAAAGTGTCTCCTCTAAAAAAAACACCAACAAGGACTTGCTTGAGGTACTGAGAAAATGGTTCTCCAGTTATCTGGATGTAATCCAAGGACCAGTACAGGACTTTGGATGGCAAAGCTCTTGTGCATTATCTACCTGTGAACTTGCTTCATTCACCTCTTTCAAGGCATAATTCCTTAGGGAAGATGACATACTGTCCTATTTTATTATAATATTGGTATAAATCACAAGTAATTGCTTTGAAGGATAGAAGCCACAAACATAGACGTGGCATAAGGCCTAAGCAGTACTTTGCTCTCTCTTCCACAGTTACACAGCAGCTATACTATAAACACAAGGCACGCAAGTTCACAGTCCTCCAAAGCAAAGGCAAGTGATCTGGTTTTAATTTCAGGTTTTCTACACTTACGTCTGGGAACTGTACACTTCCAGGAATTATGGGTTAAGTTGGAGGAGGAACAGCAGCAACTCATTTTGGCAGTTTAAAAGAGAGTTCAGTGATTTCAGGAATAGTTCCCTTTCCACCTCTCCAGTGGGAATAGCTCACTGATGCAAGTGAGGACAACAGGAGCAGGGTGTCTTCCTACAGTGTAAAGTCAGAGCCGTAATGACAGGATACAAAAGACTTGTAATTGAGTGCTTTGAAAGGACAAACATTTTGAAAGCATGTTTCCAAAGTACATCTGCAAAACAGCTTGACATTTTCTCTTATTCGTGAGGCTTAGGGCAGTATGTTTTACGGTTGCTCAACTCCAGGCAGAGACATTTTCCTGCAGGAAGACTGGCAGCTTTTTCTTTGCAAAAGCTTAAGCCAAAGCCAGTGTGGAATGGATGTCCAGCATGGATCCCCTAAAACAGTGCATCTCTGCAAATGAGAGCAGCAGTAAAACCTGATACAGCTCCTTCCTCCTGGTCCAGCACTGCTCCAAACGCATTGAGAGTGTACACAAAGTGTATGAGCCTCATGGCCAAAGCTCACGATCATTATTACGCATTTTTCAAAACCTATGAGTAGCTTTTCAGCTGCTAAAGGCTTTTGCATTTGAGTTACACTCTGTACTGCTTTTGGCACAATCAGTGCCGCTGTTTGAGTCCAGTTGCAGGGGAATGGAAAAGCTGTGGAAGAGCAAGTCTGGCAGAACCAGACACAGCAATAGGGCCACCATGTACGGAGGGCGCAGCCAGCACTGAGACTTCTGGACAAGAAAAAGCAGAATGAGTTTCCATAAGAAATGGAAAAACACCCAAAGAAATATCTGTTAGCAGAGAGCAAAGCAGGTCCATCAGGACCCTTAGGAGTACTATTTAAAAGGGCCTACCCTTGGGTTCTTAGTTTTGTAGGTGGTTATTTTTAATTGGAATGGCAGACAAAAATCTAGTCCTATCACACAGATAGATTTGTATACATGGAAAGTATCTGCTGTGTTTCCTTTTCTTTTCCCCAGAAAGTTTGGAGTTTTGAGCTGTGCAAGATGGATGAATGAGGACATAGTTTTGTCTTTGGAGTTTACAGTGTCCAGATTAAACTGAAGATATTTTCCAAAAGCATGTGTTATGTATTTAAGAGGAGAAGTTCACTGTGGGGTGATAGAGATCAACCTTCTTTTTTTTTCCTGGAAGAAGTTTTGTTTAGTTTCCATTAAGTAATGAGCTGCTAAAGGATTTGCTGCTACAAGAATCCGAAAAAAGACACCTTAAACACACTAAAGCAAAGTATTGTCCTGTGGGACAATTCCATACTACAAATTTGTGCCAGTAGGCATTCCATCACTGAAATATCAACTGGAAATAGCTAAACACCGAAGATTTGTTCCAGAAACATTCTTGAGAAAATTGTTTTCCTGAAATACATAATCATGCTTATTTTTTTTACATTCCAGTGTTTTTACTGGTTTGGTAGCCTTGACAGGAGGCATGAATCACAAACTTACAAGCAGACAGCATTCTGCATTCCTTTTTGTGGAAAAGTCAGCCCCTAATGGTTTCTGCAAGACAGAGCAAGGGAATACACAATATGAAGATTGCTTATTTGAGCTCCATTTGCATCAAAATGAGAAAACAGGATACTTCTACAGTCAGAGATAGAATAAAAGTAGTGTCAAACCATGTTCTTAATACTTTTCTTAGCCAGGTAGTAATTTTTTTAGATAAAAACAATTAGTTTTGCTGGAATCCACTGGGAAGGTTAACCCTAGTGAGCAGGAGTGAGAACAGAGAGGCACTGGAGTCAGCTGAGCTTCACATTGAGGATTTGTTGGTCAACATACCACCCAGCCTTTATAATTCAGAAAGTTACTATTTGGTTCAACAAGATAACCAGTGTCAACCCACAGAAAGATTTCCTGAGTGCTTGACACTCACAATTCAGTATCTGAGCTGTTTGCTCAACTTAATTCCTTGATATTGTTTCCCCTTCCTGACCGGATAGCCTTCCGGACTAAATTTGCTTCACATAAACTCTATCTCATCATTAAATGAATCTCCACTTCAAGCCCAGCCTTCACTTTCTGCGAGCATATTGTCACAACAAGCAAATAAAAATGAGAGCAAGCATTTGCTGGAAAAACAGTGGATATTTTCCTGTAAGGCTGTTGGATTGCTCCGGACATCCGGTCTCCTGTAAACCATACCAGCAGTAAAATGAGGGATAAACAATTGGCCAACACTTATCCACTGATTTAGAAACAGCTCCTTGGTGCAGATCTGTGGCTAAGACTTTGCACGTGCCCTCAGCTGTGAGGCAGGATATGTATTTTATCCAGCCACACACGAAGTCCTGTCTCATCTTTACTTTCTACTCATGAAAGTGCCTTTGGCACGACACCAAGCAGAGCTCCTTACACACCACCCTTCCCTGAAACTGGGTCTGGGTGGATCCCAGTGGGTTTAGGCTTGTTATATATATATATATATATATGTGACCAGTGCTGTTAATCTATACATTTGCATAAGGATTTTTCTAACAGGAAAATACATTGAGAAGAGAGTGGATCAGGTTCCACGCAGACGTACACAGGTACAGTTCAGGTCACCCAATATCACCTCAAAATCTCCCTGTAGGGCAGAAAGACAAGTATTACTTGGAAAAGGGTGACAAGTACCATTTGTACGAAGTCGGGGACTCCTTCCCTTCTTGGCCCTCCTAAGTGCTTGCCAGCTTGTAGGATTAAACCTGATATTCATACAGGAGACAACCTGGGGCTCAGATCCCTGTTCCTACTTTGAACTGGAGTAGGCAACTTAATCCTCCAGAGACGAAGTTTCAACATCTGTTAAAGAAGGTCTGAAAATGCTATTTTCCCCTACAGGGAGCAATACAAAGTGAACTAGTTAACACCTAGAAAGGGTTTAGGGTTTCAGAAAACTAAGCCCCGTGGAAATGAAGGGTGCTGTGACCCCTCCGTAATAGAATATTTTGTCATCCAAGAGTGGCAATTTCCTTACAAGTTTCACTGTTCCTTGTTTCACTGTTATTCCTTTATATCCTAAAAACAGACACCACAGGTTTTGCCCCTGCATTTCTTATTTCTGCCAGGCAATTCTCACTCCCTGTGCTTGGCAAAAAAATTGAGTGCAGTGTTGGATCTGCTTTCAGACTGCAGAACACTCCGAGTTTTACACTTCACACTTCAGCTACTGTTGCAGAGAGAACACTGATGGTGTCAGCCACGAAAGGAAGTTCCGAGTCGTGAACTCCTGAGTGAGCTGCCTTTGTTGTCTGGACTCAGAACGTGGGATGAATGTTCTAAATTAAGATTCAAAGCATTCCATATTTCTGAGTACAAGGATAAATTAAAAGTACGAATTAATAAAATAGTTCAAGCCCTTGAACACAGCAGGACATCACAGCCCATTCCACCGTCAGTTCTGGACTGGGGCATTACCATTTTATAAGTGCATAAAATGCATAAATGCACTTATTTTTTTTAAAAAAGCCCTTTGCATATTAAACCAAAGATGTAACTAACATGGGGCAAACCCAAGCACCAAATGGTAACTCCTGTAAATTTTCAGAACTCTGGGTCCCAGCATTCTCACACTGATTTTGAGCTTACTGAACACCTGGAGACTTCAGAGTGGATGAAATGCAGTCACCAAATGCTCAAAGTTTCTAAAATTTGAATATTTGTCTGAATTTGAAATATGCCACGAATTTCTCTTTGTCTAGTAGAGACAATTTATGTTGTTGTATCTGACACACACCAATTAAATTATGCAGACTTTTAAAATGTGCAGGCTTACAGGAAGTACATCAAGAACATTCAGATCAAAAGAATATTTCTTGATATTTTAATTCTATACCTTGAAGAGACAAAGCAATATAAAATCTGCCATTTTTAATGTGTGCCTTTAAAGGGTGCTCTGTTTGCCTATCAAACAGAGGTCAGGAATAGGATTCTATACAGTTGTGACAAACTGGGGATAGGAATGGAAAATGTTTTTCACCTTCTACAAGCACAAGCACCACACCCAGGAACGATCCCCTGCACAGAGACAAGAGGAGGGAGAGCTGAGGAGGGAGAACTTTGGACAGAGAAGGGAATAGGAATGACATCTGACCACAGAGTGGGTGTGAGTTAACGCCGAGGTGCTGCTGCCAACACACAGTGTCACTCTGGAATGTGGATAACAGGCGAGTTTGGGGGGAACCCTCTGGCTCTCCCCAGCACTGATAAGGCTTGAACTGCATTACTGTGTCTAGATCAGGGACCACACTTTGGGAGATCTCTGAACCGGTCAGAGACACTCCCAAAGATAGCAATAAGAATGATAAATTTTCTATAAAATAAGAATCATGATAAAACACTGGAAAAGTGGGATATTTAGCTGAAAAGACTGAGGGCAGGCTTGATAACAGCCTGCCAGATATGTAGAAGGCTACTTTATATGTCTACAAGAGTAACAAAGTTCAGGGTACATCATCAGAAACGTTTTATAATGAAAGGGCCATGAACAGCAGAAGGGTTTGACTGAGGGTTTGTGCACCCCTAGTGAAGAGTTCAAGGCAAGCTGACAGACCCCAGAGTTGTTGCTTTTCCCTGGTATTAGGTGACTTCATATTCCTCCCAGCCCTGTGACCCCACAGTTGCTGTTTGCTCTTTATCCTGCTTAATTCAAAGCACTAAAGGCCCTGACAATGCACTGTGAAATGCATTTTATTTCAATGAGCCCAGAATATGCTTCTGCTTCTCTGCCTCCTCATTTTAGTTTCTGAGGAAGGCAAAAGACAAGTTATTATTGTTCTCATTCGACCCAATTGTTTAATGAAACATCAGCTTCTCAGTGAGGAAACTTCAAGGCTGAGGTCTGTGAGATGTGAACATTGTGGTCCTTACTCAGATAGACACTGAAGGTCAAGAAGAGCCAAACACAGACTTGCTGTTGAAAGAAGTGTGTCAATATCTGGCAGCTTTTTCAGAAGGCTCACTCTCTTCGATAGACTGAGCTGTGTGCATTTCACTCAGGCAGAGAGAAAACTGAAAATTAAATCTTGAACACTGGCATAAATATCTCCAAAACACTGTTTGTTGTTTAATTTACAATTTCAAACAACTGGTGCAGCTCGAACTGAAAGGACAGAAATGATGCAAGTAACCACAGGAACTAAGAAATGCCAGCAAGGCATTAATCTTTCTATGGAAAAGACTAGAGAAGTTGGAGTGGAGGGAAAAACGCATTAATTTTTTCAAAACCAGCCCAAGTATCATATCAAAAATCCATCCTGCTCATTTGCAGGTATTATAGGGATTAGGTGTAAGGCGTAAATTGTAATTACAAGTCAAACTATGCCAGGCCAACATGGGCATTGTTCAAGAAGTCACGCCAAATGGCATCCCAAGCACACAATGTGGAAAGAGGATTTGCCAACAATTCTAATTTGTGAAAAATCATCTCAGTGTTTTGTTTCACTTCGATAAAAACTGCTTTTTTTACAAAAAATGTCGTCCAGTTCCACAGGGGCTGGCTGCAGTCCAGGTGTGCAGACACAGTGATGAAGAGGGCCATTAATGAAAAATGCCAAGCTCTGAGTTCCATGTCATTAATATTTATGACACAGTGTGAAGAGTCTTATGTAAATGCCACTTTGTGTGTGGGTTGGGATGGAGGAAGAGAGGGATGGTAGGGGAGGAGAGTTACAGTATTTATGCTAAAGTGTCCAGGCATCTTGACAGGGAACAAAGCCCTCTGCAGACACTGGGCAGCAATAATTAACTCTGATGTTTGGATAGTTACACTTTGTGTGACCTCTGATTCTGATGGCATAAAACTGCAAAAATGACTGTTCTGTGAAGCTGCCAAGTGGAATGCACTTGGATGGGTATTTGGAAGCCAAGTATCATTTTTAACCATCATCTATTATTTTGGGCAAACTGCCTGAAGTGGACTGACCCTCCAACATCTATTTCGTGCCAGCCTGCTCCTCCTTGAAAATACACAACAATTGCAGGCAGACAATATGTTTTGTTCACCATGACGCTGCAACTCCTACCAGTGCTGAAATCCTCAAGTGACCGAGTTCCTCCCTTTGCAGGTGGTGGGAAAGAAGCCGTGCTGCCAGTGAGTGCTGCCCTACACCCTTCCAGGCCCCAGGAGGTGAGCAGGCATCTCAAAGGCAGCATTTCCACAGGGTTTGTGCCTCCCCGGATGCAGCATTCTGGGTTCTCTGCAGTCAGTGAAGGTGACAGGTGCTCTGTCCTGGGGTGACAGTGCCCTGCCCCTGGTCGTGTGGGTGCAGAGAGTCCCTCTCACATTTTCACACAGCTCACATTGTCCCCTCGCTGCTTTTAATGCAAATTGTCTCCTTCTCTTGACATAAATAGTCTGTTTCGTGTCATAACTTAATTCCTACAAACCGCTGTGTTTTTTCAACCTCTGTTGTTATGTCAAGGGAGAAATGGAGTGCACTATACACATCGTATTTTTCATGCAAGTGTCTGGCATGCATATTGCTTATATAGAAATAGAGCATTGTTTAGAAAAAGAGAAGAATTTAGAGGGAGCTGGTATAAGATATCCATTTTTTTAAACCAGCAATTCCTTGGAGGTTAATTTTTTTCAAATGATGGTATTCCATAGGCTACAAAGAAAAATGCAGAGAACCATCAGGTAAAATCAAATTTACAATTTTAGACGAAGGAATCCTCATAATCGTAGCACTAAAATATGAAATGAAAAATTACTGGAATTAACTGCTGAAAATTTGTTTTAACATGTGCTAATGGAAACTTGGTCACATACTCTGTTACCCAGGAAATGTATTAACTTTGAAGTTCCTATCTCCTGTTTCTATTCAGGGAAGGTCAAAGCTGAGGTTCAGCAGGAATCCAGGAACTTTTAAGGCAAGGATAAATTAATCCACGGGGCATGTTTTCCTGAATTCTTCCTTTGTAACTCTATCTCTCTAGAGTTTGCAGCAATATCCACCAGTCAAGAATGGGTGATTGTACTTTGGACTACACAGTCAGCCCTGAATTAAGACAGTGGCTGGTTTCTCACTGACTTTAAACTGACCATGGAGAAATTCCTCCTAATGAGTTTAAATGGAATTCTCAGTAGTAGGAGATTCCCTTTATATCCCTATGGTGGCTCTCTGCATCTGACTCTGACTTTTATACACTTGCCAGCCTCATCTCAGGCTCCATAATGATAAATTCAAAAATGCAATTGATGTTTCAAAAGCAACTTTTTTGGAAGGAAATAAAAAAAGCATGTTTGGCAGATAATCCTAGGGTGGCTGTGCTCAAGGGGCAGTAAGGATCCAGCCTGGCTGCAGGGCTCTCCACTTTGGACACAGTTCCTTGGCATTTGATTGATTTCCTGAAAAGAGGGGAAGGGCTTTGATTTAAGGCCTAAGGAGGGGCACTGGAGAGGGAGCCCAAAGATGCTGAACACTGGTTTCAATGGAACTGATGCTCAGGACCTCTCTAAGGCAAGAGTTCAGGTGAAGAGTTCAGTGAATAAGGTTCCTGCCTCCTTCGAGCTGTGCATCCCCTCCTGGGAGGGACTGTGACCCCCCAGCTGCCCTGGCCACTAATGGGAGCTGAGGGTGCTCAGGAGTTTGGATAACTCAGCTCTAAATGCATTACAAGTAACTGCATGATCTCCAGTTAGGGGACATCTGTCACCCAGTAACAGCAAACACCATCTGCCTTTGCACCACCATATTCCTACTTCCGTGAGCAAATGGAGCTCAAGTGACACTGGGCACTGCTTAACTAAAAACAAAATGTATTTACTTGCTGCTTTGCCCTTTAGCACATTTTGAACAGCTCTAATGAAAGGCTTTGCCTACAAAGGCTTTCATTAGAATAATTTGCTATTTGTGCTTTCTCTGCTGTAACTTCAGAATTATATCATTTTTCTCTAACCAACTCATGGAAGACACCTAAACTAATTATGAAATAATTCACCCTCCCATTACTCCTGACCTTAGCCAGTAGTCTACTCTTTTCAAGATAATATCAGGAGTCCTTCTTGACCTCTTCAGCTTCTGCCCAGAAGAGGAATGGCTGGTCCAGCCTTCAGCTTCTCTTTGCTGGTACTAAAACAAAGGAACTGCAAAGGCAGCACAATAACAGGCCAAAAATCTTCACTGCAAGACTAAAGTAGACCTCTGGAATTTCGCCAAAAGGAATTTACAGTTGAGTTGGTTTGAACACTTTGTACTGTTCATAATTTATAGGGACTCCTTATTAATATTTTTAATGTCTGGAGGAAAATTAAATTATACTTTACAGCACCGTGGAGTCAATTTTTAAAGATGTTCAAATTATCTGACTAGATAATTGCTCCTCTTCTGGCTTTTGACCACGACTGTTCCTTGTGTTACTGGATTAAACCGAGAGCAGAGCATGTGTCATGGTCTGAAGAAGGAAATGGGTCTTTAGGAAGCTTTGGGAAATCCATCATTTATCTCACTACTACAATGTACTCCAAAGGCAGTTAATGGTAGCAATTGATGCTGCGCTTTCCAAATTTAGCCCTCGAGGGATTGATGTGCTGAGTGTCCTCAGAAGAGTACTTGACTGGAAAATCAAACTTAGGGACTAGTGTAGAAAAGGATGCTCGAGCAGGCCAAATGAACCAAACATAAACACAGCCCCGAGAGCTAAGAGGAAATTAGTGGAAAACTAGAACAGCTCCCATAAATCTAGAGAGGCAAAATATGTTTATTTGGAATCCCGGAATTCAAAGTCAATTTGTATCTGGTGCTTGCATGAACTTTTCAGACAACGTTTTACAATGTTTGTGACCCGCTATACAATTCGTATGCTTTATTATAATTTATGGAAACAATCTCTCTGTTTCCCTAAATATGTACAGAGGCAAGTTCTGTAGTTAGGTTTTGTACATATTTGGCCAATTATGTCCGTGCACAAAGAATAAAGCATTTTGTTTGAAATGCCTGCAAGCTCACAGACGAAGCTAAAGTGAAGCTTTAAAGTGAGCAGCATTTCCAAAGGCCCCCCAAGCCTTCATCCACACAGTAGAGTTCCACACTTGCATCTTTGTTCTCACCATAAAAATGAAAAGTGACCTCTCAAGGTAATGCTTGATATTATTTATGCCTTGAAATAGCAGTGGAGAACCTGAGTGACTGTTCCCACTGTACTGAGAACTGTGCAATATCTGTCATACGAGCCTGCCTTGGAGGTTTAGATTGTTAGCTCCTAACAGACTAGAGTTAGGAGGAGAAACGAGCTCTGAGAGATGAAATGTTGCAGCTCTACCAACTTCCAGTCCAGCAAATTGCACGACAGAACATGCCAGCTCTCAAACTATCATGAAAACTTGCAGCAGACTCTGAAGTGAGACTTGTGACATTGTTTAAAACTCTCCCCTAAGTCCCTAAAAGAAAGCTTTGTATCTCCTTGGAAGCTGAAAACAAGAATTTGTGAAAATTCCCCACGAGCACGTCTGGAATCGCCTCCAAGACTCTGCTGCCATCAGAGGTAGCCTGATGGCAGACACTGCAATGTTTTTCTGGTTTTATCTGCACCACAAGCTGTAGTACAGCACAGACATAATTGAGCCAGTCCTGACCACACTGCCTCAGCTGCTGAAAACAGCATCCCTATTAGTGCTGACATTAGTGCAGCCTTATTTGTCTCACTCTCCCTCCTCTGTATCGCTGCCATGCTCCTCAGAATGCCTTCTCAGCCTTAAATTAAATTGCAAATTATCATGTAAATTAAATTGTTCTCTTTTCCCTGGCTATCTTTGGTTTCAAAGGGCGCACTTCCCAAACAAACAGTACCATAAGGCTTTGGGAAATAAGGCACTGGGAGAAGGCACTGGTCTTCTGTTGGCTGAAAATCAACTGGATGAAAAGGTTTCTGTCATGACCACACTTCCAGATTACCATCTCGTTAGATATGTTGGCATAATTCACAGGTAGTTAAGCCCTTAAAAACAGATATTTCAACATAATCCAGGTTATTTTATGTATTACTAAGAGCAATTTGATTTGCTGCCTTTTATTTTTCCCCTCTAAACAAATGGTGCTCAGCATAAATTTCATGAGCAGTTTCATCATCAAATTTTAGGGGTCAGTAACCTCTGCTGGAGGATGGGCAAGTCTGGATGAGAAACTTGAACTAATCTGCACTGGGGGGCATTAACCTCACAGCTGGGGCCTGAGCAGGCCCAGCTCAGCAGCCTCACTAAGGACTGGCTGACAGAAACAAGTCCTGAAAGTCTGTGCCACATGGAGTTTTACAGTGGGTGTTTCCTCCTAAAAAGAGAATTTTCTCTGAAAACTTTTTCTGGGTAAGTTCCTGGAAAGAACTGCAGCTTTTTTTCCTTTCCGTAGAAGACAAGTTCCAAAGTGACAGCTTCATTCTCACAGCGGTGAAAGGAACTTGAACTTCCCTTATAACTGAGTATTTTGTGGTAGTGTGTGAAAACTCCTGAGGCACAGAAACAGATACAGATATGGATACAGAAACAGATATAGTTTCTCCAGTCTGGTTGGATAAAAGACAAGGAGTCTTCCAGACATCACACAGGGAGTAGGGTCTACTCACTGGTGATGAAACAACAGCCTCTTTTTTCCCGATGGCCCTTATACTCTTTACACTTAAATTACAGAAGGAAACAGAATTATTTCCTGTACAAGCCATAGGTGAATGATAGACCTTTAGTTGTGCTTACTGGGAATGTCAGAGCAGGCAGTGCAATCCTTCCTGCCTCAGCAATAAGAACAAACCCTTGTTTGACAATTTGCTGATTCCTGGGTGATCTCTTAGAAAAGATAAACTGGCAACCTTCTCCACTTCCAGTCACTGACACACTTCCATAGATCAAATGAGAATACATGGAAAAATAATGATTCAAAATCAGAGATCAATGTAGTGTAGAAGGCAAGCCAAATGTCACCTGTGACAAAGCGGGCCCCAGGTATTTATAGTGCATCTTCTGGCCAAGTTCTACTGGATGACATTGGCAGGCTGCTGTTTCAAGCCCATATTCAGTGCCCTGCTCCACATGGGACTGTGAATATTTACTGAGAATTAACATCTGTCTCAGTAATACTTTGACATCGTCTATCAGCTCTTATTTCTCATATGTAGCCATTTTTATAAGTGTTAATGAAGGAAAGCTTGCACTGCCTTCAGAAGTGAAAATAAATATTTTAGACCTGGTTTGCAGCTGGAGTAACCTGAGACAAAGATAACTAAATAATTTAAATTATTGCTCATGCTGACTTATGAACTACTTTGGTCAGGCACCGTTTTTTATTTATGTCCAAAAATAAATTAATAACTAGTTATAACAAATAGTTATAACAAAAATAATCCTAGTTAGTAGAAAAGGAGATAAGGAATTCTGACTGTTTGCTGTATCAAGTCAGTAGAATTAGCCAATCAGACAAAACTGGCAGAGAGTCCGAAGGAATCTTAACTAGACCCAATTTGTGTATGGGAAGGATCCCACTGCTGGAAGGCCTGCCCGTGCAGCTACAGGACTCAGTGTCTGTAATTCCCTCCCAGAAAGGAACAGCCACAAAATATCAAAGGCTGTTTTTCCTCTCCAAACTCCCTGCCTGTTGTTTTTTCTCCAAACATGAGTCCATCTGCGCCTTCCCAAGCCATGGACGTGTGGTGACATCTGCGTCACTTTGGAAAAAGCATCTGTGTTTGCTCCTAACGGGAAGTGGGAATTGCCAAGAAAGAATTGTCAAGACCCTTTGTTGTTTTCCTTTTTATACCTGTTATTTCTGAGCAAAAACCTGACCTGACTCTCCTCTCCTTACCAATGTAAATGGGATTTAAGCTCACCGAGGTTCTTTAGGGATCAGAACATGTACTCTTGATTCCCGAGGATATCTCTGTACTTCATGTGATCACACAGATAACCAGTATCCACCCTGGGTTCTCACTGACATTGCTGCACTTCCCATGTGGCAGCAAAGTTCAGAGGGCTGATCTGGCTCCTACTCCCTGTTAGCCACTCAAAGATGTTCAGACTGAGGAACAGTTCTAAGTATTCCCACGGGAGCACTGGAGACAGAGGCAATACCGTTTCTGTAAATTGCTGTGGGACACAAGCAGTGAAAATGTTATTTCAGAAAAAGCTGAATCTGGGGATGTAAGGAAAAATAGTAACAGCTTTTAAAGAAAAACTACCAAGGTGAAATAACGCATTACCATCATTCCAATTTGGTGCTTCCTCTAGGTTCTGACAGAAGTACCACTCCAGGTGCAGATCTCCCAGAGGGCAAAATGTCATCATCAAGCAGCTTCTATTCTGAGTCACTCAAAACAGGGTAGAGAGGAGAATTTGACCCACTGCATAAAGAGTGAGCGTGCTTCTGCAATTTAATTAGTTTTGCAGGAGTGATTAGAGAGGTATGGTGAAGAGGATGAACCCAGGCATCACTGCAGCCATTTCTGATCCTGAGCCTGGGATGTTTCTACTGCATGACGGGCACAGAGCTACGCATCATATCCTGTCCTTATCTCAGAAATGTGAAACAATGAGCCACTCCTTGCCATAAAATACCTGTCTTTCACAATTCTGCCCTATTTTTTCATCAGTATGATTACATTATTTCAAGGCAGCTAGTAAGTACAAAACATTCTGTTTCAACTCTGTGAAAGATGTGGGATTTCTCCTCAGGAAAACCAAGCCACGCAATGACAACACTGTTCTTTAGAAACACAAGATCTGCCATGCAGTGCAATTCCTGACTTGTCCCTTCTGTGGCAGGAGAGTCATTACTTTGATAACTGGGACGATAAATTCCGGAAATAAATTAAAATCTTTTATCCAAACCTTTCAGATGTATTCTTCAAAAAACACCAACAGTTCTTCATTAATTTTCCTTTCTCTTTGGAGATTGCATTTGGAAGTTGCAGCTCATTCTTAACTAATAAAAGTTCACTTAACACACAAGGGAACCGTAGCATGAAATGTTCAAAATGATGAGATGAGAACAAAAAAGCAAACAAAATTTAAATATTTCAGCTTCTCAAGACCAAATTATCTTTTCAGCCACTCACCGAAAATCTGCTTTACATTCCCCAAGGTAAGAACTCCTGGCTCAATTACCAGAAATACAGACTTAGAGGAATTGAGTACAATTTCATAAATATTGGTGCTTATCTGCAGAAACTTCCATATCAGTAAGGGAAGCCATGGCTTTATCCATCAAATTCAAATCTGCAAACCCTTGGGTAGTCGTGGCATTATGTAGAACTGGAGCTAATCTAAGACAGCTATCTGGCTCAAAGAAACCATCTTCCTACAGGAGTACCTTTGATGTTCACAAGACTTGTGTCTTAAAATCACATTCCCAAAGTACTAGAAAGTCAGGGGAAGGGATAGATTTCCCCTGAGAGAGTCCTGTCTCTGGGCACTGCCAGCTTTTTCTCCCAGACAGGATTACCCTGTGGGACTCCTGTGAACTTTCTTTGAAGGGCTTCAATTTTTGCTTCAGAATGGCTCAGACTATTCCGAGCTGCAGGTATTTTGAAAACAAAATTAAGTTTCCATACAAGGTTAAAAATACTCCCTGAGCCCTCTCTCACATCAGAGAGCAGGAGTTGGACGTTACCATGCTATCAATACAGTCAGTATATTTTTCAGGAACAAAATACAAACACTGAGTTAGAACACTTAATATAAGTTTCCTAAGTACTTTTGCTTCCTTTCTTGGTCATGGTTATGAGAAAGTGTTTGTTTAAATGGGGAGGAAAATGGATAGATTCCCCAGACTTCCCTCCTTTGCCAGCAAATACAGCGCTCACCATACTTTGCATAACGTGGTGAAAAGGGAAAAATTAGATTCTCTTGTTAAAATACTTGTTGTCCGTCACTAGGTTGTTTTTCACTTTTCCTAGAAATGTACCCTTAGGGCCATTCTAGTTTCTACTCACTTCTGTAGGGACGTAGGAATAACGGGAAAGGTCTTTGGTCTAAATTCTGTGCTCTCATGTCCTGGCATTAACCCCGAGCAGCTTTCCTACCACTCCGACAGCCATGCTGAGGGGGACCAGGGCCATGGCAGTTTTCTGTGGAACTGTCCCCAGGGAAAAGGCTCTGGATGTGGAGCCTTAGTCAGCCACAGCAGCTGCGTGGTGCTGAGAGGGAGAGGAGGCCACTGCAGCCTCACACCTCTGCTGGGCTGCTGAGCAGCAATGGGATGGGGAATGAGAGGCTGCAGACCCTGCTGACATGGGAAAGTCATTACCACTTTCACCACAGGCAACCTGCAGGGGCCTGAGGGAGCTGGGGCTGTGAACAGGCAGAGACTCACAAGGACAAGGAAGTGTAAATCCCTGGGAGTAAGGCCTTGGAAGGCTCTCTGAAGAGTGATCCGTGCAGCCTGCTCTGTGGATAAGGAGCTCAGCCCTAGCACATCCAAACTTACGTACAGATAAAGTAGAAAGGGCTTATTTCCTTAATTTCTGGTATATGTAACTTTCAAGAAGGAATTTTAATCCCATGTGCATCTATCATCTCCTACCAGATGCACAGAGATAGACATTGCAGAGATAAAGACAACAGTACTACCTATGCATTACCTTCATATCCCTTTCCACTGAATTCTTGCCTCACGCCCATGTGTCAGCCATCTGTGGGTGATTCTGCCAGAATTCTGGAAGCCAGCTAGGAGCTCCCAGGCACGAGGGAGCCCAGCTGGGTGAATGGTGCTGCCCTCCTGCCTGCGGAGCACATGCCATGCCAGCTGTTTGCCAGCACGAACAGGAAGGCAGATGCACAAGAGGCTCTCTCAGAGAGCCCATGGCACACTTCAAAAGCATTTTTGCCTCTCACTCCCCTGCTTTTATGCACTGCTCATGTTGCTTCAGTTACTTCGCTTCTTTAATCTGATAAACATTAATGAAAGAGCAAGTTCTCCCCCCAGCACTGATTTTTTTAATCATTTCTTTAGGCAGTGAGCTTACAGTCTGCTCCTTTGCCAGGGTCAGGCAGCTCAGATTACACAGCCACCTTCCTGCATTCACACCCAGGGATTTATGGAGAAAGTTTCTATTCTACTCTGTAGCCAGTGAAGCTCAACGAGGCCTGCAGCACGACCAGCCTTCTTGTAATGTCCTGTACTGAAGGGAACATTGTTGTTGATTACTCAAATGTTTTTACCTTTAATGGCTCTCTTCAAATTGCTCCATTTCATTGTGTTGAGCTTAGCTCACTGACTAATCTGCTCCACTGAGGAATAAAATATCGGTTGTATTTTTCTCATTTTTGGAAGAAAAACAGGTTGAGTTGAATTCAAATTGCCCTTTTTGTTAATGAGGAAGAATGTAAATATTAAGATAGCTTCTCTCATCATTTTGAAGACCTTCTCTTCTCTGTTTACAGCTCTTTTTATTTGAGCTTTGTGAACATTTGTGTGGGCAAAGCTGGGTTGGCATGAACAGTAGAATTTCAGGCCCGTAAGAGAGGTTTGCTATCTCCGAATTAGATTCTTGATTCAATAAAGCCTATTTTAGCAGACTTAGAGTTGCCTTTTAAGGGTCAAGACCTTCATGCAGAGAACAGAAGCACCCTGTCCAAAACACAAAGGCCTGGTCCCAAGGAAGCAGCACATGGCGAGATGAAAAGGGGAGCACCAAACCAGAACTGCCAGGGCACACTTCAAAAGCATGATGGCTCTCTGTTCCTGCTGGCTGGTGTTTCTAAGTGCTGTGAAAGAAGAGTTTGCTGAGGGAGATTCGGACAGCACAGCATACTGTGCTGTTGCACTAGAGAGTAAGGTATTTTCAGGTGCTGCAGATGATAAGAGCAAGAATGAAATGGGATACGGTACAATGTGGGGAGAACAGTAGGGATGCCAGAAAAGGACTTTGCTCTCCATCTGGAAGGTGAAGGGTATTTATAGGGTGATGCTCAATATGCAGAGTGACATTTCTCTGATTCCTTGCATAAAGAAACTAAATTTAGAAGGGCGAGTGAAAGTTAGGTTGTGTCCACACTGTTCTTTGAAGTAGTGGGTAAGACATGTTTAGGCTCGGCCTTAGCAGAGGAAAGGAAGCAAGAGAGATCTGAATAAACTCAGTTGCATTTTTTTGTATTTCGAGGCTGACAAGGTTTTAACCGAATCACACTAACCCAGCAGGCAGGGAGGAACCCACATAGGAGACTCCTCGCTGCCTGACACCTAGCTGGGACCTTAGGGAGCTCCAGGTGAAGCTCCAGCAGCAGCAGGATGTGGAGGTCTCTGCTGCCTGGGAACTGTCCCCTCCTGAGACGGTCACTTACACCCTGACTCTGGATGGGGGCATGGGCACTGGGTCTCTTTTCAACAGGGCTCTTATTTTCTTCAGATGCTCACACTATTTTGTTATCTTTATGTTTCCACTGGGTTAGTCTCATGATTGATGGTGAATTTGAAGGGTCCTGCAGTTAAAGGAACTGACAGATACTCACAGACACATAAACAAAAAACCTGAAAGACTTCAGTCTTTTTTTTTTTTAAATTAACTCGCAGTAAGAGCTCCAGAAATTATTTTAGATTACTATTCATGAGCTACGAGCTACTATTCTATTCAGAAATAGCAAGAATCCTGGGGGAATTTAAAAAAAAAAAAAGAAAAAAGAAAGAAGCTCTGTTTTAAAATGAGGGAGGCTGTTTCAATCCAAAGCTTTCCCACTGAGACATGAAGTGACCACTCTGTCCCAACGCTTCGAGGCACCTGGAATGGACCCCTGAAGGGAGTAAGGGCTGTTGGCAAATGCAAACGGCAGCACTGGGCGTGTTCCAGCTCAGCACTCAGCCGGGCTCTGTCTGAGGGGAAATCTACTCTCTACAGGTTTCATGTCTGGACAGCACTCGGGAGAACTTGCAGCATTCACTTTCAGTTTTACTGACTCCTTTAGGCACAGCTTATATTTATTTTCTTTCCTTATTAGTAACTATCAACACTATGCAATTCCAATTCCTGTTCCTTTTATTTCTATAGGTGTTTCTATATGTGTCCTTTTGTTTCTATCCTTTTGGTTATATATTTTCCATCCTAAATAATTCATTCTATAACAAGCAATAGAATTACAAGATTAGAGTAATGCCAAAATTGTTTTACCTGGATAATAAACTCCATACCATCAATTACACTGAATATTAGTCCATATACAATTAACATCTTTCAGCCTCACTCAAAATTTTAAATCATCAAGAAGAATGACTTGTTTTCTGGGTTTTGGGTTTTTTTCCTTTTGCTAGTTTTCCTTCTATACAACCCTGTATTCTCTTACCTCCCCAAAGTACTTCTAAGCAGTAAAACAAGGTCAGACTGACTCTCACGCAGAGATCAAAAAGTCAGTCACTAAGCACCTAAAAGGAAGAGCTGTGATTTATCTCCTGTAAACCAAGAGAAATATTTTGCCCAAGACTTAAACGCTGCAAGGATAGATCAACCCACATCTGAAAGGCAAACAGCAGACTGACAGAAGACAGGAATTTACCAAAAGAACCTTTCTGGTCAATTATCAATAACATGTTTGATTTCCTTTACATTGAAAGAACCTACAGTGGCAAATGTTTCCTGATTTACACTGGGTTTTCAGGACCTTAAAGTAAGAACAGAGGAAAAGATATGACTTAGGGGGCTTGAAGTAGCTATTTTTCTGCAAATACAGAATCCAATCTTGCCAATACAAATGTAATCTATAGTGAGGTCTTCTTCACAAAACTACAAGTCAGCTGTCAAAGGCAAAATAGATTTTGGCAATTTTAATCAGGTAATTCAAATAATGCAGCATAAATGAATCTGAAGTCTGTATAATTGTCTGTGCTTTTACCTGTTAGTATCACTGTACTGGCAGTGTTTATCACAAGCTCCAGGGGGCACCTGATAATTCTTATTAAACACAGAAAGTCCCTCTTCTAGACCATGAACAAAGGAAAACAAAACAACAGCTAAAAGCCACGTACCACACACGCCTTTCCATCCATTTTGCACCTCTGTCACCCAATCGCATGTGGAAAGGAGGAAAACAGCTGGGAATATGTAAGAGTTCAGTGCAGGATGAACTGAGAAGCCAGGCCAGAGCCTGCAAACACTCAGCAGTCCTCAAGGCTGGCCCATGCTGTGTCACCTCTCATTTCCTCAGGGTGCTCATATTGTTATCTAAGCCATGAGAACACCACCCAAACTTGCTTCTACATAAACATTTTACTCTGCAAATAAGTAAAATTAAAATAAATTCAATAGCCCCAAATAAAAGTTAAATGGTTTTTCTTAGGAGTTTCCAAAAAGAGCCCAGACCTTGCAGCCAGCAAGCAGGAATGTCAGGCACAGCTGGTAGCTCACAAGCAGCTGGAAGGAGTCTTAGACTCATCAAGAGACTCCTTAAAATTGCTGTTCTGTTCTCAGTGATTTAGAATTCTAAACATTATACTAAAACCAAGTGACTCATTTGATGTAATTTTACCTATGACAGAAACCTTTTCTATAGGCTAAGTCAAATTACATAAACTTTCCATTTTGTTGTAATGCAGGAGCAGAGACAACTTCTGCTGTCCTCGCTGATCTAGTGGGGGGACACTGATTAACAGAAAAGCTTGTGAGTGACACGAATGATATTTGGATGCCAACAAAAATGGGTTGACTTTGTCCTTTGTGTTGGTTCCACAGCAGCCTGTGCAGTCCCAGCTATGTTAAATGCTGCAGGGACACGTGGCCATGGACAGCCCCTGCCTCAGAGACCCAACGGGGTGCAACCTGCCAGTGAGGAAATGTAAGTAGCAATTCCAGCAATGGGGCACCAGGTGTGAGAAGAGATCTAGCCACCGTAATTTGGGCCCAGTAGCTCCTGGAATACTCACTAATTTTCCAGGAAATTCAGCTTCACTTATTCGGGAAGGCAGGATGATGCTGACTCCAAGCTCTTTGATGGAGGAGTCTAAAGACCTATTTCACTGATTTGCTCTAATAGTTTTCCTCTTTTACTTATCAGACAGAAACTAGTTAGCAAGTATCAAAAGGTTTGGAAAGCTCCAGGTGCTTACAGCAGCCAAAGCTTTAAAAAAAAGAGCTGAGGCAGCCTGAACAGTCACCATGGGGACTCCATCTGATTGCTGCTGATTTGGGATCAGTAATGGTACATTGGGAACACCCTCATTCAGCCTCCCTTGGCTGAGCAAACATATGTACCACAGATGTCTTGAGGGACAGGCATGAAAACTGAAGGAGAAAAAGGGAAGATGCACAGGATGCCATACCCTCCAAAAAAAAAAAATCAAATGGGATCCAGCAGTAGACACACACTCAGGTTTAACAACCTCTTTTCAGTCTGACTGTTCTCACACATTTTGTCCTTGAGTACAATTAAAATGCCAGGCAAGCCCATTATATTCATTTAGCAGTGCTGCAGTCAGCCTTAGCTAAGACTAATCTCTTACACGTTTTCCTGGCTTGTTCAGAACAGTGAAGATTATAACCTTTAAGTTATAATATCAATGTTATACATAAGTAACCTCTCTATTCACTATATTTACTGTTCAGTGTTTTGGTTGATCTCTCACAATTGCAGATTAACACTTTACTTCATTATCAGAACATGCCTGTGTATTCCTAAAATGCTCCCAAAGTAAGCTTTATGCTCACTGTGTAATACTTCAGTAATATATGCTGAGTTTACTTGTAAGCTTCTCATTGGGCTGGGCACAGATCTCCTTTCTCCCCCTCCACTTTAAAAAACCAAAGAAAATGTGAATATTTGATGACATACCACCCAAGCAATATATGTGTAGTATAGCTTCCAGTAGACAGAAGTCCTGACTCCAGTCACAGCCTCTGAAAAGCACAGAGATGATTTTCATTCATAATTATTTTTCCAGAACCAGTGCTGCACATGGAATGCCAATGATGGTTGTTCTCTGGAGTAAATCAGGTCACAGTTTCACTGAAGAATGGTCCCTCCTAATGGGTCAAAAAGAGTTAATAGCACAAGCTGGCTCAAAGGAGCAGCTCAGCTCTCAAAAATGTCTTCCCCATAGATCAATAGGAAATGTTCAACAGTTTAATTATTTTGGGGTCTGGAGAAGATCAAATCCTTTGTTACTCTGAATATTTCATAGTGATAGTAACAAACAGTGCTAGAAAGGTTAACCAGCCCTGTGCCACTAAAATGTTCACTGCTAAGGTTCCAAAATACCAAGAAGTAAAATAATACCTGTTTAACAAGTAAGGCTCAGTAAGATAAAATTAAAAAGAACAAAACCAAGAAAAACATGTCTTGAAATTCCACGTAAGATCCCAAAGACAGAGGAGAAGCAAGCATTGTTCTATTATTTAATAAGGAAATTGCAGATCATTTTGCCTGACATCAACGTCAGGGAAACTGATGGAAAGGCTGGTACAGGAAGAAATCAGTGTACAATTAAAGGATGATAGTACAATTAACGCCAGTCAACACAGAAAATTAGTTTTGTCAGGAAAAAGAAAAAACCCTTCCTATTTTCCCATGAGACTATGAATTAGTTTGATAAAGTAAACTCCTGTAAGATTTCTGTAGAGCTCTGGCTCACAACTCTACAGGGTTTTTGACAAAAACCTCAGCAATGTATAATATCAGTCTGGTCAATACTGAATGGATCCAAACTATACTGAAAGATCTGAAGAAAAATATAAAATTATTGCTGGAAAAAGCTGCAAATTACAAAAAGTTATAGAGATATAAATAATAGGAAGGACAGGCCTTAGCACAGACCTACTAAGATCACTTAGTGAGGTCTGGCCTATATTTTAACAGGAAGAAATCTAAGTTGTTCATTAAAAGAACAAAGCAAATCAATCTCCTTTCCAGCACAGAAAATGACTTTGTGAAAAGCAGTTACTGTGAAAAGAAAGTACCAGTAGACTCAAGCAGACACACATTTTCAGAGCAAAGTGTAGGCAAAAGTTACTCTGATTGCCCAAGATGGATTAAACCACGACACAGGAGTTGTTGGTGCTACTGCACCTCTTTGTGGCTTCAGAAAGATTGTTACTGGGAAATTGTGATGAAAAAACACCTCCAGAAAACCAAGGGCTTTATTGAGAGAAACACTACCAGTAATCTGTGATGACAGGGAGCCTTCAGAAACTCAGGTTAATGTGTGAGAAGTTTAACAGAGAGTTGTGGTGTATGAGTACAGGAATGGGAGAGTGGATGGTTTTCTGATCTACTGGAGAAAAACCATAATAGGTTCCATACATGCTACTAAAGGCAGAGAGATATAAAGGAAAACCAGCAGAAATGTCCATCAGCAAGGAAAACTGTGAGCAACGTGCTCAGGGACATGTTGGATTTGAATCCCTACATAAAACCAACAATTTTTGTAAAACCTTACATTAACGCTGGGTGAGGTTCCTTGGCCTTTTATCAGGAAAAAACACAAGATCATCATAAAAGTATGCATTTCAAGAAAATACAGTTAGGCAGAGGTGCTCAGGCAACACCTGAGTACGTGGCAAGTATTTAGAAAAGGGAACAGAGAGCACAGTTGGTGACCACAAGTCAACAATCTCAGGCTGCTGCCAAGAAAGCATATCCAAGGGTGACAGTATTAGCAGCAATAGAGCCTTCAAGGGACCCAAAATATCCCTCTCACTTCATTTAATGCTGATATGTGTTCAGCTGGCTTACTTGATCCTACATGGTGAGACACTGCAGGAATGGTGGAGACAACCTAGGAGACGCCAAAAGGGAAAAAATATGATCAGAGGGCTGGAAAACATGACATTCAAGGAAGAATTGACAGATGTGGCACTACTTAGCTTGAAGAAAAGAAGGCAGAGAGAGACCTGGTAACAGTTTTGCAACGTATCCTGAGACTTCCAATAGAAATTGGGAAAGGTTAAAATTGGAGCACACTGGTGGTTTGGTGTATCAAACGCTAATATGTTAAACTCAAATGCTGACTGACATTTCTCAGGACACAGAGTACTTCCCAGACCCACGTCCGTGTCTCACAACCAGCTTGGAGAAGGTTAACAATAATTTCACAGGGTGCTTTGATTGACGCAAGTGCTCAATCACATTCCCATCAAAATAGGAGGAAGCTACTATTTTCCATGGCTTCCTGTAGGACATATGCACTGTTATCCCAGAGGGGAAGCAGGTTATGCAATGAGCGAGTAGCTCTGCATAACTGTATTTATTTGGGAAGCATTTCCAGCAATTATTCGGAAAGGACTGAGAGAATAAACTGATAAGACATTCTCATCAGTTAGTATTTTCATCACTAAGTAACAATTAGGTTTCTAATGAATTGGATTGTGGTTGTTGTTTCACTCTATGCAATTTATATAACAGAAGGGAAATGGACACTTGCTTTACTAGTACTGTGATTCTTCACTGTGTGTGTTTGTGTGTGTGTGTAAAAGTGCTGGCTTATAAAGAAAAGGAATACTTTCCCCTACCTTATCATAGTCTGCCCTCACTGGCAATATAGTACAGCCCTTAACTTGATTGAGGAGCCAAAATGGACCGTTTTCCAGATTTAAGGGATGGTAGAAAAACAGCCAATTCCCACTTCTTAGCAAAGCTAAATGTTGCTCCAATTCATCTAATAAGTCAGACAAGTTAACTACGGTGACATCTGAAACCTTATTTTCTTCTCTTTTAAAGGGAAATAATACAGAATGATATTACTTTCAAGTAAGTTTAAATAGAGTTCTTTGAGCATAAAATATCACATAAATATTTCTCTGGTTACATACGTCCATATTTGTCCTTACTAATTATCACAGGTTAGCAGCATTTCTAATTTATATGCCTTGGGCACACAAAAAATATTCCACTTTCTTATCCACTTACACAACAGTATTTGTGCAACATCAAATGGAGGATTTCAGCTGAAAAGCTTTTCCATCAACCAGTCCTGCTGCAGCATGGCCTACTGATGGGAAAGCATCCTGGCTTTGACACTTGAGCTCTCAAGCAGCTTCTAAACTTGGACTGGACATTTTAATTTGCATGTCAACCCCTTTTCAGGTTTTCAGCTGCTCTACACCAGTTCTGTCCTCTGAGTTCTGGAAACAAACTGTAAAGCTGGGCGAGAGCTAAGATACACGGAGCTTTTACAGAGCACTTTGGAAGCCAAAATTACAGGAGACTTTTTCCACTTTTACCATTCATTCTTTGTTATGCTTGGCCTTCGTCCCCTCCTGTCACCTTAAAATTGAAAACAGCATGTTCATTATTATTCATGGAAATTCATTGGATACGAAGAAAGTACCCCTTTCCCCCCCCAAGCTGTTTCATTTTTATTTCTTTTGGGAAAGACTATGCTATTCTTTGCTTGGGTAGCAATCCTTTGAACTGCTGCTTTGCCACTGAGTCATTTGCATTGGCTTTACTGATCCTTATCTGTTGGCAAACAACAGCCCAGCACCCACGGATCCCAGTGCCTCATGGTATGAGGTACAGGGATGCTGTACCTGTCTCAGCCAGCCTGGTATTTAATATTTTATGTTTACAGTGCTCAGCAAACCTCTGTTCTTGACTGCACCTTACTGGATGTTGCTACAGTATAAATGCTTATTTCTATTAGTGCTACTCCTAATTATATGAAATGAGATGCTATGTATTGCAGCTGACATAATTTCATTGACTATTACCTTGTTATTCTCCTATGAGACAGAGAGAAAATCCTATCTTAGTTTTTAAATACCAGTAATTAAATTATATATTTGTATTTGTCCTTTGGTAAACAAACTCCTTCTGCCTCTTTACAGAAAAGATATTTCCATGTGTTTCGTCCCCCTTCTTTTTTCTGTCTAGATCACCTCTGATGATTCTGTAATTGCTTTTTGGGATGGGATGAGCAGTGCTATGATCAATATTCCATATGAGACCATTCAGGGAACGGCATTTCAGATGTTTATAAAATATGCAATATATAATTGTATGTTTTACACTGCTATTATGCTTTAGCATTCTAAGATAGTGTTATTTTCCAAAAGATTTGCCTAGCTTTGGGGCTTTTATCTCCTCAAAACATTTTCCCCCAAAATGAAACTGTTAATGTAGAAACCTATGAGTCACAAGACAGGTTTATTTTCTCTTTTTTCTAACATACTACTCTTTCCAGGTTTTGACATTAAACATCTGCTTCATTTATTGCTATATTGTCTGTTTATGCAGTTTGCTTGGTAATTCTGTATTTCCCTGCTGAAAGATTTCTTTGCCTTGAGAAGCAGCTTGACTCATGCAGCGTGTAACTGGCTTATGTTTTCCCTTCACATTTTCTCTGTGGTCACCGTGCACATTATTTGTCCTGCGATTGTCTTTAGAACTGAGAAACATTCACATAAAACTTCCCTTTCTGTGTGCCTCATATCTCACACAAACTCTTACAGCCCAAAGACACACATGTCCAAGTGAGTGCTATGCACAGATGTGACATAAAGACACAGAAGATAAAACTTTTCCCCTGAGATCATGGACAGGCTCTTAATCCCTTTGCTGTGAAGTTCCTGTTGATACCCCTTTCCAGGCTGCAGAATCTCTCCTCTTATAAGTATATATATATATATGCCTGAAAGGGGGTTAAGAGCAGCAGAACACATTTTATATTACGTGTTATCTTACCTTCAAAGACACTGAATGTGATGACCCAGGACGCCATAGATGCGCATCCTGCTTTGGGAAAGGTTCTACTGTGAATGCAGAGTACAAATCATTATAAATGAGTCTACGTGCACACTGAATAGAACTACAATACATGAAAGTGATGCTCAGAGTTACCCAAAATTTCAGCCCTAGTTGTCTAATTTTAGAGAAAGTAGGAGCTGTGAGTTGAGCATCTTCAGAGCTGGGTCGTGCTTACTAAATGTCTGAAAGGGACCTAACAGGCGCGCTGTAGGCAGGAAGGATTGAAAGGCCAGGGCTTGAGCACTCACACCCAGGCTGAGGTCCGTCAAAGATCACACCTATTGACACCCAGCAGCGGAACACAGCGAGTTCCCCAGTTTTTGGCGGCGGGCGGGGCCGGCTGTGGAGGTGGAGCCGGCTGTGCCCGCCGCGGGACCGGCGGCCGGGCTGGAGATGCGCTGAGGTGCGGCGGTCGGGGCTGCCTGGCGGCCGCACACCTGAAATCGGGGAGCGGGCAGGGGAGGGGAGGGAGGGAGGAGGAGGGCTGGGACAGGGGAAGGCAGCGCCGGCAGCCGCGGCAGGAGGCGGCAGAGCGGCGGCGGGAGGGAGCATGGAGCGCTGCGCTGCCCCCCCGCCCCAGCAGGAAGCGGTGGAAGCGTGGCTGGACGATCACGGCGACTTCACCCGCTCTTACTTTGTTAGGAAAGCTACAAGGTAAGACCGGAGCGGAGGCGGATAGAGGCAGTTCCTTTCTTCCCAGCGAAAGAGCTCGCTCTTTCCCGTTTCCCTTTGCTGTCTCCAAAGAAAATAAAAAGAAGCGACTCCCCCCAAGCCCCCTCCCGCCGCCCCCACCCCCGAAAGAGCGAACACCGGGAGCAGCGGGCAGCAGCCCCGTTCGGCTGCCACCCAGGCACGGGAAGGGCTCTGAGCCCCCCTGTCTCCGAGAGCTTCTAGTTATTTGGAGTGTGTTCCCCCGGGCTTAAAACAGCCATAGCCAACTTCGCGGCAGTAGCAAGCAAGTCGGTATCTCCCTCCCAGCCCTGCGAAGTAGGTAGAAGCTTCAGACAGCATCTGATGTCTTGTGGAGGGCGGGTTATGCCAGTACTTAGTCATCTCAAAACAAAGCGCTGCTCTTCGAGAGCTCCGTCGCCCTGTGGGCTCGTCACCTCTTCTGACATCTGGGCGGCCCCC